>VDFB02000003.1:475120422-475184656 GCA_007258455.2 Sequoia sempervirens | reverse complement strand
CGACCAATAGGGAATCCATGTCCTCGACGGTCGAGAATCAAGATACCTCCAATCAAGGTCGTAAGGAATGCATCAAAGTGACCATAGTGCTCTGCCATGAACTCCCATCTGATCTAATATCCCTGGATGCCCAGTCCTGCACCCTGATCCCGATAGTATGCTTGGAAAGTCTGCTCGCTATGGCGAGGGTCATAGACAATCCACTCCCCTCAGATCGACACTCGCAAAATTCAATAAACATCCTCCAAAGTAATAGTGGCCTCACCTGTCCATAGGTGGAAGGAGCAAGTCTTCGAACGCTAATGCTCACACATCATAGTCAGTAATCCTCTGTTCGCCCGAATGGCAAGCATGTAGGAAACATAGAACAATCCCAATCGTATTAGCTGGTGCCGCTCTCGTGGGCTCAACTGGTCAGCAAACCGAAATGTCGTCGTTATGTTCTCTCGAGTGTAAATCAGGGCAAGCTGCCTCTGCAAAAGCCGAACAACGTATCAGTACCTTTTGCGCAAATTGTCAGTATTATCACAAGCATCTAAGGTTACACAAATATCAAAAACAACTCTGGTCAACGTTAAGGGCAAATGTGTCGTACTAAAGCAATTGTGTCTCAAAACGACAATTGCGTCATTCTGTACATCAAATGCGGTCCAAAATGGCAAATGCATGATTTATTACATCAAATGTGTTGCATGTTCATGCTTGCATCATGAAAATTGACACTTGCGTCATAGAAAAGCGAATGCGTCGCATAATCACAATTGTGTGGATCAAACTAGCGAATGCGTTGCACATTGACGATTGCGACATTCAAACATTCAAATGCGACTCGAAAAAGCAAATGCGTCGTAGGTTTTGACAAATGCGGCATAAACCACCGCTCTACACTAAATCTTTATTGCACTTGGGTCGCGACGCATCATATGCGTTGAACGCAAAGGCGAATGTGTCGAACGCGAATGCATATGCGTCGCGACGCATTTGTTACTCACCCTAGAAACCTAATTATGACATGCAAAACAAAAAAATTACAAAGTGGGACAAGGGTACATACCACTAGCTTCGAGCCCTTTGGCCACTTGAATGTCCACACGATCTCACTGCAATGCTCTATCACTGGAATTACCATCGTCACTACGCTCCTTTTCGCTATGAACTCTCAAAATTTGCAAAGTAAATAGTAAAGTGAATTGACTTTTACCCCTTTGTCAACCTATTTATAAAGTCAAAATGGCATTTGTCAATTGGGTTATTACTGGAGGCTCATTGGACCAACTTTGACCAACCCGTTAGCTACTTTAAACATGTCAGAATGAAAAACCGACCGTGCCTTTGTTTTTCTAGTCATGAAATTGATTTATCGGGACCCTTTACAATTTTTCTGTCACCAACCCAAAATTTGAAAAATTTCCCGAGAGGGCAATGATACTCCATATCTTCACTGGGGCATGGCTTTGACTTGTTTTCTTTGTCACATGCGACACGTGACATCATGACAAAGAGGGGCAAAATGTACACACATAAAAATGACCTAGGCCTGCAAACTTCATTTTTACCACTTTCATCCTAGCATAATTGTGACATTTAATTATGTCTTTGGTCCACATTCGACTATTGATTAAATAATGCATAATTACTTAATTAATTCATGACCTTTTATTCTTCATGATTATTAAATAAATAAATCTTATTTATTTATTAAATACGTCATTAATTGTCTAAGTCTTCACTTAATTAAATAAATTTCTTAATTTATTTAATCACCCTTCCTCGGTCATTTCTTTCTGATTATTAAATAAATAAGTTTTTATTTATTTATTTAATATGTCACTAATAGTCATAATTAAATGAATGAATGAATGAATTTAATTATTAGTCTTATCTCCTAAATTAAATAATTAAATTTAATTATTTAATTGCCAAATTTGAAGTTCTTCTCATTTTAAATAAATTAAATTATTTAAAATGTCATCTCTTTCTTAACTAGCAGCTCATTTTGGTAAATAATCTCAAGATGGATTATTTATTATTTTGCTAAGTTCACATTTGGAATTAATTTAATTCTAAATTGGTAACTTTCCTTTGGAAATTAACTGATCAGATAGGTTCATGATCTTTCCAAATTTGATCTTCAGTCCACTCTTTATCTTATTCATTTTTGAAAATACTTATTTTTGAATTAATTTCCTCATTTATTCTCCATCGCCGATTCGATTCTTGGAGATGACATCTTGACCGCTCGATTAATGATTTTTCCCTAACCCTAATTAGGGATTCTCAGTTTTAATCTGGACCTCTCATTTTAGGTTTTGGTCAGAATGCAATCTCACCCGTTCATTCAAAATGGCATTTTCTATAAAATGCCGTTTTCCTCTCACTTTTCGATTACACATTACACGCACACATATTATAGAGACGCATTGCATACTTACTCACTTGCATACTTAGATTTCCATAGCAATTGCAACAATTATTATCTTTATTTGATTAAGTCTTAGCATGTTTAGGCATTGTCAATCATAGTTATTTAGGCATAGGCATTAGACATTTGTGCAAATCCTTCAAAGCTTGGTGTAGGACATAGACGTTTATTTGTAGATTGCTCGCACGTCCAATTTGAGGGCAATACATCAACCAGCAAGCAAGAAGGTACTATCAAGGTGAATCATGGAAACTCATGCGAATCAAAGGTATAATTGCTCTTGTTTTCATTGTTCTTGATAGGATCTTTGGGTTATATGCTTTATATGTTAGTTTATCTCACAATCTAACCTTAAGAAATTAACCATAGATACATGGGTAATATTATCTACAAGGTTGGGAACACACTACTAGGTTTGAGATTTTTTATGTCACATCCCTACACACTCCATATTTTAATTTTTGTAGTAAATATTGAATGTCTTGATGTAATTTGAACCAAGGTGAGAACACTAGTATTTGAAAAATACTCATACTCAATGATTTTCACTATTTATATGCTTTCAATGGTAAATGCTATAGAATCAATACTTTTGATCTTCAATTGCCATAATTTATGAGTAAACTAATTTTTATTGTTTTTAGCAAAAGCAAAGAGCCTGTAGTTATATTAATATCATATAATATGTAATTACATAGAGTTTGTCAACTATATGGCTGAGAAATCTTATGGCATTTGGACAAACCAACTTCCGGAGCATATAAGATTTTTAACCCCTTACAAAATGGTGCTTCCCATAATTATACTTTCTCCAACAAGGCAAGATGATGGATCTTCAAAGGCTAGCAATGCAACAGTACACTCAACTTCTTCTAGGAAATCATGATTTTGTTCTCCTCTTGGTGCTAATCCTTCTTGTGCAAATTCAAGAGCCTCTTTCAGCTTACTATTGTGTATGAGTTCAATTAATGCCTATTATTGTAGATGGAAATACAACTGCGATTCATGTCCAAAATCTCTGGATTCAAATTGTTGACCTTCTCAATAGTAGCTTCTACATTTCCATATTGGGTAGTTGTGCGCACTATCACTCAGTCTATTGTTGTTCCAAGATCCATATAGTAAATAGTGCATTGAACAAACTCTCGCCGATCAAGAACATTGAACACATGCACATTGGACCATCATAGGGACAACCAACTATGTCCTGTCGATAGCATGAAGTCACCCCGATATTGATTGGAGATTGAAGAATCACAAGAGCATGTTATATCAAAGGTATCAGGGAATCAAAGATTATGGTGCCCTTTATGCCTTTATTGGCTTCAATATCCTTAGAGATGCAGGCTTAGCTTCCGATATTGCCAACCTCACAAAGGCATATCAGATGATAGGAACTATCAAGTTTGGCACCATATGAACAATATGTTGTGTACACTTGATGTCCCGACAACCAAAAGCTTGATACTCCAACTGTTGCCAACCCATCTTTCCATCGTTGGAACATGAAAGAACGTCTCGCCGATAAGCCAAGTCCTTGAAAAGTGCTACAATTGTTGCCATCATCAAATGTGTGCTTTGGAGAAGACCCCGCTTTCCTATCGGAAGATTGGGTGATCGACAATTTTGAAGGATGGAACCATTTAGGTGTGTGCAATATTATCCTAAAAGTGCAATCAGCTGATAATATGGACTTGTGAGGAACTCCTTTGATGGACTCCAAAGGACTAACTAGTATCAGAGGTTGGACCGTCGGGTGATCGGGGAATCAGGTTAAAATTAGGTTTGGATCCCATAAGAAATTATAGGCTAAAACATCGACTAATGTAAGTTTCTGATAATACAAAGGATGATCCATTTTTATGAAACAAAGACTTTGCACTAAAAATCATCAGGGATCAACTGATTAGGTGTCCCATATGCTATGGAACCTAAATTAAATTTTGATAATGAGTTGAAACCCGAAAAAATGATACTCATGAAGTTTTGAAAATTAAAGGGGTAACAACAGGCTCCAACCAAGGACGAGGAATGTAAAGGATGAAGCAAGGGACCCAAAATCTCAAGTGTGGACCAGTGCTGAAATCCATTGGGAAATGGAGTCAAGGAGAACAAAGGAAAAAGAGTCAAAGCAAGCTAAAAATAAAAAACATCAGGAAAGAAAACTACACTACCAGCACAACAAAAACTCCTAATATGTACATGGCAGAAAGATCCTACCTCAAGTGGCTCTAGGATGATCATGCAAATCCATTTGCAGGTTGGGAGAAGTAGCTTCCAGTGCGAAATAATGGTTGATGAATGAGGAGCCCACATGCAACCAACTACCAACTTGTGATCAAATTGTTAAGAATTACATCATATAAAAATTCCTTGGATATGATTTGCTGCTAAAAAATCCATTCTTCATTGTATGCTTCTTCAATTGGATGACTCATGGATTACCAACATCTGCCTGTATAACCCCATTATAATGCACTTGATTTTGCAAGCAAGGAGAAATGAACCCTCGGATTGGGCAACCCACACTTAGATCATGAGATAAAACCCTTCTCTAGTGTTATATGTGGAAGTGACTGCATTGTTTAAAAATTTTGGGCCCAAACTTGTAGAATCATCCTTCTTTGCGGTATAGAAAAATTAATATCCCAATACATACATTAATAGGCATGTTAAAATTAACCAAAATTCAACATATACAACTTCCACTTTCATTTTATCTTAGCCTGCCTTAACCGTGCTTATTATATAGAAATTTCCTCCTGCATTGCTAACTCTGCCAACCCTGGTATTGATTTTAATTGACTTTCATTACTGAAAATACACATTTCTTGTGAATTACAACAACCCTGGTATTGATTTTAATTGACTTTCATTACTGAAAATATGTGTTTCTTGTGAATTACAACCCATACTTGCTAGAGAATCTACTAATTTGTTGCCTTCCCTATATGTATGAGTTAGTAAAAAGTTTTTAAAAGAATCGAACAATGACCAGGCTTTTTGTAAAATATAACCTAGATTCCAGTTGTGAATTTTTCTTTCTCTGCAAGCATTTATTATTAACATTGAATCCCCTTCCACATGCAAGCTTGAGAATCCCATTTTCAAAGCCATCTCCAAACCAATGAGAAGGGATTAAGCTTCTACAATATTGTTCGTTCCCTTTAATAGATGAACTGAAGAAGCCACTAAAATCCTCCCAGAAGAATCCCTTATGCAAATCCCTCCCCCTGAGTTACTCAGATTGCCTTTGATGCTCCGTCAAAGTTTAATTTTACAAAACCTTCTCGTGGAGCCTCCCACTTTATCACACTTCTATCCACTTTATTACTGATGCCTTTATGCAGACTTCCATCAAATGGAAATTTTAAACCCTTCTAATGTTTTAAAAGCTCACTATCCCAATTTGTGAAATTTGAGCTTGTAGTTTTTTGTCTTTGAATAGTTGAATTAACCACCTCAAATATAGCCTTTTCAATTTTTGCATTTGTAACTATAGACACGTAAAATGTACCGATTGACATTGTGCATCTGATTCTGACCACTAACACTATTTCATCCTGAATCATCCTTCGGTCTAACCATTTAATCAAATACCCTTATCTGATTAAATTCATCAGTATTCCTCTCTTAATTAAATAAACCAGTTATCTAATTAAGTCACCTCTTCTCAAAAATTAAATTAACCATCTTGATCTAATTATTCGATTTAATTAAATAATTAATTTTATTTGATTAAATCTCTGAAGTCTATCTATTAATTAAATAAATTAAAACCTTATTTAGTTTAATCTAACATCATCTCCTTTAATTAAATAAATCAAAATCTTTATTTAATTAATCTCTTATCACCTTCCTCTCATATTTGATTTAAATAAATCCACAAATTTAAGTCAAATAGGTCACATCATTTACCCCCCTTCATTAAATTAATTAACTTTGATTAATTTAATCTCCTATTATGTCCCATCCTCTAGCATTTACCACTTGCACATGAAAATAGATTTAATTGATTTATTATATCTCTATTTTCCTCAACAAGGCATCCTTTGGGATTATTTTCCAAGTTTGAATTCAAAATCCAAGTTGACATGTACATCCAACAAGGCATTAACTCTCTCTTACATGTCCTTTTCTTTCAGCCAACTGGTATTCAATGCATTTCTTTCTTCCCTCTTGCATGTCATTTCAACAAATTCAAAATTCAAAAATATGCATTTATTGGCACAATCCTCAAAACTTGCACTTCCTCCATCCACTCATAGGTTGACAAGTGGCATCTTTCCATTGGTTGAATGTTAGTCCCACATTGCTCTATTTTGGAAACTTATCCATCTTGGCATTCTATAAATGAGAGGCTAATCTCCTCATTTCATCATCCACAATTTGAGTAAACTTACTATGCTCAAATATTTAGCCATTTCCATCCAATATCATTGAATCATAGCTAGGTTATGCATATTTTTCCATTGGAGCACTCATCAAGCATCAACAAAGTGGATCATTCATCAAAATTCATCAACATTCATCAACATTGCATCATAGGAATTGGGAAAGGGCCAATTTTCACATCAAATTGGCACCAATACCCCATGGGATCATGAGTTTTCTAGTTTAATTAGGATTCAATCTCTATTTTATTGTTTTCTTATTGTGTTCTTCATTTCTTTTCCTAATTTGAACTTTGTAAATGAATTTCATGGGGAATCCTTGTTCTTGCTTGCATTTCACCATCTAATGTGTTTGTTCCTATTGTTTTGTAGGTATTGGGATTGGGGTTCACACATTTGGCACTAGAAGGAGGGCAATCTCAACTTTCAATCACGCTTTTTATCAAATTCATGCATTTTTTTGTTTACAGGTTCAGTGTCGCTGTTCAGCATTGCTAGTTCTCCAACGTCGCTATATAGGACCATTGGAAATTCAAACTGTGATGCTGAAGTCTTCCCACCCAAGATTTTGAATTTGAAACCGCGCTGCTTGACCAATCAAACCCGTGAGAATTTTCAAAAAAATCAAACTGCATCGTTGAGCAAAAGGGCGACACATTTAAGCTCACTGGTTCAGGTATGGAGCACTATTGACTAGTAAGTAGAGCTATACAACACCGTTGGAGAAATCAAACTGTGACGTAGTCACAGGTTGCACCGTTGACAGGGAGTAAAGAGTTGAAATTTTATTTTAGCACATGCCTTTTGTCAAATGATAAGTTTATCTTCCGTTTTTTGCTTTTTAACCTGTATGTTTTGTAAAATTTGACTAATTTTCTTTCTTGTAGGTTGGATCAATTAAAAAAAGAAGAAAGAGAAGCATGATGATGGTATTTCATAAAATCAAAGTGTTTTAAAACACTTTAGTGTTTGTTTAACACTCTTAGGAAACTATTGTCTATTCTTGCTTAGGATACTAATTTCGTTTGGGCTTTTAAAAAGAACCTTTTCAATTTTTGCAAAGACTTAAAACGAACATTAGGACTACAACTTACTAGAGTTTGTTTTTTTTTTGGTTAACAATTGAACAAAAAAACTCTCATTTGTCCTTTGGTGCTTTAAAAAGAACTTACAATTGCTTTTTGGCTCTAAAATGAACAAGTGCAACTTTTTCTTTGTGATGGCTTACTTAAATTAACTTCATTGAAAAAGGACGTATGCGCTTCTTTCACGCTTTATAGCGATCTTAAGAATCAAAAGGCCTTTTTTTGTGATTTTAGGTTGAGATAAAGCAATCACCTCCACACTTCATTTTGGGTTTAAAATTGAACAAAACATTGTGTGAGTGTGAGTGTGAGTAAAGCATTTATTGCGTACATTCTCTTTCTTTGTGTTACAAAAAAAGATTGATCGAGTTATAGATATTGTCTTCACTCGCTTTTTTTTTATCTTAGAGGGCTTGCCTTGGGGAAAAAGTACTCACCCAAGGGAATGACTCAACCGGTAACACTCTAAAGCCAAGAGTATTTCCAACCAAGATATAAATGTGGGTATTGGAATAAATGCCAATATCACGCAATTGGCTCCGACGAGATGGATCTGAAAAGGGACTCTCGCCATATGGGTCAATCTCCACGAATGGAAAGTCCTAATTAAAACCCATGTTTTAAAATTTCCAAAATCCTTGATCTATTTGTTGGTGCAAGAACGGTCGTTCTAAAGCCGCCCCACACTTTTACGGTCTTTTAGTAGAAATGGAAAGCATGCCATGGGAGTTTCATGGGTGTTGATGCTTGGCTGCCCCGAATGACGTTAATGAGCCATGAAGGGGAGCCAGTGGGGTCAAGCATCTAACTATTCACTAAAGATAAGCATAGTTGGACTTGTCCAAGTGGAGACTCAATAAATATTGTCTTCCATATCCATAGGGTTGTACTTATTCTTGGTTACAAAATGCTTTTCTTGTTTGAAAACATCTTGGAAACAAACACTTAAACATCATCATCAAAATTTCAAACCCTTTAGGAGAAAAATACAATTGACCCAATTCGTGTGTTATTCCTTGCCCTTGGGATTTTATCCTTAGAGGTTTCTAAACACATGGGATTGCATCTCAATTTGTCTACTAAAGTTAAACAATAGGTAACCCTTGACTTGAATTCATCAAATTTCCACATAACATACTTTGTGGGATTTGAAGAAATTAAGACATTGGACATCTAGTTTGGGAAACCTAATCAAAGAAGTGTTTGTGGTAAAATAAAGCCACTAAGAAAAGATAACAAAAAGAACTTTCACATGTGTTGAAACCTCACGATTTCTAAAAAGTCAAAATCCCAAAAATGAAAGTCCTTGATTCAAAATCCAGAAATGTATGCTCAAATTGAACCACGTATTGGTTATAAAGGTCTATAGAAGCATTGCATGTTCTTCAATACCGAGGTTTAGGTAAACAAAGTATCTTTTTTTAGGTTCATCTTAGGATCATAAGAAATCAAAAGCTTTTTTCATCTATCCTTCAAATACCAAAACCAAAAAATCATCTTATCATCACCTTTCTAGAAATCTTGAAATTATCCTTCATGCTAGGATTTTTGGAAAAAATCAAAATCATCAAGTCCTTGAGAAAAAATCCTTGAAATATTTATCAAATCATCTTTGGCTAGGTATGTGTAGATGCATCCTTTTTCATATACTTAGTCAAAGTTATCAAACCATCTCGTTTAGCTAGGTATATGTAGATGCATCCTTCTTCATATGCTTGGTTAAATTATCATCTTGTTTGAATAGGTGTGGGTAGATGCATCCTTCTCCCTACACATATTCAAATTATCATCCTTTGAAAAAATCTACTCAGATAAATCATCCAACATCTTAGGGTCTATTTGTTCAACCAAAGCAAACCAAAATCAATCAAGTCAAGGGCAATCCAAAGAATCAAAAAATCAAAATCCAAAACATATCCAAAAGTTTCAAAAGTCTAGCACCCCCCTCAAGATTTATCAAAAGATCAAAACATCCACATCATCCATCTCTTGCATCATCGTCATATCACCTTTTGATCCTCAAGATATCTTAAAATTTTCTCTTTTGAGCATAAAGTAAAGATCAATCCAAAGAATTAGAGATTTATCTCCCATATTCTTGAAAATTGATCCTTGTTTTATGGTTCAAACTAGATCTCAATACAAGAAGAACATGGAAGCCGACAAAGAAACACCTGCTTCAAGTGACCTAAGCCAAACAAACGCTGAAATAAATCCAGTTGAATCAAGCAATCCTTTGACTATCTCATCATCACAAAACCCACAAGAGGAAACCCAAGGAGAAGATTTTACCTTTGGGATGTCACCTGAAGAAATAACTAAAATGCTCCAAAATCCAGAAAACCATAAGATCATCAACATCATGATGAGGCTTAACCCTTCACTATACATGCTTGAACTAGTAAACCAAAGGGCCAAATTACCTTCTGATTTTGATGTGAGCTCTATAGTGGAACCATCTTTGGAGGTTATGCCTCTAATTTCATCCACACTCCCCATCTCATCTACACCCCCATCCCAAAGCATCACTCAAAACATTCCGCAAATTGCAACATCTTTTTCTCCAACCCAACCTAATGTTAATAAGGGAAATGCATTTCTTAATGCTATTCAAACACACCCCCTGTTAACAATTAGGACTTGGAGGAAAACACCATCTTGGAACAAAACATACCCCAAAATCCATTACATAAGTATGTTCCCCTCACTTTCCACAATCCTAATGATCCATCATCATCATCCTTCCACGCAACACCTCAAAATCCTCTCCTCACAAATTCACAAGAAGAAGGAGACATGTTTGGACCTAGAGGCATTTTCGACACCACATTATTTTCTCAAGAACTCACACCCCTCACATTTTCACCCCTCCCACCATTACCACCATTATCCACACCTCTACTTGGCTTGGGGCTTCCACCTTTACCAAATATCAATCAAACCAACATTCCAAACACCAATCAAAGCATTACACCAAACTCTCAAAACTTGTCACCGATATCGCAACAACAAATGACAACTACACAAGCAATCATGACATCATCAACCACCCCCTAACATCTCAAAGCATGGTCTCTAAACGGCTAATCACATCAACAACACCATTCACCACTCAAACCATCAACATGACAACACCATCCACCACTCAAATCACTAACATGACATCACCTCTCACCACAACCACAAACGCCATTCCAAATCCACCACCATGCCCACCACCACCAAATTTCAATATATCAAGCCAATACAACATGGCATTGCAAGTCGCTCACCAAGCTGCTTATCAAAAGGCATTCCTGCAAGTGCAAAAGCAAAAAGCCGCACAAATAGCTGCCCAACAAGCTGTACAAGTAGCACAAAATGCTCAAGCCACCCAAATTGCACAGCAAGTGCAACAGGCCACACAAGCCCAAGCCCTATTGCAACAACAAAAACAACAAGCCGCTGAAGCTACGCAAGTTGCTCAAGTAGCCCAAGTTGCATTACAAGCACAAAATGCTGCCCAAGCCCAAATTCTATTGCAACAGCAAGCGACATAAGCTCAAGCCCAAGCTCAAGCACACACCCAATATCAAGCACAACAAGCACAAGCACAAGCAAAACTTCTTGCACAAAAATAAGTAGCGCAACTATAGGCATATCAAAAAGCAATAAAACAATATCAAGAGAAGCAAGAAGCAGCCCAATTGGCAACCCAACAACAAGCATTTTTGGAACAACAATAAGCACAACAACAAGCAATCCTAGCACAACAACAAGATCAACAACAAGTGTTGTTCATACAACAACAAGTGCAAGCATACCTAGCTCAGAAGAATATGTAGATACCATCAAATAACACACCAAACAACCCACCCATCCAACCCATAATTGAAACACCCCAGAACAATTTCATCCGAACCCCTGATCCGCAAAACAATGTAACAACACAAATTAGGTTGCTCTCGCAACAAGTGCTAAATCTTCAATCAAGGAAAACCACAAAAACACCAAGCAACTTGTGTCCCTATCCATTTGACAGGAGCCTAGTGATGAAACCATTCCCCAAGGGATTTGAGATCCCCAAGTTTGAAAAATATTGTGGGATAGGAAACCCTCAAGATCACATTAGGGAATTCTAGGTTCATTGCATGGAAGTCGCATACGACGATACTTATCTGATGCGGCTATTTCCTAGGAGTTTTGCTGGCCACGCTATGGAATAGTTTTCTCTCCTACCTACAGGCATTAGAAAATTCCAAGAAATTAAAGACGCATTCATTAAAAACTATGCATGCAATATCACAATGGATGTCAGTCTAGAAGAACTCCCAGCTCTGAAGCAAGGTAAGAATGAATCATTTGCTTCATTCCTACAATGATGGTGATCCAAGGCCAATCAGAGCAAATGGACCATGCTCGAGGAACAAGTTTCTACCATCATATCCAACCTTGATGGCCTATTGGAATTTCATCTCAAGGTACAAGGGATCACCACATATGACTAGTTGATCTCTAAGGTGCTCAACATCGAATGAGCCCTTATGACACAACCCACAAGATCAACTTCATACCTTGAATAATAAAACAACCACCCACCCGCCAATTACAACGAAAAACCTCACACATGGGAAATAAATAAAAACATTACTAATGACAGTGTCATCAATGCCAAGGTAGTCATTAGTGCCCCTCACCAAAATACACCCGTACCACAAATCCAAATCCAACACCAAAACAGTCATCAAGCAATACAACCAAACAACAATCCGGTAATTAACAATGTCAATGATCAAAGGGGACCACCCCAACAAAACAAGAATAACCCCAAGAAAAAGTACACCCCTTTAGGGGAACCACTTGAAGTCATCATGAAGAAACTGATAAACAAAAAACTCATCAAAGCTCCCACCTATGACAATTACCATGAACCGGATGTGAAACTTCCTTGGTATAATGAGAATCAACTTTGTGACTTCCATAAAATCAAAGGGCATACCACGAACAGTTGTATGAGGCTAAAAAACATATTTCAAGATCTCATCAATCAAAGAATTATAAACGTGGAACAACCAACAAGAAACCAAGACCTTAAGATATACACAAATCTAATGCCTAACCATGGTAATAAAGGGAATAATAACACCGATAAGGGGAAAGACACCCACACAAACATGAATCATGTGTATGAAACTATCGTCGCCTCTCTAAATGAATACTACACAGTCATCACAATCAAAGGAGCCCATGTCGATTGTGGAGTCACCACAAGAGGCCACAAAGTTACTATCACAGGATCATCCTAGCCAAATAGAGTCCTTGCACCTAGATCTGTCCCAAATGGCTACAATTTCCTAGATCAGCTCAGAAAAATTCCAGCGCAAATATCCATCATGGAGTTACTAAAAATATCATCTGTCCATAAAAAAATCCTAGAAGAAGCATTGGCTTCATCCACTATCCCCACAGATCTTGATGCGGAACAATTCCAAGCTATGGTCAGAAATATCATTACACCAAATCTCCTCACATTCTTCGACCAGGATTTCCTCGCTCAACCATCTCACAACCTATGCTTCACTTAGAAGTCATAGTACATAAAAGCAAAGTTAAAAGGGTCTCGGTGGATGGAGGTGTAGGATTGAATATATGTTCTCTCAAGCTCATCAAACAATTGAAAATATTAGAAGATTCTATCGACAAAGGAAAGGGTATCAAAATAAGAGCATATGATGATCAAGAAAGAGTATCCAAAGGCATGATAAAAATCCCTATTCAAGTAGGGCCATCTATCATGGAAACCACTTGTTAGGTCTTGGACCTCGACTTTCCATATAACATCCTCCTCAGACGTCCATGGATTCATGCAATGAAGGCAGTAGCATCAACTTTCCATCAATGTGAAATTTACACATGAAGGACAAGAAGTTACCATCCATGGAGATCCCGAACCCTTCTCCTATTGCATAATCCTTGAAGCAAAGTACTATAAAATCTACCAAGTACCGAAAAATGATGAGGGTCCATCTACACCATACATTGATCCAGCTAGTCTCACATCCACTTCTACGACATAGACACCCACCACTCCCACCATTCCCACCATCTCTGACATTAAGGTCATTATCCAAGATAATAGTTGTGGAAACTACATGATCCCTAAAAATGCTTTTGTATTAGGAGAGTTACCACAATCTCCTAGATCATGAGGACATCCACAAATAAATGAAGCCTCCACATCCCAAACATCTCCTTAAGACTATCCCAAATTTACAAGTTGGGGAGATCTTGGCCAAGAAGTTATTGAGGTAGATCCATCTCATATGCTATACCAAGATGAGAGACCAACAACTGATTTACCAATGGATGACAGAAGCAAGGGTCTATAAATCATGCTCGCAATGGGCTATGATAGAAATCAAAGACTTGGAAAAAATGACAATGGGATTATAATACCTATCATTCCAGAGAAGTGAACGATAACAAATCTTGGTCTTGGATGCACCCCTCTGAGTATAACCATATGTGGCCAAGGTCCTCCAGTTAGAAAAGTTAATAATCTTCCTCAACAAACCGCAGCAGAACTATGCTTACCAATATCTACAGGCCGCGTCATAGATAACTTCACATTTGACATAACCGATGTCTGTAGTAGTAGTGATGACGAGGATCCCATGACCAACTTACCTAGGCTATTTGAGGATACCACTCTTTGCATGATTAGCACCCTATCTTTTGAATCAGACCACCAAAATCATGTGATCCGCTTAGTATATCCCCAACTCATCGACTACGACCAACAAGGAGCACCAATTCTTGATACATTCAAAAATGATGAGGCACTCTTGGAATTCATGGGAATATGGGATAACATTCCATGTGAGGATCACAAAGCAGGGTTCATAATGGAGCTAGATACACATTCCTATTATGGGGAAATGATTGAATCCCTCAGTTGTAAAAGTGAAAAATTAAGAATAATATCTAAGTCCTTGAGTGAAAAACACACTATGGCACTCTCCGACTAGAAAAATGTAAAAAGAAAGGATGCATTCAATAGTGAAAACCTCTCTGAGGTGCCCAAGGATGGGGGATTCAATCTTCCTTTTAGAGCTCTTCATCAAGAAAAATCAGTAGTCCTAGTAGAAAGCTAATCCAATCAATCTAGGAATAGAGAAAACCCCGCACATCACATTCTATGTAGAATCATTACTATCAGAGGAAAAAGAGCTCCTAGCAGCCTTCCTAAGAGAAAGATAGATAAAATTTGCATGGAGCTATGCTGACATGCCAGGACTTGATCTAGAGACCGTGGATCACCACTTAGTAGTATATCCAGAAGCAAATCCTGTTAAACAAAAGCTTTGAAAAATGCACCCTAAGATCACCTTATTAGTCAAAATGGAGCTAAAAAAGCTATTAGATGTGGGATTCATCCGATCGATAGATTATCCAAAATGGGTGTCAAACTTGGTACCTGTCTCAAAACCCGATGGGAACATCACAATCTGCACAAACTTCAGAGACTTGAATAAAGCATGTCCAAAGATGACTTCCTACTTCCAAACATTGACATGATCGTAGATATGACAACTGGACATGAAATGTTGTCACTAATGGACAGATTCTCAGGGTACAATCAGATCATGATAGCTAAAGAGGACCAATATAAGATGACTTTCACTTGCCCATGGGGGACTTACTACTGGAATATGATGCCATTTGGCTTACAGAATGTAGGAGCAACATACCAAAGGGCCATGACATTGATATTCCATGACATGATCCATAAGATGGTCAAAGATTATGTTGATGACATTCTAGCCAAATCTAAAAAGAGAAAAGATCACATAGAAACCTTAAGTGCCATCTTTGATAGGCAGGAGGAGTACAAATTCAGATTAAACCCAAAGAAGTGTGTCTTTGGTGTATAATAAGGAAAGCTGCTAGGATATATAGTGTCAATGAGAGGTATCGAGGTAGATCCAACAAAGGTAAAAGCAATCCTTGAAATGGAGGCACCAAAAACATTAAAAAAATTTAGAGGTCTTCAAGGCAGGCTCCAATCCATTCAAAGATTCATAGCACAATTGCCAGATAAACAGAACCCATACTCTCACCTACTCCACAAGGGAGTAGTGTACAAATGGGATACCAAGTGTGAAGAGGCATTCAATAAAATCAAAGAATATCTACTGACACCACTGATCTTAATGCCACCAATCCTAAGAAAACCATTAATTCTCTACATGTTAGCAACAATAGCAGCCCTTGGAGATCTCCTAGCTCAACATGACGAAAATGGAACATAAAGGGATATCTATTACATCAATAGAACAATGGTTGGGCATGAGCTAAACTATTCATTCATCGAGAAAGCATGTCTAGCAGTAGTGTTTGCATCACAAAAATTCAAACATTACATGTTGACACACAAAATAAAACTCATCGCCAAAATCAACCTTCTCAAGTACTTACTATCAAAGGCAATCCTCACTAGAAGAATGGCCAAATGGGTGATGATATTATCAGAATATGACATTGAATATGTGGAGCGAAAAGTAATCAAAGGCCAAGTCATCGCATATCAACTTGCAGAAGCATCAATCTATTCAAAGAATCCTCTCATCTCAGAGTTTCTAGATGAATCTATTTTCAATCTCAACGTAGCCGACCACTGGAAACTGTACTTTGATGGCTCATACATGCAAAATGGATCAGGAGCTGACATCTTCTTTATCACCCCACAAGGGGACTACATACCAAGGTCCTACAAACTGGTGTTTCCCTACACCAATAACATTGTAGAATACGAGGCTTTAACCATAGGTCTCAGAATAGTAGTGCAGTGGAACATTATAGCTCTCAAAGTATATGAAGATTCTCAATTGATAATAAACCAAGTGAATGATGAATACCATACCAAGGACGACAAGCTCACTCCATACAAGAAATTGGTGGAGACTCTTAAAGAATCCTTCATTGAAATTACATTTGAGCAGATTCCTAGATCCAACAATAGAGTGGCAGATGACATGGCAACAATTGGATCCTTACTAAATATCCCAAACAATGTTCCAAAATATGAATTCCTGATAGAGCAGCTTCTCGTGCTTGCATTTGAGGTACTAGAATTAGAATTTGTTCGCGGAATTGTTAGTCCTAGTGATCCTTGGTACCACAAAATTTGTACATACCTTCAAATAGGAGTCATACCCGCCGAATTACCCTCAAACCTAAAACAAACCTTTGTCAAAAAGGCATCCCGATTCGTCATCCTAGGAGATACCCTATATCGTAGGAGCATATAAGGAACCCTACTACGCTACTTAAATGCTAAGGAGGCATTGACTACTCTAACTAAAGTACATAACGATATCTGTGGTTCACACTCGAGTGGAATGAGTATAGCCAAGAAATTGTTGAGGATGGGGTATTATTGACCCACAATGGAAAGAGAAGCACATGACTATGCCAAAAGGTTTCTACAATGTCAACAACATGGGGACCTCATCCATGCTCCAGTTCAAGAGCTTCATCACATCGTCACACCATGGCCCTTTTCACAATGGAGACTTAATCTCATTGGAAAAATCACACCCATCTCATCTAACGACCAAAAATTCATCATAACCGCCACATATTACTTTACTAAATGGGTGGAAGCCATACCCATGACGTATATAACTGGGAAACAAATATCAAAGTTCATCCTGAAATATCTCATTTGCCGCTATGGTGTTCCACAAGCCATTATCTTAGATAATGGGACACCATTTAAGAATTAGGAGGTCCATGACTTATGCGAAAAATTCAAAATCCAACATCGCTTCTCCACCCCATACTATCCCCAAGGAAATGGCCAAGAAAAAGCTACAAGAAAAACCATTTTTAAAATCTTTAAGAAAACAGTCAAAGACGCAAGTCATGACTGGCATTTGTAGCTTAATCCTGCCCTCTAGGCCTATCAAACCAGCATTCGCACACCCATCGGTGCCACTCCTTTCTCCCTGGTCTATGGATCAGAAGCAGTACTCCCCATTGAGATTGAGCTCCCATCACTCAAGATATCACTGCAAAACCTCATCACAGACGAAGAGTACCAAGTATCAAGATTGAATAAGCTAGAGCTATTGGATGAGTGACGTATAGATGCTTTGAATCATTTTCAATTCTATCATAATAGACTCAAGAGGAGCTATAATAAGAAAATTAGAAGCAGGACTTTCCAAATTGAAGAACTGGTATTAAAGGAGAATCAGAAGAATGTACCAAACCCAAGCAACAAAGGAAAATTTGAACCCAATTGGTTGGGACCATCGTTATCATAGCAAGTTATAAGTTAGGGGAATATCAATTATCAACACCTGAAGGGGAACCTCTGCAAGAGCCTGTGAATAGCTCTCATCTCAAAAATTTTTATGCCTAAACTTTCGAGGTATAGAACCAAAAAATAAAAAAAATAAAAAAATGTCATGAAAAAATGGTTACTTCGGCGAAAACATGGAAAACAGGGATCTTGGTGACAATAAAAAAAATAAAAAAAGCAAAAAATAAAAAAAAAATCAGAAAAAGGATCAAAAATAGTAAAGAGAAAAGAATTGTCCTCTAGTGAAAACCACTTCGGTGGCACTTTGGGCAAGTACCTTGGTGAAAACCTAGAAAATGGGCACCTTGTGTAAATAAGCACTTTCCATCCACCAAGATCTTTACGACTTGTTCTACATCATCCATCTATCACATTTCCGTCATCCATCACATTCATATCTCCATCCATCACTCATCCACCCGCATCTGTACCATAGCTTGGTCCTGTGTTCATATCATGATCTCTCCTAGTACTACTCGGCCCATCCTCAAGGTCAGTTTCTCCTGCCTTTATCAAAGTAGTCTATTGCATCACACTCAGGGCATGTTCTCATTGGATCAGATTCGTGTATATTCTTAAAGTCCTAAACATCAGAAAATCCAAAAACAACAAAATATCAAAAAATCCAAAAAACATCAAAACATCAAAAAATCCAAAAACATCAGAAAAAACACAAAATCCAAAAACATTCAAAACATATCAAAAAATCCCAAAATAGGTCAAAAAGTTAGTCAAAAGTCAAAAACAAAATCGTCAGTCGAACTACAAGTCTATGAGCCTTGAACATAGGCAAGGTTGATCTTTAATCATTGGTTGAAACACTTAGGTCAGTCCTTTAGGCGTCTGTCACAATAAACTGACATCTCATCATGTTTATCATCATCTGTAAATTAGTCAACTCGTCATTCGAACGATGTGGTCTCTATGTGTATAACGTAGGAAAGGCTAATCTGTTGATCAGCCCCTGAGGCCCCTAGGATAGGTCTTTAGGTTAGTCTCTTTGTCAAAATATCAAAAAACCCCATAACATTGAAAAATTGAAAATCAAAACATTTGAAAATCTCCAAAACACCAAAAAACAACCTCAAAACATTGCAAAACGTCAAAAAACATCCAAATATTTGAAAAAATCCATCTCTCTCATCTCGCTTACACCCACAATAACATCATTCATAATAAATGATCATCATCCTCAGTCTTTGGTAAGATAATCAGAAACAAGTCTAGCAGGTGAAAAGTGAAAACTCAAAATCGTTAAGTCTTAGGTCTAAGTCAGTACATAAGCAAGTTGGTCAACTCTTTGTGTCGATAACTCATCATCCAATTGGTCCCATATCAATCATTTGAAAGAACACTTAGGATAAACGAAATGATGTGTCGCCATCCACTAACATGTCCTAGGATGTATCCTTCCCACAATGGGAATTACCTTTTGGCAATAGTTTCAGTTATTATCCTTAAAAATACATCCCCTTTTGGTTAACGGTATTGAAGAACATTAGCTTGTTTGTTTACTTTGTCTTTATCCTTTTGACTTATCTTATTGCTCTCATTCCAAGGACTTCTTGATGATATCCAAACAGAGGATTTAGAGAAATAGGAATGGGGCAACGATCATTATCTTTTGTCTGCTATGCTTGTTGGACATTCTTGTAATATAACCTTGGCGAATACTTTCTTTGTTAGGTGTATGGAGGAGGTTTTCAACAACCTGTTGACTATTGCATTGATAGGTTATAACTTTCCTTGTTTTGGTCTGAGCTGTTTGAAACCTCTAAAGTGCATCCTAGCAAGGTTTCTGTATGTGAGGTGTGAAAAAGGATACTCCTATCTGTTTGTCAGGTCAAAGTCCATCACACTAGGTACTGTTGATGATGTTTTCTGCACAACTCAGACAAAATATAATATCCTATCTCTCTTGAAAGGTAAATCTCTATTATCAAACCTCAAGAGATAACCCCAAGGTCTCTAATGTCAGGTCTTGACAATGCATGAACAACTCAGTGATAAATGTGAAAATGTTGGTAATCACAAAGGGACCTTACTACAAGCAAATCCTGAATCTTGAACTTATCAAATATAGTAATATGGTGATACTTCAATCCTAAATCTAACTCAAATGATAAAGAAATAACAAAAAGATTAGGGTTTCAGATAATTCCTAAATTTAACTACTACTAAGATTAATAATGCAAATGATGAAATACTCAAAATGGATGAATCCCTCATAAACTAATTCTTGCTTAACCCAGATGAACCTACAATCTCACGTAAATAGTGCAATCTTCTAAGGTATTAAGATTTTTAGATCATGAACATTCATCCAAGACAACCCAATTGCAATTGAAATGAATAAATCTCCACAATTGAACTAAGCACAATGTAAATAAAGGTCTAGGCTAACTTAGCAAAGCAACTAATAATCAACTAGCTACAAAAATTATGGACCAGGGATTGCTGCAAACACTTCAAGCATCAAACCATAAACACCATTGAATCAAATCTAACATATATCTAATAAACTTGAGTAATTTAAAAGATAGAACCATAAGAACCATGCAAGATAAGTTAACATAAAAGAGATCACCAGAAAATCACAATGTCTTCAATTGTATTGAATCACCAAATTTCAGCAACAATTCCAATGTTCTGTTATAACACTTGCTAAGAAATTGACTAACTTCTACCTCTGCTCTACTACCTAATTTGATCTAAGAACTATCTATCTTTTTTGTTCTATCTTCTCTATTCTATATCTTACAAATGAGGTGAAATTCTGAATTTCTAGGAACCTCCAAAGCATGTCAACCTTGCTGGAACTTACAATCATAAAATAGGCACAAACAAGTCGGCCCAACCAATGTTTACAATAATAAATGGCCATAAAACAGGTCGGCCCAAGGAGAATTCAAAATAAAAAAAGAATTAGAATTAAATGTTTGAACTCAATCTAGGTCGGCCTGGGATCTTCAATGTAATTCGAACTAATGCACAAGTTTCAATGCAGCCCTATATTAACTTCTTACTTCCATTCTTATCCTGAGCGCACCTCACCAAGTCAGCAAAGAGGTGGAGTAACCAGTACATGAATTTCTCCTTTAATTGAATTAATTTCATCTCCAGAACTTCCTTGACAATTAAGATTGAATTCAGCCTGTGACCCACAGAAGAAGGTGGATTGATGGGACCTATGAAGTCCATCCCCCACTGTGCAAAAAGTTTTACCTCAAAGACCGACTGAAGTGGAAGAGCTGCATACTTTTCTCTGGTTTCTGATGTTTGGCATATGTGGCAAGTTCTGACATGATTGTGTGTGACCTTGAACAATGTAGGCCAATAATAACCAACCCTTAGAATCTGGTTTGCTGTCGAATGTGTAGATCCATTTCCAGTACCATATCTATCATGAAGTTCGGCCATGACTCTCTCAACTTCCTATCTTCCTAAGCACCTCAGGTAGATACCTTCATGATTTTTCTTATATAGAAAAAATCCCTTCATCATGAAGTTGTTACTCTTCAAATGTAATCCCCTTCTCTATACTGCATTAAGATGGCCAGGACACCTTTGAGTTAGGAGATAATGAACAATATCATCATACCATTCTCCTGGAGAAACATCTTCAAAATTGTAATGCTGAGCTGCAAGATCAAGGCCTATTTCTACCATTGTCTTAGCAAGTCCTTGCCCTCTTACCAGCTTCATGGGTTGGATCTCAATATCATACTCCTATAACATAATTACCCACTTAGCTCTGCTCTCTCCTAGCTCATTTTGCATCAACAACAGCTTGACTACAAGATCAAGAACTATTGCAAACACTTTGTTTATGAGAATATAATGTCTAAATTTCTTCACATCTCTAACCAAGGCATAAGCTTTATTTTCCACACTTGGGTACCTCAATTCAACATCTTTCAATGGTGCACTCATGAATGCTATGGGATGTTCATTTCCTTGATCAGACTTTTGGGTCAACATAGCAGCACACGAGTGATCAAAAGCAAATGAATATATATAGAATGACTTAGCATAGTTTGGAATCACCAAAACTGGGGCTTCAACAATAGCCCTCTTTATCTCTGCAAATGTTTCCTTAGCTTCTACACTCCATTCAAATTTGGCCTCTTGCTTCAATATTTCATTTAGTGGCTTGACTATTTGTTCTTATCCAGTGATGAACTTCCTTACAAACTTGATCTTTCCAAAGAATGACTTCATTTCTTTCGTGCTAGCAGGTGGTGGGATCTTGAGTATAGCCTCCACTCATTCTGGATCAATGGAAATTCCTTTTTCAGAGATAACATGCCCCAACAATTTTCCCTCTATAACTCCAAAGATGCATTTCTTTGGATTGAGAGATATACCAAATTCCCTGCACTTCTGAAACACTTTACACAAATCTGCTATATGGTCACCTCTCTTCTTGGAAAAGACCATCAAATCATCCATGTAAATGATTATGTATTTACCAATTATCTCCTTAAATGCAATGTCCATGGCCCTCTAAAATGTGGCCCCAACATTAATCAAATTGAAGGGCATTGTTCTGTAGGAAAAAGTGCCCCACTTGGTGTTGAAAGCAGTTTTATGCCTCCCTTCATATTGTATCATGACCATGTTGTACCCAAAGTAGCCATCTAAAAAGGACATCATTTGAGATCCATTGATAATATGAAGTACTTCATCCAGTGAAGGTACTGGATAATTATCCTTTTCTGATGCTTTGTTGAGGTTCCTAAAATCTACACACAACTTGATTTCACCATTTTTTTCCTTACAGGAAGCAAGTTTGCAGCCCAAGTTGAATGTCTAACTGGAAATATGATTCTGGCAGATAGTAATTTCTGTACTTCCTTTTGAATTATAGGTTCTAGTAGGGCATTAATTGGCCTTTGCCTTTTCCTAAAAGGTTTTATTCTTGGATTGAGAGGGATAGTGTGAGTTATAATTGAACTGTCATATGTATTCAAATCTTCATAACTCTAGGCTATCACATCTAGATATCTATGTAATGCATCAATTATTCCTTTCCTTTCTTCTAGAGTGCATACTTTGCCAATGAAGACATTCTTGACATCCTCATGAGTTCCCATATTATACATTTCACATTTTCCAGTAATGGACTCCTTCTTGGCATCTTGTTCTTGATCTCTGACACTATCCATATCAAAAATACTTTCTAATTGCACCATTCCTCTGGGAATAGTATTGGTCTTCAAATTGATTACTCTTTACAAATCTATGTCTGCTTCTTGGAGTTCATTTTCATCAATAATCTGAGAAGCAAAAACATCTGTGCTTTTGATAAAATCTAAAATATGCTTATCATATTCAAATACCTAGAAGTTGGTGATATTGTCAAGTACTGAAGGCACTGGAATTAACTCGATTGTAAACTTCTTCAATCCGAAAAGGGATAAAGGTTGCAACGTACTGGCTACCTGAGCAAGGGAATCAGCTATCTGGCTTTTACTTCATGGTATAAACTGAATTTTGAAGGCATAAAATCCTTCAATAAGGTCCCATACTCTGTGTCTATAATTGCTCAATCTTCTATCATGACAAGAGTACGATCTCCTAACTTGCTTGACCACTAGCTCAAAATCCTCGAAGACTTGCAAAATATTAACCTTTTTCTTTAATGCCATTAACAACCCATGGAACAAAGCCTCGTACCCTGCTACATTATTCATACAATGAAATTGAAGGCTATGAGCAGCAAATAAATTCTTACCTTGTGGACTGATTAGCTCAAATCCTGCCCCAACTCCTTGCTTTGATTTGGATCCATAAAACCTTAAATTCCAACAACCAACAATTGCAGATTTCCTTACTATATCTCTTGCATTGTTGCTACTGGATGGTTCTTGAGAAAGCGTGAATTTCTTCTCCTTAGTGTCTTCTTGGACATTCTGTATATTAATTTTGACTGCTGGAGTGGGGTTGATACACTTTTGCACTTGTACCACTGTAGTCTAGCATAAGCAACAATCCAGTTTAGAGTGAGAGGCATTATGGACCCTGCATTAATTTGGAAAGAGCAAGTCTTTGAAATTCATTCCCCTACCCAACTAAATTTGATCCTCAATGCACTTTTGAATGAACTCCTGGAAACTGTCTAATAAACTGAGTTGATTATCTTCAAGATCATCTTCATTTAGAATTTCATTGGAGGTGTTTTGATATTCTGTGATCATCTACTTCATCCTAGGTTCTCTTTCAATTCTAATCTCGTTTGGAACTCCCTTCCAGGGAAGCCACATATGAGAGTTATCAGTTGATACATATCCATTCAAGGCCCTGGTAAAGTCTCTTCCCAAAATCAGGCCATAAGCATCAGGTATATTAGCCACCCGTATATTGATAACTTGTTGAATCCTATGATCAGAAGCAACATGCATATGAATCATATTTAATTCCCCTACAACATTAACCTTAGTTCTATCCAATTGTGTAACTTTCTTTTGGGAATCAACAGGAGTAGTACCCAAAGCTTGACAAACACCAAAGGACATTACATTGGTGGGAGCACCTGAATCTAACAAGCAATTGTGCAAGTGCTTACCAAATATATAGATTGAGATCAGGAATGGAGGAGTCTCTGTTTTCCCTTGAAACAGAGTTAAGGGAGTATCTACTTGAGCTACTTGAGTCATATCCTTCTCTTTTCCCTTATCTCCAGGAGGCACATGAACTTGATTATGAGTATGATTTTTTCTTCCTACTGTTTAAGAGATAGATACTTTATTGATACTTTCACTAACTGATCTATCTTGTGATATGGAGTTTGCATTGTAAGCTCCTAGAATTGCATTCCTAATGGTTGGAACTCTCAATAACTCAAATGAAGATAGACTTACCTTTAGCTTCTTGAGTTCTTCTGCAACATATATGGCTAGTCGTTCTTCACTTAGATCAGCATGAGTCTCCTTTGGATAGTCCACCACTCTATCCTTTCCTGCATCAACACCTCTCCCTTTTGACAGATCCATTTGTGCTTGATCTTTAGAGAAATATTGCCTTGACATCGAAGGATATGGTAGATTATTGTTGGCATTAGGATCTAGAGGTGTTGTGAAGTTGTTCGGTGGAATGGAGGTGGTGAAAGAGCCTCCAGCCTATGGATGTCTATGTGGCATGTATCTCAAATCATACTTCTTGATAGGCCTCTGGAAGGTTTGCACCTCTTCAACATAAGCTTCTTCCTCATCCAAGGGGCCATTGTCATTTATTGGATTTTCATCAAATAACTGTGAAATCTCACCTCCATTATATACTTGGTCTGCCTCTTCCTTGAGCTGATCTGATTCTTCTTCAGACATATTGTCTTTGATCTGTGGAAAAGGAGCATGATTCAGTACTAAAACTAGTGAATCATAGGGAGTGGATGGCACCATCTCCTAACTACTCGAATTGTTCTCCACTTCATACTGGAAGATTGAAGCTGCTGTCTAGAATTCTTGATAATCTAATTCAGAATGTTGACTTGTTTTATAGAGCCAACACCATCCTGATAAAGCAACTTCAGCTAAATATACAACACTAGGAGGCTTCTCTTGACTGACTGGCTGATTGAATGGTTGATCGAGTGGGGTAGGGACTCCTCCATTGTTAGGCCTCATATTCCAAGCCCCATTTTATCTGGGTGGTTGTCTCCTATCAAATTCTTGTCCACCAACTTAACCTCTATCAAAGTTTTGTCCTGAGGATTGTCCTTTATCATAATTTTGTCCTCTTTCATTTTTATATCCCCCATCTTTACTATATCCTTTGTCATTGTTGTATCCTATATCATGGTTATATCCTCTTTCAGGATGTTGCCCTCTATCAAAGTGTTGTCCTTGCTGATTTTCTTGACTTTTTCTGCTCTGATTGGACTGCATATTTCTCTGAGCAACTTACAACTGAATGTTCTAGTTCCCCAAATAAGTTACCTCCATATTTAGCTTCTTCACTTGTTTAGACAATTTATCCAGTCTCTCCTGGTCAGGATTCCTATATTGAGGCTGATTTGCATTGTTTTGGGGATATCCCACTACAACATTGGTATTTAATGACTGGTTCAAGACTTTAGAATTCTGTACATATGGGGGATAGCTAGCATGAGATTGTGGATGCAGAGGCTAATTCACACTTTGCTGGGGATAGCTGACTATAGGTGGCACTTGACTCACTAGAGGCCTTGGGTGAGGGACTAGAGGAAAATGAGGAACCGGATTCATGATGGGAGTATGATTGGTGAGAGCTTGATTGGAAGCTGGGACTTGTCTAGGGTGAGCAGCGGTTCCTAATGATGGTAAAGGTCCAGAAAAATGTTGCCTTAAAGCAATGCTAACCTTCACAGCCTTTGCGTATGCATCAAGTAGGGTGTTAGGAGGATTGTTTCTCCATTTTATGAAGGTAGCTATCAGACTATCAAGACCTTCATAATAGACTTCTAAAGTAGTGGCGTCATCAACAACATAGGGGGCCTGCAATTAGGTATAGGCACGATGAAACCTATTATTAAAGGACCCTATAGGCTCATAGAATTCTCTTTCAACATTAGTGAACTGAAGATAGAGCTCATTGGGACTAATGAGAATCCTAAACTTCTGCAGGAATGCAGTTTCTAGTTTAGTCCAATGCTAGATAGACCCGGAAGGTAAGTGATTATACCAATAGAATGCATCTTCTCCTAAGGAATAAGGAAAGAGTCTACATGCTACATCCTCATGATTGATTCCCCTATCCTTAAGGCTAGTCTAAAAGATCCTAACATGTTCCTACACGGTTTTATTGGGATCATTGACATGGACCTTTGAATAGAAGTGCTTAGGATTCTTGGGCATGACATTGTAATTAGCGAAACTCAATGGAGATGGGTTATTCGCAAGGAAAGCCATTGGTGGAGGTGGGGTGGTAATGGCTGATTTATGAGTGGTTGAGGTTGTGGAATGGGAATGTCCTTAGAATCAAAATTAGATGAACTTGATGAAGAAGGAGATGATGGAGATGGCTAGGTGGATGATGCTTCTCCCCTTCTATTGGTCCATCTTGACCTATTAGGGACTAGTAATTCTTGAAATTCCTCCTCTCTTGGAGTAGATATGGTTCTTTTATTGAATCTTTCAGGAGAGATAGTGTATAGAAATTGATCCAACTTAGCTTATTCAGGTCTCCTACTAGCGCCAATCTGTTGATGATGTTTTTTGAATGGCAAAAACTCAGATAGAATACAATACTCTCATGAAAGGTAAATATCTATTAGCAAACCTCAAGAGATAACCCCAAGGTCTCTAATGTCAGGTCTTGACAATGCATGAACAACTCAGTGATAAATATTAAAATGTTGGCAATCACAAAGGGACCTTACTACAAGCAAATGTTGAATCTTGAACTTATCAAAACTAGCAATATGGTGATACTTCAATCCTAAATCTAACTCAAATGATAAAGAAATAACAAAAAGATTAGGGTTTTAGATAATTCCTAAATTTAACTACTAAGATTAACAATGCAAATGATGAAATATTCAAAATGGACCAATCCCTCATAAACTAATTCCTGCTTAACCCTGATGAACCTACAATCTCACAGAAACAGTGCAATCTTCTAAGGTATTAAGATTTTCAGATCATGAACATTCATCCAATACAACCCAATTGAAATTGAAATGAATAAATCTCCACAATTGAACTGAGCACAATGAAAATAAAGGTCCAAGCTAACTTTGCAAAGCAACCAACAATCAGCCAGCTACAAAAAGTATGGACCAAGGATTGCTGCAAACACTTCAAGCATCAAACCATAAACACCATTGAATCAGATCTAACATATATCTAATAACCTTTAGTAATTTAAAAGATAGAACCATAAGAACCATGCAAGATAAGTCAACACAAAAGAGATCACCAGAAAATCACAAAGTCTTCAATTGTATTGAATCACCAAATTTCAGCAACAATTCCAATGTTCTATTACAACACTTGCTCAGAAATTGACTAACATCTACCTCTTCTCTACTACCAAATTCTCTCTAAGAACTATCGTTCTTTTTTGTTCTATCTTCTCTATTCTATAGCTTACAAATGAGGCGAAATGCTAAATTTATAGGAACCTTCAAAGCATGTTGGCCTAGCTGGAGTTTACAATCATAAAATAGGCACAAAAAAGTTGGCCCAACCAATGTTTACAATAATAATGGCCATAAAATAGATCAGCCCAAGGATAATTCAAAATAAAAAAGAATTAGAATTAAATGTTTGAACTCAATCCAGGTTGGCCTGGAATCTTCAATGTAATTCGAACCAATGCACAAGTTTCAATGCAGCCCTATATTAACTTCTTCCTTCCATTCTTATCTTGAGTGCACCTCACCAAGTCGGCCAAGGGGTGGAGTAACCAATACTTGAATTTCTCCTTTAATCAAAATAATTTCATCTCCAAAACTTCCTTGACGATCAAGATTGAATTTAGCCTGTGACCCGCAAAAGAAGGTGGATTGATGGGACCTATGAAGTCCATCCCCTAATGTGCAAAAGGTTATACCTCAAAGACTGGCTGAAGTGGAAGAGCTACATACTTTTCTCTGGTTGCTGTGGTCTGGCATATGTGGCAAGTTCTGACATGACTGTGTGTGTCCTTGAACAGTGTAGGCCAATAATAACCAACCCTTAGAATATGGTTTGTAGTAGAATGTGTAGATCCATGGCCAGTACCATATCTATCATGAAGTTCAACCATGACTCTCTTAGCTTCCTATCTTCCTAAGCACCTCAGGTAGATACCTTCATGATTTTTCTTATATATAACATCTCCCTTTAGCATGAAGCTGTCACTCTTCAAATGTAATCCCCTTCTCTGTACTGCATTAAGATGGTCAAGACACCTTTGAGTCAGGAGATGATGAACACTATCATCATACCATTCTCCTGGAGAAACATCTTCAAGATTGTAATGTTTAGCTGGAAGATTAGGGCCTATTTCTACCATTGTCTTAGCAAGTCCTTTCCCTCTTACCAGCTTCATGGGTTGGATCTCAATATCATACTCCTATAACATAGTACCCACTTAGCTCTGCGCTCTCCTAGCTCATTCTGCATCAACAATAGCTTGACTTTAGGATCAAGAACTATTGCAAACACTTTGTTTCTGAGAATATAATGTCTAAATTTCTTCATAGCTTTGACCAAAGCATAAGCTTTCTTTTCCACACTTGGGTACCTCAATTCAGCATCTTTCAATGGTGCACTCATGAATGCTATGGGATGTTCATTTCCTTGATCAGACTTTTGGGTCAACATAACAGCACACGAGTGATCAATTCACAAATGAATATATATAGAATGGCTTAGCATAGTTTGGACTCACCAAAACTGGGGCTTCAACAATAGCCCTCTTTATCTTTTCAAATGCTTCCTTAGATTTTGCACTCCATTCACTTTGGCCTCTTGCTTCAACATTGCATTCAGTGGCTTGACGATTTCTGCAAATCCAGTGATGAACTTCCTTACAAAGTTGATCTTGCCAAAGAATGACTTCATTTCTTTCATGCTAGCAGGTGGTGGGATCTTGAGTATAGCCTCCAATCATTCTGGATCAATGGAAATTCCCTTTTCAGAGATAACATACCCCAACAATTTTCCCTCTGTAACTCCAAAGATGCATTTCTTTGGATTGAGAGATATACTAAATTCCCTGCACTTCTAAAACACTTTACACAAATTTGCTATATGGTTACCTCTCTTCTTGGAAAAGACTATCAAATCATCCATGTAAATGATTATGCATTTACCAATTATTTCCTTAAACACAATGTCCATGGCCCTCTGAAATGTGGCCCTAGCATTAATCAAACCGAAGGGCATTCTTCTATAGGAAAAAGTGCCCCACTTGGTGGTGAAAGCAGTTTTATGCATGTCTTCATACTGTACCATGAACTGGTTGTACCCAAAGTAGCCATCTAAGAAGGACATCATTTGAGATCCATTGAAAATCTAAAGTACTTCATCCAATGAAGGTATTGGATAAATATCCTTTTTTGATGCTCCGTTGAGGTTCCTAAAATCTACACACAACCTGATTTCACCATTCTTTTTCCTTACAGGAACCAAGCTTGCAACCCAATTTGAATGTCTTACTGGAAATATGATTTTGGTAGACAACAATTTCTACACTTCCTTTTGAATGATAGGTTCTAGTAAGGCATTAATTGGCCTTTTCCTTTGCCTGAAAGGTTTTATTCCTGGATTGAGAGGGATAGTGTAAGTTATAATTGATGTGTCATATGTCTTCAAATCTTCATAACTCTAGGCTATCACATCTGGATATCTATGTAATGCATCAATTATTCCATTCATTTCTTATGGAGTGCATACTTTTCCAATGAAGACATTCTTGACATCCTCATGAGTTCCCATATTATACTTTTCACATTGTCCACTAATGGACTCCCTCTTGGTATCTTGTTCTTGATCTCTGACCCTATCCAGATTAAAAATCCTTTCTAATTGCACCATGCCTCTGGGAATAGTATTGGTCTTCAAATTGATTACTCCTTCCAAATCCATCTCTGCTTCTTGGAGTTCGGTTTCATTAATAATCTTAGAAGAAAAAACATTTGTGCTTTTGATAAAATCTAAAATATGCTTATCATCTTCAAATAGTTGGAAGTTGGTGATATTGTCAGGTACTGAAGGCACTGGAGTTAATTCGACTATAAACTTCTTCAATTTGGAAAGGGACAAAGGTTGCAACATACTAGTTGCTTGAGTAAGGGAGTTAGCTGTCTGGTTTTTACTTCATGGTATCAACTGAATGTTGAAGGGATCAAATATTTTAATAAGGTCCCATACTCTATGTCTATAATTGGTCATTCTTCTGTCATGACAAGAGTATTGTCTCCTAACTTGCTTAGCCACCTGCTCAAAATCCTTGAAAACTTGCAAAATATTAACCTTTCTCTTTAATGCCATTAACAACCCATGGACCAAAGCCTCGTACTTTGCTACATTATTGTTAGAATGAAATTGAAGTCTATGATCAGCAAAGAAAGTCTTACCTTGTGGACTAATTAGCTCAAATCCCCCCAACTCCTTGCTTTGATTTGGATCCATGAAACCTTAAAGTCCAACAACCAACAATTGCAGATTTCCTGACTGTATCTCTTGCACTGTTGCTGCTGGATGGTTCTTGAAAAAGCATGAATTTCTTCTCCTTAAGTTCTTCTTGGATATTTTGTATATTAATTTTGACTGCTGGAGTGGGGTTGATAGACTTTTGCACTTGTTCCACTTTAGTCTGGCATAAGCAACAATCTAGTTCAGAGTGAGAGGCATTATGGACCCTGCACCAATTTGGAAAGAGTAAGTCTCCAAAATTCATTCCCCTACCAACTCAATCTGATCCTCAATGCACTTTTGAATGAACTCCTAGAAACTGTCTAATAAAATGAGCTGATTATCTTCAAGATCATCTTCATTTTCAATTGGTTCCACCAAGGCTTCAGTACCACTGGACTCTGTTGTAAGGTCAACAGGCACTGTGTGGAACATAAGGACTTCCTCTACATCAGATTCCTCAAAAGGGGCTACAAGCATATAGTTACCCATACTTACTTCAGATATTAGAATTTCATTAGTGGTGTTCTGATATTCTGTGATCATATACTTTATCCTAGGTTCTCTTTCAATTCTAATCTGGTTTGGCACTCCCTTCTAGAGAAGCCACATATGAGAGTTATTAGTTGATACATATCCATTCAAGGCCCTAGTAATACTCGGCCTCTCAAATGGCCTCCCTATAGGACCAAATGGACACTGTACCCTGAGTGGAGGAGGCTGCGATGCTCTCCAACTATTGTCTCTAGCCGAGCTCTGTGGCCACATGTAACTCTGTGGCCTGTCTATGTAGTATGGCCTAATCCCTCTCCGCCCTGATCTAATTCCTCTCAGTCTACACCTGATCTCTCTCCCCTATCAAAGTCTACACCTGTACCTGTAGCTGTGTAATCAATTTATCTTGGGGATCCACCTGCCCTACTGGCTGTACTTGTGGAGGTTGTACTTGAGGCTGATCCTCACCCCAACTCATGGTGGTGCACCTATTGGCACCTGCTATAGATCTTGTGTCTACACATCACCCTAGCCTGGCTGAATTGGCTGAGCTGGCTGAACTGGAGGCCTGACCGGCTGGTCCTGTCATGCACCATCCCTTCGTCCTCATCCTCCCCCTCTTCCTCTCACCCTTTGTCGATTGGGGATTTCTCTTGGAACTATCAAATGTAGGGGAAGCTAGAACTAATCCCTGTATGCCTATGTAACACCTAGATCCACAGGCCCTTGATTGTAAGCTCATGGCCGGGCCACCAACTGCCTAAAGTTGTCCACGTCCTTTGAGATAAAAATGTATTACCCCCATGAAACCTATGACATGGTGTGGAAAAATACAACTACATAATCGTCATCTGGCCGATCCTTAGGCTCGCAGAACTAACGCTGCACACGCCCAGGTAAATATCTCTCTATCATCGTGTGCTCTCACCCCTGCATGAAATGGTCCTGGTGGGCCTAGAAAATATGATGTGCATTGTCGGACTATCCAAGCCGACCAAGGTATGGATGCCATATGAACACCTGCATCTCATCTAGGACCCTCCTCCAATAGGGAATCTCATGCTCACCTCTGTGTGTGAAGGACACACCACCTTTGTAGTGCGACACAAGGGGATCATCAGGCTCCATTGGAACTACAACAATCCACGGCCGAAGCACAACAATGTGCTCCCACACCCATACATGGAGGAGTGTCATGCTTGCTCTGAGTGCTCTATCATTGAGGTAGACATACTCGTGAAGATCCCTGTATAGTGATGCAAGAAGAACCGACCCCCAAGCAAAGTGAGTAGGGATGTCATGCATCACCATGCACTCCTAGCAGAGTCCCCAACCGGGATTGAAGTACTAGCCTCATCAATCTAGGGAAATGATACCTTAAATAATCACTGCAACAACCAAGCAGAAGGGAGGGGCTAGAGCGCTATGACGCTCGAGCTCGATCTAACCCTCACAAATGACAATGTCCTCTGTGGCGAGGATGATGTGACAGGAATTCCACCCCTCATCTATATCAAAAATAATGCGCTGACCATGAATCGACAATCTCAAAATGCGCCTGTAGACACCTAAAAATGACCTAGGCCTGCGAGCACTATTTTACCACTTTTTGTCCTAGCATAATTATGACACTTTAATTATGTTCCTAACCCATCTTCAACTATTAATTAAATAATTCACAATTATTTAATTAATTCAGGGTCTTCTATTCTTCCGATTATTAAAAAAAAATCATATTTATTTAATGCACGTCACTAATTATCTAAAGTCAACTCATAATTAAATAAAGTTCTCATTTTATTTAATTAATCTTGGTCATTAATGTCCTCTGATTATCAAATAAATATATTTATTCAATATGTCACTAATCCCTAAATCCTCTCTTTTAATTAAATAGATTTGCTAATTTATTTAATTAATTAACCACTTCTTCTAAATTAAATAATTATTTTAATTATTTAATTGTTGTATGTGACACTTCCTTATTTTTAAATAAAACAATTAATTTAAAAATGTCTCACATAGTTAATTGATTCTTCTTTTAGTAATTAATTGCAAAAATCAATTACTCATTATCTCACAAAATCCATATTTTGAATTAATTTAATTCAAAATGGAAATATTCTTCTACAGATCAAGTAATTTCTAAAATTACTGATTTCCTAAAATCCCATCTTCTTATCTTCTGATTTTTGCTAATTTCATCTCAACTGTCACATTCATTCTTGATTTAATTTATTTAATTAAATCTTATTCGCACATTTGGGCATTTTTCCCTAACCCTAATTGAGAGTTGCCATTTTGAATCTTAACCATTGATTCTAGGGAATTTTCTCAATCTCTCATCTCATTCGTCCATTCAAAATGGCATTTTCTATAAATGCCATTTTCCTCTCATTTTTTAGAGACACAGAGACATTAGACTTAGATTTTGTTATTCTAGCATATTTAGGCATAGGCATTTCACTCATATTGTCATAGGCATTAGGCATTTAGATTTTGTGCAAATACTTCAAAGCTTGGTGTAGGACTTAGACTTGTATTTCCAGATTGCTCGCATGTCGAATCTGAGGGCAACACATCAACCAGCAAGCTAGAAGGTGTTACAAAAGTGAATCATGGAGGTATCGACAATTAATAGGTATAATTGTTCTTTTGTTTACTTCCATTGTGTTTTGTAATTGCTTTGGGTTTCTTAGTCTTTGCCAACCTTGAATCTAACCTAAAAATAACCCTTAGTTATAGCGCCAAACGTCCTCCAAGGTGATGGTGGCCTCACTGGTGGGAAGGTGGAAAGAAGAGGTCTCACTGTGCCATCTCTCGGAAAACACTGACATCATCTCAAGGTGGGTGTGAATGGGAACTGTGTAGGCGATGTGCCACAACCCCATGTCTCGTAGTCAATCCTAATCTCTGTCACTCAAGTCTCACAATTAATTGAAGAGATCCTGCGACCTATTCTCTCAGGAGTAGAGCTCCCTCGCCACATCCTACATTAGGAAGGGTCATCATGTCAAAAAATTAAATTTTTATTTTGGGTGTCCAAGAAACCACTCCAGTGTCGCTATTCGTGAAGGCGTCACAATTTGATTTTTATCAAACTAAAATTCTAGGGCACAAAATGCCGAAAGCGCACTGCTGCGATGCACTTTCCTTTCGAGCGACACAGTTTGAAAAGATTCTTGTCAATAAAGAATCGTCGCGTCGCACTTTAGAAATGACCTTGCCGGCCATGACCTCAACGTCAGAGTTTGGAATTTGTTTTCATACTCCAAACTCCACCACTACAGTGCAATCTGACACTGAGCAACATAGTTTGATTTTTGAGCGGCACTATATAGCACCGCTGCAGAAGGATTGACTTTGAAAGCATTAAATGAATGCTAAAAACAAAAAATAAAGCTCAAGTAAGGATCACTTACCGATGCCACAATGCCAGGTGGCCGCTGGTACGTATGGACTCAGTCAAAAATGTGCATCGGGAGCTATCATTGCACCATATCATCAGAAGGTTAGAGCTCAAATCTCAAGGTTGCTAGATGGTTGTGTGAAAATGAATTGAAAGTGACCCCTTAGAGCCTTTTTAAGCTTAAAAATTAGGGTTTTTTCACCCTGATTGGCTATCCTGCTAGGGTTTTGAATTCTTGAGCCTATTTTTGTCTAGTTGAGGCCTATTTTACATCATTTTATTGTGTTTAGACATGTTTTTGGCCTCCTAGAGCCTTTTTGGACCTGTTGGGCACCTTGTCCTCTTTTTTCGTGAGATCACCCAAAAATTAAAATTTTCATCCAATCTCTCGAGGGGGAAATATATTGGCATGTTTTCTCTCGCCGGGCAGCAGTGGGGCAAGATTTTTTTGAAAATGATTTTTTTTGGCTTTGATCGAGATGTTTATTGTTTGAACCAATGAAAAAAGTGCATTGCTTCAAAGAGGGGCAAAATGTAGACACGTAAAATGTACCGATTGAAATTATGCATCTGATCCTAACCACTAACATCGTTTCATCCTGAATCATCCTTCGGTCTAACCATTTAATCAAATACCCTTATCTGATTAAATTCATTAGTATTCCTCTCTTAATTAAATAAACCAGTTATCTAATTAAGTCACCTCTTCTCGATAATTAAATTAATCATCTTGATCTAATTAAGTAATTAATTTTATTTGATTAAATCTCTAAAGTCTATCTATTAAATTAAATAAATTAAAACCTTATTAGTTTAATCTAACATCATCTCCTTTAATTAAATAAATCAAAATCTTTATTTAATTAATCTCTTATCACCTTCCTCTCATATTTGATTTAAATAAATCCACAAATTTAAGTCAAATAGGTCACATCATTTATCCCCCTTCATTAAATTAATTAACTTTGATTAATTTAAACTCCTATCATGTCCCATCCTCTAGCATTTACCACTTGCACATGAAAATAGATTTAATTGATTTATTAAATCTCTATTTTCCTCAACAAGGCATCTTTTGGGAATATTCTCCAAGTTTGAATTCAAAATCCAAGTTGACATGTACATCCAACAAAGCAGTAACTCTCTCTTACATGCCCTTTTCCTTGAGCCAACTGGCATTCAATGCATTTCTTTCTTCCCTCTTGCATGTCATTTCAACATATTCAAAATTCAAAAATATGCATTTATTGGCACAATCCTCAAAACTTGCACATCCTCCATCCACTCATAGGTTGACAAGTGGCATCTTTCCATTGGTTGAATGTTAGTCCCACATTGCTCTATTTTGGACATTCATCCATCTTGGCATTCTATAAATGAGAGTCTAATCTCCTCATTTCATCATCCATAATTTGAGTAAACTTACTAAGCTCAATTATTTAGCCACTTCCATCCAATAACATTGAATCATAGCTAGGTTATGCAGATTTTTCCATTGGAGCACTCAACAAGCATCAACAAAGTGGATAATTCATCAACATTCATCAACATTGCATCATAGGAATTGGGAAAGGGCCGATTTTCACATCAAATTGGCACCAATTCCCCCATGGGATCATGAGTTTGCTAGTTTAATTAGGATTCAATCTCTATTTTATTGTTTTCTTGTTGTGTTCATTTTTTTTCCTAATTTGAACTTTGTAAATGAATTTCATGGGGAATCCTTGTTCTTGCTTGCATTTCACCATCTAATGTGTTTGTTCCTATTGTTTTACAGGTATTGGGATTGGGGTTTGCATAGTAACAACCGCTGGTGATTTGACCTTTCTAAAAATTCTCAAGTTTCATTCCCACCATATGTTCTAGACAACAAGTACAGGGACCACATGCCAAATGCTTACAAAAAAAGATGATTGGTATAGACTAGGCCAACTTTGGAATAGTTTCCAAACTAAATTTGGTAAAAGAAAAACCAAGTTTAACTTATTTAATACAAAAATCCAGCATTGTTGAGCAAAGCTACATTGTAGAAGCAAGTGATCTTCCATTTCAAGTACTTCTTCACAAAGTGAGAATTTGAAAGGATCAGTTATCTTTAACTTTACCAATTGCTCACTTGTTAAAATTCTCTTTTTTAAAGCAAGCCAAGAAAAACCTCCAGCCTTAGGAAGAATACTGTTGTTCCAACAAAATGAAAAGGCTCTTTGAGAAGGCATATTCTGTCCTAACCGAGCTAAATATGCATACCCTTCTTGTTCGAATCAAGGAGCACTGAGAGGGGGGGATGAATCAGTGTTTTGCAATTTTTAATCTTATTAATCTTATCCTTAAAGTGTTGATAACATTCAACCAAAACACCATAATACAAGTATTTTTTTACATGGAAACCCTGTTAGGGGAAAAACCATGGTGGAGGTCAATCCATAATATTATCTGAGTATACTCAAAATTATGTTTTACAAAATGTGAATGCACTTGCATTCAGGCACATTTCCTAGAGCTCACTGCCTTACAAAAGGTTTGGATTACATCCAAATATTTGAACTGAGATAGTAGCATCTACATATTCCTGGTTACAGTTTTGGTTAGGCTCATCAATCGATTTCTTGACCTTTTGACTGATTCTGTTCTTCTGCTTTAATTCACTTCACAAAATCCTTAATGCACAAGTGAAACTGTGCATAATTGCTCTACAACTCTTCTGATAATCGCAACATACAGGTCAACACACTTTGAACATATATCAAAATGATATAATCGATCACTTCTATATATCCGCAGCTAAAGATTTAATCACTACAAGTCGACTTCAACAAAATAGAAAAATATTTACAAACTGCCAGCTCAAATCATGAATAATATTTGATGCACATCCACCAAAGTCAACCAAAAAATAGTTAGGACACAAATCAAAAGGCTTGGACACAAAAAAACTTAAATAATTACTCCTTGAATATGCGCAACACACTACATTCACTTAGTCGGCCTTCATGCGCTGATGAAAAAAAAAAATCAACCAGATCTACTATCTTGCACACAGATCAATACGAGGATCTAAGATTCACATATAACACATATCATACATCAATTAACCTTCCCTGAGATCCACAACTCAAAATACTAATAGAAAATTTGCATATGAATCAATGAGCACAAAACTGTCAGATACTCTATTCTAGCTTGACTGTCTTCAATATTTTTGTCGGTATAACCAAAAGATGATGTGTGGACCGAGTAACTAACTAGGGTTGCCATCAATGACAACACCAAAAAAAAAATTTAGTGTCTCTTGCCAACAATCTCTACCTTTGGCATTTATGGCAACACTTAGTGAAAAATGACTAAGTGTCAGATCAGTACCAACACAAATACACTGCCAACTTCAAAAAGATCTTCAATTCATAGCTCAAAACTACAACTCCCCCAAAGATGATTATACATTTTTCACTGTACTACTCTCCCCATTTGACATCAATGGAAAAGATGAGGAATCCGTATACAAAAAATAAAACAAAAAATTCAAACTGCATATGTACAACTTACACAAATTTGAAAATATCTACAGAATTGGTCTTTAACAGGTACAAATTTGTTTCCCAACCCTTCTTGAGACTATCCAAAATAGTTATGTGACCACAAAATAGATATGATTGCATCTCTATAGACTCAAGGTTCACCGGATCACTGATTGACATAACATCTTGTGCTTCCTTCAATGCACTCAACATTGTTTCCATCTTCAGACCAATTAGGCCTCTAAGCTCACATGCTCTTTCCACAATTCTGTCATTATCATGCTTCAGGCTATTTATCTTGTCAAGTAGGGATATACCCTGACCTTCTCGCTTTCCAAAAAAAATAGTTAAAGGATCAAAGCCATCAAAAATAGTAGCTAACTGTTTCTCATGTTCCTTAATCTTCTTCTCATTGTCCTTAGTAAGTTTTGACAAAGAAAAACATGACTTATAGATCTTTCCACTTCTAGATAATGCATTTTGAATATTCTTCACACATGTAGCTAACAAAAATTTATCATTAGTTATCATTCCTCTCAACCTACTGAACCTTTTAGCATCAAACTCCTTTGAACCTTAACCATGGCTAACTTCTCAAGTGACTCAAAATGAGTACTTACAGAATTAATAAGCTTCTTTAGCTCACCAGAGGGAGAACCAAATGGATCCTTGACATATGAAGGCACTATTCTCTCTAAAATGCTAGATGCAAGACATAATAGCTCACTGTCTCGTAGTGAGACTTCAACAATTCTTCCCTAGCCTTCGCTTGTGCAAATGATGCAACTTTCAATTTTTGAATTAGAGAAAAAGTAGACAAATTAATAGAACCTTTACCCAATTCAAGGTCAAACTCTTCTTATTGCTTTTCCAAAAATTTCTTCACTACCTCTGCAGTGTCTCTTGCTTCCACTGGAACTTCCTCAGCTTCAACCTTCTTTTCTTCAACTATGGTTTCCTCAACTATCAATTCCTACTTGCCTTTAGGAATCTCAACTTCTTCACTTGAAATCTCCTTTTCTTCAACCAACACAGCCTTAGGAGCTTCGATCTCCATAGGTGTTTTTGTATCATGCACATAAGGAGGAATCTGAGTGTCCTTAATTGTATTCTCCTTCACCTCTTCATCAACTGGGCTGGATGCAATATCTTCAACATGCACTTCTTTAGAGACAACATTGATTCTATTATTTAATAAAACTTCCTTTAGATTTCTTTTAGTTTCTTTTGCTACCTCTTCAGTCCTACCAATCATCAGCCTGTTCACCCTTGTTTTTCTCTTGAAATCCCTCTTAGCTTCATTTAGGATTGACTTCATTTCCTCAATAGGAATCATCAGACATAAATTTGCAAGAATACACTCTCTCATTTTCTCTTCTTCAGTTCTTGCACTTACTCTCCTCATTTCCAAAATTTCATACAGTTCTTTAGGAAATTGAGACATGATCTCAATGAGAGTCATATTGAAATTGTTCAAATACTTTATTGTAGGTTTTTCAAGAACTCTTTGACCAACACCATCAAAGGTATCATACCATTCACATAATGGCTTAAGATTACCATCCTTAATTATGCCTCTCTCAACTTCCTTTACAGTCATACCTAGTTTGACAATTTTCATCTTTTTCTTTGCTTTTTCTTCTTCACCAGAGGGCTTGTCTATATGCATTATTTCTCTCACTTCTTCATCAGATTTTGTTTCCTCATCTTTTGAAACAGCTGCATAAACTCTTGTACTTTTTTCCTTCTTCCTCTTACTAGATTCCTTGGCTTGAGCTTTCACATGAACTGTCTTCTTTGCAGGACCCGATAGAGGTGTAGAGCTCCTTGTTGATCTAGTTCAAGCAAAGGATGCTACCTAACTAGTAGATTCAATTCTAGCAAGCCATTTTTTTGCTTCAACTTGTTCTCTCTTCCTTCCGACTTCTCTCACAGCTTCTACAGATATACCCATGCTCTCTGCAAAGGCTTCCACTTCTTTCCTTACTCTCTGGACTGTCATTCGTTTCTTCAATTGCTCATGTACTTGCATATATTTTTCTGCATAAGTTCCAAACCTCTCTTCTGTCAGATCCAAAGGCTTACTCAACAAATATTGTGCATATAGTTCCAAGATGTTCCCTTCAACTTCATAACCCATCAGCATAATCCAGACCATTCTAGGATCAACAACTTCCATCAAGCATTGATCAATGTCAACCATAGAATAAATTGTGTCCTTATACTTCTCCACAATAGAAGTAGGAATTCTTTCTCTAGCTCACATTTCATTATGAAAGTTCTTGAAATATCCTTAGATAATAGTTTTGCTTGTTTTACTATCACCAATGTTGTATAACATGTCTCTAAGTTGAACAACTATAGGCTTATCATCTTGCCAATGCACTTTCCCAACTCTTGGAACTTCATTCATGAAATAAAAGAACAAACATAGTAGCAGATTACCATACTTAAAGGAATTATTCTTATCATTCTTGATCTTACCAAGATTCTCCATTAACTGGCTTCAAAGTAACTCACATAGATCATATTTTGCATTCTCCTTCACAATCTAATATGCTACATAGATAGTTGTACTAGATATAGAATTATCCTGACTAGAGTGATAAATCTTGTAACCAATGACCATCGAGGAAAATTTCACATCCACATCAATAATATCATCAATTGTCATAACTCTTTTATCATATACTGAACCAGTAGCATCAGTAACTATCTGATTCTTCACGGACTTCAAGATCGGCAACTCACTAGAGAAATTTAAACCTATAACAATGCTTATGGATTCTTTTGTAATCTTAAAAGGTTGATTCAACCACATAAACTCAAAATGAACTTGAATCAAAACATACCAAACCCATTCACTTTCATCAAACATGGGGAATTTTACAATCCGCATGAATTTCATCTCCTCTAGGGTTTTAAATTCAGGCTCTACCTTGAAATCTTCTCCAACTATATGATTTGAATACAAATTCAACAAATATGAGCTCCCTAACTCCTTAATATTTGCATGAATGCATGCCCTAATGTATTCAATATGCAAGAGACTGTATGAAACAAATGAAAATGCACCTAAGGGCTCAGTCTCAATAGACTTGAAAGGATGCCATTTGAATCTTTTCCAAATTTTTCCAAAGTTCACTTCAGAGCTCGCCAAACTTCTTCTTCTTGAAATGCAAAGTGACAAATGAAAGATAGAAATGACCTTTTATCATTCACACACCTAACCTTATGTCATAATAAATGCTTTTACTCTAACTCATCTAGATACCCTATTACCATACATTGTGAAAGATAACTCTTTTGCAAACCTTCAACTTTGCATAATACTCTCTCCAACTATTTCAACAACATTTGTAGATCATTGATGTAATCACTACACTCATCCACATCTCGGTGTCAATTATGGGTAGGGGGTTAAAAGATTTTCTTGACTGCTCCCCCTAGGCCAAAGGCCCAAAACTAATTCCTGGAGGAATTACCAGATGTTGGATCTAGGGCTAGATCTTTTTCTACAATATATGGACTCTTATTCACCCATGTCTTCTTCATTTACTTCCTGATCTCATCTGTAGTAACTTTTCCTTTTCCCTTTTCATCCTTCTACATGTTTCTTTGATTTACCAGACCTCTTCTGCAAAATCTAGCAATGTGACTAGATTTGTTGCAATTGTAGCACACCACATTTCTCTGTCCAGACAAGTTGTTCCATTGATTTTCTCTTGATTTGCATTGGTTAGCAATATGCCCAAATCTATTGCATGTATAACATATGACATCTCTATAAAAGTTTTTCATCACATTTCTACATTCAGTTGACTTATGACCATACTTATTACAATTAAAGCACTGAATTGAGAATGATGGACCACTTGGATTCATTCTGCTTCTACATTGTGCTGCCATATGACCAAATTCATTGCAAACAAAACAATAAGGTCATTGAATCTTTGAGCATTAGGTTGTTTTACCGGATACCTTCCAGGTTTGTTCATCTAATTTCTTTGCCTAAATTTCCTTTTTCCAGATTTGAAACTTTCTCCTGTCTCATATCCAAGACCTCGTTTGTCACCTTTAGTCCTCTAAATTTTAATCAGTTCATCAAGCTTGGCTGAGCTAATCTTGAACTTCTCCTTGAATTCATTTGCAATAGCAAGTTCATCTTTGAGATCATCAATTTTCTTTTCAAGATCTTCTTCATTATTTCTAGATTGTTCTAATTCAAGCTCCAACTGATTGAATCCATCAGTAATTCAGCTACATTCTTCAGATTTCTCTTTCAAGGATTGAGCAAGCTTCTCTTAGTCTTCTTTTTGTCTTCAATCTCCTTTGTCATCCTCATCATAATAGATTCCATCTCATGCTTTAGGACTTCATTATCTTTGGAAAAATTTGCACATTCTTCTGTCTTTTCCTTTAGGGTTTGACTCAGTTGTTCATCTTCAATGTGTTTACTATCTTCCTGCTTGAACTTATCACAAATTTCCCTTCTCTTCTCCCTAGAATTATTGATTTTGTCTTTCAATGACTCAATGAATCTCTCAACATTCATGAGATTCACTTTCAATTCCCGAACTTCAGATTTAGACTGATCAAGATCATCTAGGGCCACCAAAATTTGTTGTAGAAGACTGCTTGAATCCATTGAAACACTTTCCAAGATCTTCCCCAAACTGTTAAACTTCTTCCAAGGAACTAGGTTTTGATACCAATTGTTGGAATCAAGGAACATTGAGAGGGGGGGTGAATCAGTGTTCTGCAATTTTTAATCTTATCCTTAAAGTGTTGATAACATTCAACCAAAATAAAGATGCATGAACATAAGACAAACAACCACAACACCATAACACATTAGGTTAATCCACATAATTATCCGAGTATACTCAAAAACCTATAAAATCCGAGTATACTCAAAAAGATGAAGTGGAATTGTCCATTAGGTTCTTTACTACCTCAAAAAAGCATGCAACCAATAAAATATAAAATAAAACTCTATAAACCACTTTACAAGAATATAAAACTAACAGAAAAATTATTATCCCAAATTTGAATTCAAATTGCATTTGATTTTTCCTACTTTAACTCTATTTTGGATTTAATAATAAACTTGCAATAATGAATCTACATAAAAATAAAATAATATTACAATAAAAAATAAAATACAACGAGTTTCAACAATTCTAATATCTAAATTCAATTACATGTATGTTAATGAAAGGAAAGAGCTAGAGAATATAGCTTCTAACTTTCCAAATCTAAAGAAGATAAGGATAAAAAATCACAAAAACTAGAAAATATAATATAAAAAACTTATTCTACCTAAGCAATTAAAATAAGTATCCAAGTTAATATAATAGGTTCAATTTTATAAGTGAAATTCTATACTAGCATACATATATTAAATAATAATATATATAAAGTACGCCGAGAGTTATCATTATTGAGGTGCCTATTGCACCGAGAAAAAATGATGAGAATTTAGGCATCTTGAGAAGGATAACTGTTGACATATTAAATGATGGAGTACTTGGAAACATAAGTTCTAGAACTCACCGACAATGTTGGCAAAGACAACAAGAAAAAAAAATCATTCCCAGATAGTTCTTGTTGGGTGGAGTGACCATTGCCCATGGTGGAGTGACCATTGCCCATGGTGGAGTTCTTCCTAACATTGACCAAGTAATTCTCCCCAAAAAGTTTTCCGCTACTTCTGACAAGGAGCCCAAGTCTCCCAAGAAGACAAAAGCCTAGATGTGGATAGGAGGGCTTTGCTCTAATAAGTTGTGTTTATCTCAAATGGTGCTTTATAATACCACATTTTTTTTTGATTAGAGGTAAAAGCGGGTTTTGATGGGGCCCAGAACCCAATACATAATGGTTTTGAAGGGAACTGTCAAGCTATCAAAGAAATGCAAGTTGCAAAAAAAATAGACCATAAACCAACAAAAACTTCTAAACGATTAACATTACTACACATGCTACAACTTACAAACAAGCAAGGGATTGAAACCCTTTTACAGCCCAATTTTAACCAAGACCAAAAACCCTTCCATAAATAGAATCCACCTGCATTAGCTAGGCAACAACAAACTATTTGCTCAAGAGAAGCATCATTGAGCCAAGAGAAAAGGGAAAATTAATGGTAGAGAACACCATCAACCCCATACCCATAATCAAAAACACCTTGAACTCCAAACACCCCTCATCAATAGGGGAATAGGAGAGTATGCCAAAGAAGAACATCCATCTTTAAGTAGTTGCACCCCACCATAGCAAAACCCACCTCCACCTCAATAGGATGAATCTCCCATCTATAGGAGAAGAAGAGATGAGATCCCCAACCTCCAAAGCCTTCACACAATAGCCCAAACAAGCTCCACCTCTATAGGAGCAAGCTAACTAGAAACTCCACCGAATCTACAACAACCATCTCCACCTCAATAAAAGAGGGATCTGCCTCAATGGGAGCAATCACTACGTCCATAAAAGACCCCAACTGTAGATCCATAGAGTGCAAAAAAACTTTGGAAATCCAGACCAACATATCCTCTCTTGGAAAAATAGGGAGCAAAAAAAGAACAGAAAAACACACTTCAACAAACCAGACAAAACCCAAAGAAAATTGAGCCATCGGACTAAACACATGAAGCTTCTCATCCCAAGAAAGAACCTCAAACCCTTGCATCAGAAACAATAGAAGCAAGAGAAACAACAACAACCACTTCAAAGATGATCCAGAGGCATTCATCCAGAGAGAACAAGGCCACAAAACACACACAACCAAAGAGACCAAGGCTGTAGAGAAAACCGCAGCTAAAGTAACCATAGGCTAAAAATCCACCAAAGGAAGAGTCCTGGACTTCGAGTGAACAGGAACAACAAGTACCAAGAGGAACAGGGGAACCCAAACAAGACAAAAATAAGGAGAAGGCCCAACATAAAAGAGCACCAAGCTACCCCAACATGCCGATCAGAGCCAGAGATAAGCGATAACTCCACACAACCAACCAGAGGGGAACCCCACCATTCCATAGAGAGGGGACAAGAAGAACCCAACACACTCTAAAAACAAAACCCCCCAAAAGAGAGCCACCAAGCACACAACAAGAAGAAATGAAGGATAACCAAAAGGTAGCAAGGAGCAGAACAAACCAACATGAGGAGCCCCCAAGACTTCCTATTACAATGAATAGGAACATAAATAAGCTCATTCAACAACCAATCTTCCAAAGAGCATCCACACGTCCACATCCACTGTACAAGGAAAGCAACCTGAAAACAACCCAGAGCATATACACACCCTCCCAAAGTGAAGGGGCACTTAGAAAGAACCCACAGGCAAAAAAGAGGACCCATTCAATAACAAGCCCACAACCATCAGTCAAAACAATAGCCTTAGAATGCCTCAAATAACTCTCGTAAGGAGCCCAAACAAGAGGCCCCACAAAGGATTCATCCCTTCTGTGCAAGCAAAAGTCATAGGCTTCCCAAAGGATAGACCACAACACTAAAGGAATTGCAAAGTAGCCAAAAACACCCAGTAGGAGCACAAACGCCAGACGTGCCTCCTCAAGTAGCAAGGCCACATTGCCAACAATTGGATCTCCATCATCCTCATTGGCTTCAACATATCCATCTTATGCAAATTTCAAACTGCAACTTCCACGCCTATTTTCACCACTTTTCTTTATAACAATGTTATCACTCTTAAATTGGCCATTTGTTGTGGTTATTGTTATCACTCTTAAATTGGCCATTGTGTATTTTTCTGTTGATAATAACGATCTTGGATATGAGATAATTTTTAGTAAATTGGCATTAGTGAGGAGTTTAAGCATGGGCTTTTAACATATCTTGTAAAAATATAAATTTTCTAATTTGAATGTTAAATTTTAAAAAATCAACTATAATTTTAAGTGGAAAGAAATTTAAAATTATGCAATCATTTTTTACAATATTACAAAATTATCATATAATTATTAAAAAAAATAATTATAACTTTGTTAACGCTAATGATTATTATTAAAATTAAATAACTATAGCATAGCTACTGTAAATATGAAACATTTGGGAAAATATTTCCATCTTAAAATGTTGGTCACATTCAAAATACAATATAAATAATGTTTACTTATAAAATAGGACACAAAGCAATTTTAATCTTCTTAAAAAAGTTTTATTTAGAAGATAACATGGGAAAAATCTATGGATTGTATATTCTATTTTTTTTTAATAGGTGGCATGGTAAAATAATAAATGGGATTGACAATATAGAATGCTACTTATTATAAAAAATAGAAAGATTTGCTCCACAATATCTGAGCCAAGAAAATAGAGGTAAAGCAAGCAATAATGAAAACACAATATCTTGTTTATGTTATTTTTTAATTTATTTTTAAAAAAGTTTTATATAAGATTTACAGTTTTTTTTTGTCTACTCAATACAAAAAATAAATTTTAGGTTAATTTTTTTTCAATTGGGAGTTTTGCATTCAACAAGATTTGATCTCTTATAGAATCATTCAAAACCATTCAACTTTATTAAAAAATTGAAAACCCAATAATATTTATATCATTTAAATGCATATATTATGCTAAATTAAACAATAGACATAATACTTTTTATATTATGCTAAACTAAATATTAAACAAAATATTGTTTTGAAACTTCAATTTAGTTTTTCCAATCAAATTCTTCTTTTTTATTACATGAACATAGTGCAAAATAAGAAGCAAAAGAGTCAAAATGGTGAGCATTAAAGAATGAACTTGTGGAAAGAGAAATGAATAATAATGAATACACAAAGATTGTAGAGACATGCAAAACAATATAAGTAGAACCAACCATGCAACTCCTTAATGAATACACCTATTCAATATATGCTAGATTTAATTATTTATATGACCTGATAAATCAAATTTTAAAAGTCATCCAAACTTTAAAGAATATACATATTCCATACTCTGTCAATTTCAAAAGGAATATCCAAGAATTAGAGAGGTGTAGGTGCAAGCAAATGGGTGAATATTTGAACCCAAGGATAAGTGCTTTCCCTATACAATATTTGAGCACTGAAAAAATCCACAAACTTGCTGGCATCCAAAACTTGAATCAAGATATAATAGGAAGCCTCTTTGTTTGATGTTTCTTCCACTTTTGTTGCCACCACTTTTTGAAATACAAGTCCAGCATACTACCCAATAGAAAAAACAAACCAATTGTTCAAGATTAATGCACAATTACACAAATATTTTGGCCATTGGAACAAACTATATGTATTCAAACTACTGCAACTCATAACCCAAATCCAAACTTTTCAAATCAAAGAAAAGAAAAGAAAAAAAAGTGAAAAATAATCAATTGTCATTACATGGAAAGTGTTATAGTCTATTAGAGCATAGTCCACCAACTTTTGAACAGTTGCATTGGTTTGAAAATCAAGAGTGCCCACAGCTTGGGATGGATTTGCACAGTGGGTCGTAGATAATAAGCACAGTACTGTTATCATCATCACAACCATTCCAAGTCTCATGGAAGCCATTGCAGGAGTATAATTACTTAAGAGAAAATTATGAATATCCATTCTATAGAAAAGGCCTTGAAGCCATTTATAATGGGTTGATCAAAGATAAAAGAAGTTTTAAAGTAAAATGTCGTGTATATCTACAACACCTCTTAGTTGTCCAATTGTTTTTTCTTGAAAAAATTCAATGTTTCTTTTATTTTGCTAATAATTTATCTGTTTATTTAGAGGATGATTTGTGTGGTTAGGTGGAAGTAGAGAGAGATTTGGGAAGATTTTATGGATTTAAAAATAGTAACCATATCTAATACAAAAAAAATAAAAAAATAAATATTCATTCAAAAATAATTCAACAATTACTAATTATAATTTTAGAATAAATTATGAACTAAAATGTATCTATAAAATAAAAATTTCTATTCTTTTTTTCTTTTAGTATAATTATAAAATAAAATTATACTTTAAAAAATGCATTTAAAAAAATCATAAAATAATTTACATAGGAAAGTTTTTGATTTAAATATCTTTAATATGTTTGCAAGAGAAATCACCACAATATCTTGAAAACTTAAATTTCATTCTAAAATTAAATTAAATTCTAATTTCTAAAATTTATAAAAAATATATTTTTTAGTTTTTAAATAATTAATTAAATCATAGTGATTATTTATACAAATGAATTAAATAAAATTTCATATTTATTTTAAATTTAGGTCAATGGGCCCTTGATCTACTGGTGAAGTTGAAAGGTTCTAAATGAGCCCACCAGGGATCAAGTCTTGTTGAGTGCAAAGGCTCTGACACCTTGAAAGGGATGAGGTTGGGATCATGCCCCAGGTGAATTTGATAGAATGGATACAAATTTTGATTTAAATCTCTTTAATTTAAATAAGAGTTGCATTTTCATCTTTGCTTCTATCCATGCTTTTTTTAATTTATGTACAAACATCTCTGAATGTAATAAAGTAGGTAAACAAGATTTCATCGCTATTTGCATGTCATTTGAATGCCAACTTAAATGCAAAGAATAAAAATATACTCAGGTTTTTCAATTCATTAGGTGAGTGTAAGAAGCCTCTCAGCTTAACAACTTAATTTTATTGCTAGTTGCATGTCATTTGAATGTCAAATTAAATTGAAAAGATTAAAAATTTGCTCAGGTTTTGCAATTCATTATGTGAGTGTAAGAAGCCTCTCGACTTAATTATCATGCCCCAGGTGAATTTGATAGAATGGATACAAATTTTGATTTAAATCTCTTTAATTTAAATAAGAGTTGCATTTTCATCTTTGCTTCTATCCATGCTTCTTTTAATTTATGTACAAACATCTCTGAATGTAATAAAGTAGGTAAACAAGATTTCATCGCTAGTTGCATGTCATTTGAATGCCAACTTAAATGCAAAGAATAAAAATATACTCAGGTTTTTCAATTCATTAGGTGAGTGTAAGAAGCCTCTCGGCTTAACAACTTAATTTTATTGCTAGTTGCATGTCATTTGAATGTCAAATTAAATTGAAAAGATTAAAAATTTGCTCAGGTTTTGCAATTCATTATGTGAGTGTAAGAAGCCTCTCGACTTAATTATCATGATTTTTAAGAATTTTGACCCTATTGTAGATGGACTAGGATAATGAGAAGTCAATATTAAGTTATATAAATAATAGTAAAGAATATTTACAAAATATATCTAACAAAATAAATAGAAGTGAATAGAGTAATGTATCATCAAGATTACATAAGACACAAATATTTACGTGGGAATTTTATAGTTTATTATTTAGAATAAAGTATTCCATACAACAAGTTGCAATATAGAGTTTTAATCTACAACATACTTCTTCTACAATTATTATAATGTTACACAATATTTTTTTATCCAACTAAATTTGTACAACTTTGACCTCAATGTAACAAATCTTGACCCTTCACATGAGATGATATATATAAAAAAATTAAATCCTAGCCACCTCACTATTTAACCAACCTAAATAATTTCAAGAATCAAAAAATTATAAATTTATTTTATGATGTTAGCAAACCACATATATCACAAAGTATAATGTCTTTATGCATAAATATTCACTATGTATACATAACCACTTCCACACACCATAAATCAATAAGTATTCACATAATAATGTTGGTAGGTTCATTTTCCTTTATAGAAAGCACTACTAACTCAACATTTGTGGTACCCCATGAAAAACAATTTTTCTCTTGAATAATTGCAACATTTATATCAATTGTTGGAAAAATTTCCTACTTTTAGATTGTGCTAGATGAACTTCATAACTTTATGCATCATTATTCATAATTATAGTAAATAATTTTTTCCATATGTGGTTGTGAATTATTCAAATAACTTGCAATAATTGTCAAAATATCTCTAGATGTAAAACATGTAATGTTGTACTACGCCATCACCACATGGGAACCAATATGCATGCTATATTTTAACATCTAAAACTCACTGCATTTCACCATATTAAATTTTACATGCAAAATTTTCCTATAAGAAATATTTTTAGGTGAATAACACACAAGTCTAAAGATTCTCTCACTCTTTATTTACTATAGAAAATTTATGCTATACAACCCAAAAAATGAACTCATGTTTATGGATATGAAAAACCCATGTTATCCTTACAACACATGAACTTGAAAATACTTACAAGTTTTATCAAAGAACCAATTATATTTACCTTAGTGCCAATTTTTTATATTTGAACTTTATTTCTCTCACCCATCTCTCTCAAAAAATGAAAGTGGACAAAAATGTGCTTAGTTTGGGCATTGCTAAAATTATTTATTATGAAACAAATTGCACTCAATGAATTAAATTTCAATATCACACGACTCTTGAAACCAATAATATCACTAAACCTCTCTAACTAAACTATTATGCAATCATATATTATAGACATGTTTTTATTCAATTATCGATAGTGCAACTATCTTCTATTCCTTTCTCATCCAATTAATCTTTGCTACAAATATAATAAAAGGATAATCACTTATTGACATTTGGTTATCAATATCTCCACCTCAATAAAAATATATAGATATGTATACAGTCAATGACCTTCCCACATTATTACTACTATGGTAATTTATACAATAATTTAATGTTTTAGTCAAGCACTTTAAAGACACTCTTTTCACTTGTGTACAATGGTCATAACTTTTATTTTCCATAAACATATTCTTTGAACTCCCACTACTTAAGAAGTGTATGGCCTTGTGTAAAATATCACATAATTAGGAATTCCTACAAACACTTGAATATGGAACATTCCTCATATCTTATGAATCCCTTATAGACTAAGCACATTAGTCAAAACTATTTTTTCAACTAACAGGGTTGTACTTTTCATTTTACTATTTTATATTTTAAACCTCTACAAAATAGTTTAAAGACACTTCCTCTCGTTTAACCCTAATTTATTATTGGTTATATCCTTTTATACCTTAATACCTACACCATATGACTATCATAATAGTATATGAAACTTGGAAAAACAAGAATATTCATGAATTACCACATAACTAGAAATATGAGGCTTTGGTTGAGCTACAAAGTGGATGTCAACTTGGAAAATATGTTATGTTATATTTTCACCACAAAGATGCAAATGATAGAGAGAAAGCTTGGTGACGGTGTTTTTATTAAATAAATGTTCCAAGGTGCATCAATCTTTTAAAATGGTAAAATGATGATGGTTATGTGATCACCACTTTACTATAAAGAGGAAATTTGCATGAAAGCTTATAAATTATATAGTAAATAGAAAATAAAAATTATTTGTATATGCTAAGGAATTCTCTATATGGATTGAAGTAGTCATCCAAAATTAAAAAAAAAAATATAATATGTATATTTAAGTTGGGGTTTGTTAGGATTTTTTGGTGTACATGAATGTTTCTATATTACCATATATAAAATAGTGCTATGCATACTCACAAAATAATGTGGGTGGAAATTTCCACACCCTTAAATTCTATATGAGAAAATAATCCAAAGCATAAAAACATAAACTTCAACAACAACCTATCATGGCCTATTATTGGCTAAAGAAGTAGTCGATAGAAGGGGATTCCCTTAACATTATAAAGTGTCTTCTAAAGAGTAACCCGCCATCTTGGTCTATAGCCCATCTAATTAATGATGCTATTTCTATCATTAATAATTTTGATGAGGTGAGAATTACTCACATGTTCAGGGAGGCTAACTCATTGGCTGAAGGGTTAGATAATTTAGGAGTGATGGCTCAAATTAATTGGAATACTTATGATTCCTTGCCTCTTAATCTTTAGAACATATCTAATTATGATCATTTGTCATGTCAAGGAAGTGGTTAAGAAGGGAGAAAGGTTATTTTATTTCTTCTTTTGCTGGTTTTTGCACATTGAGTTCAGTGCATGCTCTTATAATTATTGTTTTTTGATGTTCATGAGATTATGGGCTGGGAGCTAAGGTATGGAAGTACTTGGTTTGGTAGGCTCACATTTTTTTGGGTATTTTTTGCTTTTCCTTGTGGTTTGTTCACCTAAATTTTCCTGTGCAGAACATCAAAGAGTAGGTTAAATGTAGTTTGTTTCATGCCGCCATGGGAGGTGCCCATTGCAGAGTGGAGTTGAGCTCTTGTGAAGAGTATAGTAGCAATAAACCTATCTAGGAGCATCTAGAGAAGGGTGGAGTCTGCCCCTATTTGTTGAAGCTCCATGGTCCTAACCTTGAGGTGATGAAGGCTTTTGTTAGTGGGTGGAACAATAGGGTTTTGTGCTACTAGGGTGTGGAATTCAACATCAATGAGGACTTCATTGCTGAGGTAACTGGTCTTCCTTCCAAGGGTGGGAAATTTTATAGAGATAGGGTTGTGGCCAAGATGGACTTAGCCAATTTATTTAAAGGGTTGGAGAAGAAGAAGCTTAAGTTTATTGGAAGCGGTGGGTATGCCTACAAATCTATTAGGCCACTTTGGAGGGACATTTCTTTGTCTATTATGCAATTTTTCACTTTGAAGGGAAGGTATTATGTTATATATGGCTACCATTTCATGTTATTGAATCACTTCTGCCATAACTCTCAGGTTTTTTTTTCCTTTTACCTCCTTTTTTCTATGGAAACTAGTATCAAGGATCATAGGAAGAACCCTAGGAAGGCTATTCTTCATGAAGGCCTTATGAATCTCATTTTTGGTCACATTAATATGAAGGTGTTATCGGCTACTCCTAAGACCCTAGCTTGTAAAAAGGGTGGAAAAAATACTGGTAATGATACTAGTGAGTCAACAGATGAATAGGAAGGGGATTATGAGGAAGAAGACTATGATTATGAGGAACCATTGAAGGATAAGAGTGAGTCTATTGGTGATTCTGAGGATTCAAAATCCTGGTCTAAGGGTTATGAAACTGATAATGAAATGAAGGAAGTTGTGTTGCCTTTAGTGAAAAATATTGTGAAGGGGAAGAAAATATGTCCCAAGAAAGGGAAGTGTGTTGTCAAGTAGGTTGTGGATGATTCAAGAGATGTGAAGGATTCCTCTATTCCTGATGTTAAAGATGTCCCGAGTGATGGCCTTGAGGGTAACAAGCATCCTATGGAGGATATTGGGCGTGAGAATGAGGGTTTTGTGTGTTCCAAGGTGGTTGATCCTAGCTAGGCTAAATTTTATTCTCCTATTGGTGTTGAGCAAGTTAAGAGGAGTGATGTTAAAGCAGAGTGGTATGAAATTTTGGCTAACTTAGTGGATATGCCTAATAAGCACCGTGTGAAAGTGGAGGTTATTGAAGTTGAGGATTCCCTTGTTGAGGAGGATTTGGAGGGTAGAGAGGGGGTTTGGGAGGAACTTGTTGAGAATGTTAATTCTCCTATTGTGTAATCGGTCAATTGGGAAGAAATTAATATGGACCTGTTATGTAGAATGGCCAAGGACGAAACTTACAATTTTCTCTTGCTTGTGAAGTGGATTTTCTCGGAAGTGAAGGAGCTCAACCTCAAGATTAAAAATTTCCAAGACGTTTGTGTAGCATTAGTGCATGAAAACCAAAAGGAATGGTCTATTATAGGTAAGGTCAAGATTATGAATGTTATTCTTGATAGAATTGTTGTTGATGCTGATAGACTTGGTAAAAGTCATGAGGATAGGTTAACCTACCTAGAAATTTTTGTTCAAATAATTAATGAGGAGAGGTTTTTGAATATGGAGGAAATAATTAGCAAGATTAGCAATGACTTACTAGCTGTTGCTCGTGTTAGTAGCCCATCTTTGAAATCTAGTTCTAAGGGTCTCTTAGTTTTAAATGAGAAAGCTATAAAGTGGAATGGAAAGTCTCTGGATCTGGGAGATCATGAGAAGGCCATTGATAAAGTTAACCGTATGAATTTGGAGGAGAAGATTGAGGATATTGGCCCTGATGTGGAGAAGAATTTGGAGGCTAGCCCTTGCCCGAGAATGAGAAGCAAGACTAAGAAAAGGGAAGCCATTTTGTTTGAGGATCTGAAGGATGTGGTCAAGATGCACGAGGGGGTCTACTGAAAATATGGTCTTCGCTGGAATGTTCTTAAAAAATGTTGTAGTTTTGTTGTTGTTTTTGGTTGTTCAATGTTGTTGCTGATTTTTTTCTATAGGGTTGCTAACGGGTTCTCTAGCTTTATCTTTTGTCAACATTTTGTTTTTTGTCGGTTGTGGGTCTTAATGTTTCTATCTTTTTAGCAACTTCTCTTCATTGTAAAGGGTTTTGGGGCCCCTTCAAAACCTTTTTTTCTTAATAAAAGACAAAGTCAATGAGCGGAGAGAGCCATAATAGTGGGGGGTGGAGGAATATCCCAATCATATGGTTTTCCCCATATATATTAATGGGATCCAAAGTGTTCATGTTCGAGTCCCACCATTCAACGTCATATTCTTTATCTTCTTATTTAGTTTTTCAATTAGGGAAGATAGAAAGAACCAATTGATATAATTTTATAAAACCAAACTAGATAAGAGCACCTCTCATTTTCCACCTAGAAGTTCCTCCAATAAGTGGTGGAGAGGAAAAGTATTGAGGATTAGTTCATGACCAACCTAATAAGCATGATCCATCTCATAGCCAGGGGAAAATCAGTGACCCTAGGTTGAAGAGCCCATATGGAGGGAGTAGAGGAGCCACCTCCATGATAACACCGATAAGAAGGGAAGCAATCTTGAGTTGAAGAGGGAGATGAAGGAACTTTGGGAACAAAACAATGGAAATTACCTTAGTGGTTGAGATGCACCTATAAATGAGCCACCTCAAGTACAAATTTATTAGCTTGCACTTGAATTTTTAGTAAAGAATTATAACAAATCATAGCTTTAATATAAAGAAAAACATGATGATCCACAAAGAAATTTGAAAAATAGCAGAATTTCTATCTTTTCATATGCTAAATAGAATTTCCGCCTAAAAATAATGTCAAATCTAAGTGAATTTATAAGGGATGTGAGGCCCATCCATTGAAATATGTCATGGAAAATATTTTGGTCTAAATGAATTGAAAAAATTAATGTATCTAGTTCAAAACACTTAAAGCCTTAAGAGGGAATCCACAAAAGATGTTTAATGAAGAGTTGTAAAACTTGATTCATATTATTCGATGATCACCAATGCATTTATGCAAGCAAGGAAACAATGAGGAAGAAGGAAATGATTGAATAAACTATAAATAGTTTAACTGCACACTCAACTGCATATGCTCATTACAAGTATAACAATGTAATAATGATAATGACAATCTCTATTTTCGTCTTCTTAATAAATACATTTAGATTTGAGGGGCTATGAGTGAAACCATGTTGCAAGAGGTGGCCATCTATTTTTATGTACCACATGCCATAGGGGATTTTCTAAGTATATAAAGTGATTTAATGAGATGATATACCTTTTGAGGATGATATTTACCAATGAATCCTTTTAGTTGGGTCAAGTATACTTCTTATAGATCACCATTAAGGAAAGCACTATTGGCATCCATCTAATGAAACTTCCAATTTTTTTGTGTTGTTAGTGCACAAATAACTCTAATTGTTTTGAGATTCATAGTGAGTGCAATGGTATCCTCATAATCACAACCCTCTCACTGAGAATATCCCTTTGCAATAAGTGACACTTTATATTTGTTGATGGATCCATCTACCTTGTATTTTTTTTGAAAACCCATTTACTATCTATGGGCTTCTTTATTGTAGGTAGATTGATAAGTTCCCATGTTTTATTTTTATTAGAGGATTGTACTCAACATCCATGGTCTTCTTCCATTGTCCCCGATTAAGGTCCTCTTAAATTATATTGTGTCTAGTACTATCATCAACTGAACTCAACAATGCAAGATTCAACTCATTTCTCACTTGTCTTCCTGTTCTAACTCCTGATGAGAGATTTGGAAGATAATATAGATAGGAGTTGTTAATGGCATTTTAGACCCATTTCATACATTGATGTTGTTGATGTGAAGAATAATGTTCCAAAGGCCAAGATCATCTTCTTTTTGAGTAGAATATTCATTCTCATTATCTAATTATGAGAGAAATCTATGAGAGGTGGTTGTATCTTCCTTATGTGTCAAGAAGTCAAATGATGACTCATCACATACCACGTCTCAACTCTCATAAATATTTTATGTCTTAGGATCCATGAGATGATAAGCTTTTGAAGTTGTATTGTACACCCCAAAAAGATACATTGGAGTATCTTGAAATCAAGCTTCTTCCTCTTGCTAAATGAGACATGCACATATACATTCCAACCAAATACTCTAATATGAGATAGTGAAGGCTTCAAACCACTCCATACCTCTTTTGGTGTCTTTTCTTGTAATATATTTATAGGAGCCTTATTGATAATATGAACAATTTTCTAAACTTCTTCTACCCAAAATTGATCCTCAAACCACGTTGAGGAAAGCATGCACAAAGCTAGATCCATGATAATCTAATTGTGATGTTGGTAATTGCAAATTTTGTTGTGGTATATAAGGGCCAATCAAATATTATTTGATGCCATAAAACTTTAAGAATACCAAGAACTCCTTTGGCGTGAATTCCCCCTTTGATCTGAGTAGAGGAGAAGAAGAGATTGGCCTATCTCTCATATAACTCACTAGTAGAAGTCTTGAAATTGAGAAAATAATTCACTCTTCTTCATGAGAAAGCATGCCTAGGTATTACATAAAAAATCACCCATTAACAACTGAAAGTATTTACAACCTTGAAAGGAATTAGGTAAAAATTCCACATAGATTTGTATGCACAACCTCAAGATGATCCTTAGCATGGAAGGCACTCAACTTGAATGGATCTCCATGTTGTTTGTTTGCAAGACATCGAGGACATAGAGGCAAGAAATGAAAAATATGAAAAATTCCACTTACCATATCCTTAGAGTTGAGTTGATAGAGAGAGTCGGTTGAAAGATGCATGTATTGATAATACTAGAGACAATTGATTCATCTATAGGGGTAGATAAAGCAACTATATAGGATGAAACTGCATCTAGTGCAAGTAAATAATCCTTCATAAAATCTCTAGCAAGTATCATATTGTATCTAAAGATAAAATAGGATTTGAATCCATCCTTGACCTAAAACTTCACCTTATGCTTATGATTCAAAAGTTGATTGATAGACAAGAGATTTAATGTTAAACCTGAAACACAAATCACCTTTGTGAGGATACATATTCTTGTCAAAAAAATGAAATGTAGAGGATCCTTACTTGAGATGCTAATCTAGAAATCTTTCACTTCTATAATATGACATGAATTTATTTAATTTGTACCAAAAGTTGTAGGACAAAGAGTCTTTCAAGGGATTTTGATAATTAGATAGCAACCATAAATTTTATTTTAGTAAGCAAGATGGGTTATGCATATATTAATGTAGTACTTAATAAGAACAATTACAAAATTTTGAGAGGATATTTTGTATTAAAAATTATGATTAAAAATGGAAGTTTTTGCTAGTCCATAAAACAAAAAAATTTACCCAATAATATTGAGGTCAAATTGGCATGTTGTGGCATGAAAGTCTAGTTCAAATTGGTAGGAAATATCTTCATAATTTTAAATTTATGTCTATAGTAGGAGGACTTGAAGATTGATCTCTTGAATTTAATTTTCCTAAACATCGTGTTTATGAAAAGCATAATAGAAAAAATTTCTTCTGTATGTTCTAGATTTGATGATATTTTAGATTTGGTACATGGTAATATTTTAGGGAGTTTGAATCCAAAAATTTAAAGAGATAGGTTTTATTGAGCAAGAATGAAATTAATGATAAACATATCTCCTTTCTTATACCCTTCTACCAAAAAAAAACTAATATGTTTAAATTGTCTCTTACAAGGTAATTTTTTTTTTTTTTTATATCAAATCTATATTTTTATTGTTATCAAGCATCTAAAAAACATATAATATGCTTTTCATCTAGGAATTATATGTAAGAAACCTTGAACCTTAGATTTATTACTTTTTTCAATAAGATGAATAACATGTTTACTTTTATTTCTATAGAATAATTGGCTACATGTTTTACTTATCATGATATGTGCTTTAAAACTATGAGAACTTGTCTTTCATCTTAGAAATTCACTTTGTGCAGCTTGGTTCAATCAACAAAATTTATTTACTTTCTTTATCTTTTTTAGAGTACTATTTGTAAATAATAAATTTTGAGTCTAAAAAGATCTTAAAAATAAATATTATGATTTGAGAGACTCAATGAAGTCATAAGAACCTTAAATTGAAGAATGATCACATTGCTCACTATTATGTCCTTTCTTAACATACAACAATTGGTTATTGATGTGCATTATTCATCCTACAAAATCTTTAATTTTTCATCTTATGCATCTTCAAAATGTAAGTAACTTCCTCATTAGGAACATAATCTAATGTTTCTTTCTTACCTATTACACATCTTTCAATTTTATATAGGATTTATAAGCATCATTTAAATATTCAATGTGTATCAACACATTTTAATCAACTAAGAGTGTGATTGAAATTAGTTACTATTAGATTTCTTCATTCTATCTCCTATATATCAACAATAAGGTCTTAACCTTTCTTAACATCATTCACATTCAAAAGATCTCAAAACATACATATTTGTACGACCTTGAACATGAGAATTTCCTTTTAATTAATCTTTAATCCTAAATAATTTATTTAAAAAAAATAAATTATTTATCTATAAATATTAAGTTTGTCAATGTTATATTTTTTAAACTCTTCCAATTTTATAAATTTTAAACTTTATAAATGATTAATCAAAAAACACATTAATTTAAATAAGTGAAAAATACTTTTATGAAAAAAAAAAAATTAATTAAATTTGAAATAAAGACAGTGACCATTTCGTAACATATCGAGCAAGATTTGAATCCTTTTGCATTGCGTCCCGAGTTTGTCAAAGTACACAGCATTTATTTGTGAGGCGGGAAACTTTATTTTCCCCCACCCTCAATTTCATGGATCTCAGGTTTATTTACAACCCCGGCCTGTGCTTTGCGAGGCGAAAAACTTAATATTACTCTGACTTTTGCATGAGTCCCAGGTTAATTCAGAGTCTTGGGTATTTTTTTTGTGGGGGCGGGAAGTTTTATACATCCCTAGTCTTTGATAAATCTCGGGAATATTAGAAATCCCGACACTACATTAAGCATGGCGGGGGATTTTATATTTTTCGCGACTTTGTAACTGGCGGGTGACTTTAGTATGATGGGGATTTGGAAATCTTGAGGACCTTTGGAATTTGGTCCCAATGTCCTTTTGAGACTCGAAGTCCTGAAAGGAAATTTTTTATTTTCCTTTTAATTTTAAAATTTTAAAATTTTAAAATTTATTTTGATTTTAAAAATTATTTATTTTTTTGGATTTTTATAAAAATTATTATTATTTTTTTGTATTTTTGAGACATTTTATAAATCCAAAGACCCACAAAGATGAAAGAATAACAACAAAGTAAAAAAATGACAAAGCCAAAATAATAAAATGAAGGAAAACAAAGGGGTTCCTTGGCTTGACGAATAAAAAGTTGGAGCAAAAATTTGGGGTATGTATGCAGGGCATATCAAGAAGCAAGAAATACAATGACATATATCATCTAAGTGAGTTAAATAGACAAACTTGTCTCACTATGTAGAGAGAAGAAAGATGGATTTGGAACAAAAGGTTAGGACATATGAATTTTTATGATATTATAAAGATTAGCTCAATAGGACTAGTCTTGGATATGCCAAAGATTAAGAAGCCTCAATCAACCAATTGCAAGCCATGTCATGAAGGGAAGAAAACAAGAAGAAAATATCATGCTAAGGAGTATTCCACATCAAAACCATTAGATTTGGCTCATACATATATATGTGGACTCACGAGGACTAAAATTCTAAAAGGTGACAAGTATTTCATGACGCTCATTGATGATTACACTAGGATGACTTGGATTACATTTCTAAAAGAGAAGTCAAATGCATTTGAGAAGTTGAAGACATTCAAGGCATTACTAGAGAATGAAACCAAAAGGACAATTGAGGTTTTGAGGTCAAATAGAGATGGAGAATTCACTTCTGACAAGTATGATAAATTCTGTGAAGAGCATGGGATCCAAAGATAATTTTCTACTCCTAGAACTTTGCAGCAAAATAGAGTTGTAGAAAGAAAGAACCAGATTGTACAAGAGATGGCAAGAATCATGTCAATAAAATCTACTAGATATGTGCTAGAGAGAAGATACTCAAACTATTGTATACATTCTGAAAAGCATTCAAATCAAATAGAAGACTAATAAGACACCATATGAATTATGGAGAGGAAGATCGACATTAGTCAAACACTTCAAAATATTTGGAAGCAAGTGCTACATCAAAAGAGATGAATAAAACTTAGGTAAGTTTGATTCCATATATAATGAAGGTATTTTTCTTAGTTATTATTTAAGAAGTAAAACGTATAGATGTTATAACAAAATATTGAAGAGGATTGTAGAAAGTGCAAATGTGAGAGTTGATGAAACTATTTATCCTACTGATATTTCAAAAGTGGAAGATGATGAAGAACTAGTTCATAGCAGTATTGAAGACTCACAATAAGTTGTTACAAAAACTCAACAAAGTATGTTCAAAAGCACCATTCTGAAGATTAGATTATAGGAGACAAATACAATGTGTTCAGACCTGGAAGAGACTTGAGAGAGCAAGTGAATAAGTACACTTTGCATTACTATCAAAGATAGAACCTAAGTCATTTAAAGAAGCAATCAAAGAGAGGATGGATAGAAGATATGGATGAATAATTGAATTAGATCATGAAGAATGAAACTTGGGAACTTTTCCTAAGACTTAAATGCAAGAGTGTGATTGGAACCAAGTGGGTTTTTAGAAACAAGATAAATGAAGAAGGTGAAGTGATCCAGAATAAGGAAAGACTTGTGTGTAAAGGAGATGCTCAGGTTGAAGGCATAGATTTTGAAGAGACATTTGCTCCGATAACAAGTCTGGAAGCAATCAAAATGTTTTTAGCTCTTTTAGCATTCAAGAAATTTAATGTATATCAAATGGATGCGAAGTCAACATTCTTGAAGGGACAACTAGAAGAAGTTCAGTCTACATTGAACAACTAGAAGGGTTCCAATGCTTTGAAAATCCAAATTATGTTTGCACATTGAAGAAGGCTTTGTATGGACTCAAAAAAACTCCCAGAACTTGGTATTCAAAGTTGGATGGATACTTGCAACAACAATGGTTTTTGAGAGGAAGTGAAAATAGTAATTGGTACATAAAAACATAAGGAGATCAATTGTTGGTGGTTGTGGTCTATGTAGATGACATCATTTTTAGAGGTAAAAGTGAGAAATGTTCAAGGAGTTTCAGAAGGCAATGCAAAATAAGTTTGAAATGTCAATTCTGTTGGAAATCATGTTAGTGAACATTCACATGTTTAATTATGTATAACAAATATTATAATGTGATTAGTTGTTTGTGATTATAATGTGAGTTGTTTTGATTAAAGGTAAAAGACGGGTTTTGAAGGGGCCCGAAACCCTTTACAAAAGAGAGCAACTAATAAAAAAAGAAGAAACCATTACACAACAATAATAATGTTAGTTGTTAATATAACTCACGTAGAGTATTTATAAGGATTTGAGTTGTTAAAAAACTCATTATATTTAGAAGAGTTGTTAGAAGACATTTCCTATAACATAGGAAAGACAAGTCCTATATATATGTAAAGGTATTGAATGAAAATGGTGTGAAGCACCATAATATTTGTGTTAAATTATGTGCAACTTCTCTGTCTGTCTCTGCTCATATTCCTAATATGGTATCATAGCCGGTTAGTCTAAGGTAAGTGTGTTTGAGGGCAAGGTTACAATCTCTCTAAGTGCAGAGTCATTTTAGTTGTAGTCATTTTGCAACTCCTGCACAACATCTTTCTAATGCATCTGCTACAATAAATAGGAGACAAAGATAAACTCAATGTGAGCACAAAGGAATAGAAATAGCAATATTTTGAGGCAGCCATCTTCTTTGCTATTCCTATGAGGCAACCATAAGATGACCAATTCAGAGATGCCACCTAAGCGGAGATACTTGAAAATATGTTGATTCTTTATTGAGCAGATCAATTGAAGGAGGTGAAAACAACAAGGAAATCGATTAGAGGTGCTAACTCATTAAAACAAATTCCTACGCAAATCACATAGAAATTTGTCCTTCAAATAGGGAAGCTCAACTTTTAAAACATGAAAGTTGCGGATTCGTTCATCTAAGCTCATTTTTTGCATGTTCACGTTACCATACGAGTAGGCTCGATTCGGTGTTAGTATCCTTTGTGGAGTTGGTTCGCTTGCAATATACCTTCGGTTTACAGTGATCAAGAGGGCGTGAGGAAGAGAAAGCCTCCTGGAGTTTCTTTGCAAACCTGATTTATCTATTGGTAGATGTGATTGGAGGCCCTGTTCTCTATAATAAGGGCACATATGGTGTTGGAAAGGCCATTGAAAGGCTGAATCTCTGTCTTCAAGAGGCATTGGAAACCTCAGGCCACTAGTCTAGAGGGAAGAAGATAGTAGCTTCACGTCCTCTCCATTATATTCTATTTCTTTTTCTCATTTTTTTGCTTCTAATGAGTTGATACAATTGAGCATAAGTTTCTATGATAGACGGTTCATGATGTGCTATGCATGTCATATGTGTCTTATGCAATATGTTCTTAGATTGAGGTTAAGTTTATTGTGTTAGTGTTACATGATTATTATAATTTATTATTTAGTTATTTTTAGTTTAGTGTCTTAAAATGTCTTATTAGTCTTTAGAAAAGTATTTTGTGTCATAGTATACAAGTATTGTATATGGTCAAGTTTTGTCAATATTCAAAAATGTAGTATTAGTTCTTATAGAGATATTTTATGTGTTAGTATAAAAATCAAATTATGTTATTTTTAGAGTAGATTCTATTGTCATGTCAAAATACAAAAATGTCAAAAAATAATGAAAATTTCCTCAATTGTATTTGGACGCACTATCACTTGTATGTGGCATCCACCTTGTGGGGGGGGGGCACAGTAAAATTAAGCTACAAAGCCAAATTTTCTAAGTAGAAAATCTACTAGAGGATGGAGGCACTAGAGGCTGGAGGATACTCAACAACCTCTCATTAGTCACCAACGACGGGGCCGCATAGAGCTATGGTGGATTTTTTTTTTTTTTTTGTGTGCAGTATGGTATGATTTTCTTTTTCAATATTCTTGCTTGTGTGAATACATGGAATTTCACATTGTGGGGGGGAATAATAACCAATATTCCATTCCCATTTTGCGCCAAAATGACTAAAGTCAAAGGAAGCTTCCAGTGGTAGTGGAGGTTGTCTATGATGTTTGAGATCGAGTGGGAGTGATCGATAATAGTGAT
>VDFB02000003.1:475072289-475120322 GCA_007258455.2 Sequoia sempervirens | reverse complement strand
ACCTCTTTTCCATCAAAGTACACAAGTCTCCCTCCTGTCAAGCATATGACAAGCTTGCTGCAGAAAGATCTTCTGGAATGATAGAAGGGCTCCCAGGTGAATGAATACAGGTACAAGTTTTTTTTGTTCATCAACAATAACATACGTGAATGGTGAATTTCCAATTGCAGTGCCTCCCTTTTTAGAGAATGAATCAGTCCTCGAAATGCTCCTATCTGTCATGCCATACTCCAAAACGTGCCTCCAATCTATCCTCACCCAACTCTCAGATGCTCTCCTGCTCTTTTCTTTTCCTCAAAAACAGCGCGTGTAAAATTCCTCTAACCTTTATGCCTTGGTGGACGCCCACAGCCTACTCCAAATGCTCCCATTTTAGCGTAGGCAAGGAAGATGCTGGCAACGGTTGTGGAATTTACCTGCCAATTGCGTTTGCTTGAAAGTTTCTAAAGCCTTTTAATGAATCCATTTCTTGCATATTCTGCAACCTTGTGTTCCATGAAGCCATGTTTCCTTGAGGGATTCGTCCGATGGGAAGAGGGGATGCCATACTGCCTTAATGGCACAGCAGAAAATAGTCTTTATTGGCGGCACTCAAGCTCTCTCTCCTACGTACATGGCCATAGCCATGCCATCCCTCTTTTTCTCTCTAACTAGCTTGTACCCTCAATGAGGTGCAATTGTTATGCCGATAGCAAGATATACTCTAGCAATATATTGAAGTGTAGGGGGGGAAATTGTAAGAAAATGTAAATTGTTTTTCTTAAGACTAAGTATTTATAGCAAAATTCAATTGGTGATGGGATGTGAGAAGATTTGAATATGAACAAATGGAACTTTATTTAAATTGGTGTGCTATGCTAAATGGTTTCACAACATAATATTTTTTGTACAATGAAAGAAGACCTGTAACTTAAAAGGTTGATTGGATTAAGTACAGTTGTTGCTGGTTAATGTATACCTTGTGAACAAATTAACATAATGGAAAACTGCATGTTGTGGGGAAATGTTTTTATAATACAAAAGCTATTTTATGATACATGAAAATCACTAACTCAAGAGATTGGTTATGTATAATACAATTGTTGGTGGTTGACGATGAGGTTCTATGATATATGTCATTTGTTTTCAAGACCTGCAAAACAAAAGCAATGGAATGGTTAGCAAAAATCCCAACAATTTTTTTTTGGCCTTGTCAATTAGGCAAATACCAATTATTTAATTTATAACCCCACAATGAGGAGGCGCTAAATCACACATGATTAGCATCAAGGAATAATCATCTCCCCTTGTTAAATATTAATAAACCTTTAGTTACAATTCGTTAGGTTACGTTAATAACAATTGGGACCTACTTAAATTCGTACATGGTCAAGTCCTTATATTTGACCTTGCCTTTAATTAGCTTACCTCACATTATTTAAATAGCTTACTTAGTCATCTCAAAATTTGAGGAGGTATGATACACCATTGACCCCTAATCCTTTTCAATGTAATAATATTAATGTGCCATTATTTTCCCTTAATATTAATATTAATATGGCTTTCACTTCTATTAACGATAACGCTAGTAATGTGGCTCTAAATATTAATATCAATGCTTTACTTACTAATATCAACAATACTAATATTGACATTAATATTACATTTAATATCTCTAAAATCATATATGCATATTTAATTGTATTATTAATATTATCTCCATATTCATTTTATTTTATAAATTAAGAAGTCTAAATTATTTATATACATATATGATAATATGTAATTCAATTATTATAAAAATGATAGTGATGAACTTAGTATTCATGTTTTCTTTTTAATATATATTTATTGACTAAAATGAAACCTTAATAAAATGTCATATTTAATGCTAAATATATAGAATACATAAGGAATCTTAAATTACATTCTTAACTCTAAAAAGAGCATTCATAGGAACCAAGATAAAACATGTATAAAGTAAAAAGATCATAAATATATAATGTGATTCATATGAAAATAAAGAGAGCTAAGTTTTGTGATTTTTTTCCTTTTTCCTTCTTTTAAAGTTGGTCACTTACCTACATAAACTTGTAATTCAACCACTTTAAACACCATCGGGAAGGGGTGAAGATAGTAGAACAAAATAAGAGATGTCAACCCTAATCCATCCCCAATTTATGAACTAAGATACACATTTCGTTTCATATATGAGCTAACTTTAATATATTCTAAAGTCATTTTAAGTCCATTTTAAACAGAGGAACCCAAGTTTATTTTAATATAAGCATACTCATTGCCATAAATCACCTCTTTGCTCCTCTATCAAAACACAAGCTTTGTTAATTAGGAGAGTACATCCTCTAGCTAAACATGACACGTTTGACAAGATTGTAACAATAGACATTGACAATGATAATGCAAGAAGTTTTCTTTTGGTATTACTTTGACTAAAGTTTGGATATACAGTTACACAATCTAAATTGGAGATGTGACATGTGTTCAAACACCTCTATCTTTAACTGTTTATCAACAAATGTTATATTTACATGCATGCACATGTAATAACATAATATTTCCAAACATGAAAAGAATATGGTAGATAAATCACCCTTTTGTATCTTTATGCTTCTTTTTTTTATACTACAAGTATGTCCAATTTAGAAAATTTTGTGACATGTTTCTATGAGAAAATAATATCAAATAAACTGGATAAATAAACATTCATAATTTATTCTATCTTGAATCAATTCATGTACTAGTCCAATAGTATAAAAGAATCTTAATTTAATTTTCTTTAATAAATAAATTGTTTATATTTTTATTATATACAAATATTAGAATGTAATAATTAATAAAATTTTGATAATAATATGAAATTCTCTAAATAAAATAAATTATATATAAATAAATCTCCCCTTTTTCTTTTCTCTAAGAAAATCTCACTAAAATTATATTTCAAGAGAATCTCACTTATATCATGCCCTCCCATACTCAAAATCTTGTATTTCCTTTTTATATATTTAAAGGCTTTTAAAAGTGTTATTTTTTCTTTTTGGTTTGTAGTCAAAGATTCCTCTTTTCTTGCTTTTAGATTATTTCTTCTTTGTTTACAAAGGAGATGGTGGGGGATAACATGCCAGCAAGACTCCCATTTTTTTGTTTTTCTTCCAAGCTATTTATTTTTAAATAACATTAGTATTGTATTGCTCTTCTGAGTACTCTCAATGTAGAACAATATTAACTTTGAATTGCACCATTTCAAGAACGTATTGCCGTTGCCCTATTTGCTAACATTTATTTATTCAATAACGATTTCTTGAACTGCTTAGAAATTTTCAAGCGAATGCAATTTACAAGTGTAAAGCCGGACTCCACAACTTTGCCAACATCCTACCTGCCTACACCAAAATGGGCGATTTAGTGGGTGTGAAGATCCTTTAAAGAATTATGGAAGGAGGGTTTCTGGTAGATCTTATAGTTGCAATGCTCTAGTAGACGTGTATGCAAAATGCAGATGCATAGACAAGGCACACGAACTGTTTGACCGAATTCCTCAAAGGTATGTGATCTCAGGAATTGCAATAATTACAGGATATGCACAGAAAGGATTTGTTGGAAACGCCTTCAAAACTCTTAAGAAAATGCAACTGGCTGGTATAAGGACAATCTCCTAACACTTTCCAGAATGGGAGCTTCAAAACAAGGTACGGACATCCATCAACACATGATAAAAGGGGGGAGGGCGAGGCGGTATTTTTATCAGATTGTAAAGTAGTAACTGCCATCTTTGTCATGCATGAAAAATGTAAAGCATATAAAAGGCACATGAACTTAGTTGGAAAAAGAATTGGACTGGTAAGTGTAGAATAAAAAGTAACCCATGTCGTATATGAACCACCAATAGATAAAGGAAACAGAATCAAAACTCTCTTTTAACAAACAACAACATGATTGCTTTTGAATGAGATAAATACACGATAAAAGAGGTGAGATCAGGCCATATATAGATTTCCAATTTCCATTTTTTAATTTTTTCTTAGGCTAAAATCATGGCAAGCGACCTACCTCACGATTGTACGTAGTTGAGATTCCACAACCTTTGCTAGCACCCACTCTACCCTGGTATATATATATGACGATGTGGATGCATGGACAGGGCACGTGAACTATTTTTTGGAAGATTTCCCCAATTTGCATTTTTTGGAACAACTTAGCAATGGGTGTCTGCCTCCTCCATAGCTTCATTGACTAAGATGTTGAGAATAGACACCTTCACAATCCTTGAAATAGACTTTAAAATCACATTGGGTTCGATGTACTGATGTGGACTTATGTTGTGAAACTAAAATCTCAGGAAACATCTTGACTGAACTGGACATAAGGACTTGCAGGAAAGAATCTTGTCCTTCATCACCTCTCCATTCTCAATATGTTCATTTCATCTAAGAAGTGCCCTCAAAACAACAGAGATAAATCGTGATTCACCTCAAGATGCAATGAACCTTTGAGATATGCATATGGGTATCCCACGCTTGGTAGTAGGGAGAGCAGCCTCCTCAATGACAAGCTTTACCTATCCCCTCGTCATCGAATCCCCTTTCCTATTTTCCTTCTATGTATTCTTTGCCTTCTCTTCTTCTTTTTCCCTACTTGCAACATAATCCACTCCTCTTTTTTCATTTTTCCCAGCTTCTACGCATCCCCCAAGCATTTCGTATCAAGAATCCTTAGCAACCCCACCACGACTCAAGATTTTTTTTTGTTTCCCTTCTGCAAAATCAACATTCTTCTGTGTAGAGATAGAGGGGGTCCATCCCTATTTTACGGTGCCCATACCTGCGCCCTCTGCCAAATCGATGACTTTGGTGGTCCTCCCACCTACACCGCCTAATTGCCATGATGAGAATCGACCTCGTTAGGAAGATTCTGCATCTACCCAAATTTCTTTTCCCCCTACCATTATTGTTATTGCAGACTTTGAATGCACACATACGTTTTCCCACCGGAATAGTCTACCGGCATCAAACAGTAGACGATCTCGGTGTGATTTCCCACCTATAAGAGCTTATTGGCTAACAAGTGTACCTGTGAGGACTTTGAGTTGATAAACGTTGCTTATCTGGGGACCATGGCGGAAGGCTTGGCCACTAATGACAGTGTTAGAGAGCGTCCCTCCAACTATGAAATAGAGATAGTCTGTCCAGGACTTGGGAGCCAATCCGGCCTCAAGCGTGGCATTGAGAAGGTGAATCCATAACTCTCCCCCTCCCACTTCTGCATACATGCCTTTCTTGTCAACTCTTATTCCATCCTTCAATGACTCCAAGTTTATCACAATTCAACCTTGTGCCTAAGCCTGGCCATTCAGTGAATGTCCATGGCCTCTTGCTACGACGGTGAGATTCGAATAGTGGTCTGAATTATAAATGGATTCAACAAGAGTGGCAACGTCTGCTATCGAGCGAGGATAGAGGACTCCAGTAGGAAGAGTTATCTTGCAGTTCCCAAAATCAGTAGCAACGATGTGGGTGTTGTGGAAATCGATGTGCCCATCCAAATCAAGCATTGTACGAGGTGGACACCCCTTACACACAAGAAAATCACATACAAGATCGTGCAGTTAATAAGCATGGAACCCCCCTGCTCACCCCATACTTTCGTCCACCATCCCACGTGAATGAAGTAAATGGAGTAAGTACCGGCAGAAAAACTTCTCGGCATCAGACAGGAGACGATTCCGGTGGATTTCACTCACAATAGCCTACAATCCGCATGGAGAGGCTAAAATTTTTGGCATCACAATAAGACTTTTCCATTGGAATTCCCACCTATAATAGCCTATCACCTAATAAATGCCCACACAACAAGCCCATACTAACCCATACGTCATTAATTATGCCCCTCAATGAAGTTTCCAAGCCCATTTTGTCTATCAAGGGTCTCAAATTTGGGAGAGTGCATGCAAGACCATATGCTTCATCCTCACCAATGGACTCGACAGTTTCAAATCGCGTGTACCAAAAATCAAAGTTTGGCTTCATTGACAATTCCAAAATTTAGTACTGTGCATAAACGATGTGGCAAATAGGTGGATGACATTTATGAGGTGTTCAATCTCATCAACCTACATAGCATTCTTTCACCACCACATTCATGTGTATCAGATATTTTCTCATGTGTATCGCATATGGCATGGCATTTTCTCTACAAAACTCACCGCCCTTGAAATCAAACGAGCAGTTGAAGAGTTGAGTTGTTTATCTAAATACTTTTCCTACCTTTCACAGTGTTCCTAATTTGTCATTGTGTTGTCGTTGGAATCACTTTCTTAGGTCTTCAAGTGAAGAAGGTATTCATCTATCTTTGAATTTTCTTGGAAATTTATAAACAACAAATTCATTTTGTGCATATCCTACAATCATTGTTGGCCTGCAGATGACATATGTTTGAGGCATCTTCAGTTTAGTTTTAGAGTATAATGAAATTAGTCATCCTAGGAAAAAATCATAACACACCAACATTTTAACGCATACAACAAATAGCTCAAAACAAAAATCTTGTAATGACATTTATTACTGTGTCACATCTTTAAAAACAAAAATGTCTTTAGACAATTAAATGGGGGAAACAAAATCAACCTAACCAGTTTCTTACCAATATCCTTACCAGATCTCATTAAATCTGACAAAAATAGATGTCCATACTATTCCAAAGCTCCCATTTTGGCATGGGCAGGGAGGATGTTAGAAAAGGTTGCAGAATGTGGCTTTAAACCTGACAATTGCAATTGGTTGCTAATTTCTCAAGCCTTTTGAGGGACCTTGTCAAACACTTCCATAGCTAGAAGAGGGCTATTTAGCAAATCCATTTTGTGTGTATCTTTATCTTGCTGAAGAGCACTCTTCGTTTGTATTTTACCCACATTCCTTGCCAAGTAAGCCTTCACAACTAAGTCCACCAAGGGTTTGTGATTTTCCAGATATAAATCTATGGTGTCATATATATACAAGTGTTGATTTAATGTCTCCAAAGTCCGTCTCAAATCTTTGTTTTCTAATCTCATGACTTGTAAGCTCTCATAGTTTGGTAATTCCTTTCTCATTCATTCAACACATGCTTTCGGTTGTGCATTTTCTTCTTGCAAATGTTTGATACCCAACTCTGCCATTATGCTAGGCGCACAGGTGTAAAGAATGGCAAAGAAAAATGAAGTTAAAAGGTTTGCAAAAGCCCTCCAAGTTTGAGTTATAACCCAACAACAAGAATCAAAATATCACATGTAAATACCCCACATTTTGCATACATGTCTATGCAGGCAGGTGCAACATGTGCAAAAATTCTTGTATCCTTTATGTTTTAATGGATGTCCATACCTTGTTTCATTCGATTTTTATTATTTTTCATTTACTATTTACACAACATCATCAAGGGAGAGAGAGGTAATGATTGCAGGATATGTACAAAATGGATTTGTTGAAAAGGCTTTAAAAACTTTCAAGCAAATGTAATTGGCAGTTGTACAGCCAAATTCCACAACCTTCACATATATCTTCCCCGCCTCTGCCAAAATGGGAGCTTTGGAACAGGGTATGGACAACAATCAAAACATCATGGAATGAGGATTTTTTTTCTAATATTATAGTTGGAAATGCACTGGTAGACATGTATGCAAAATGTGGAAGCATAGAAAAGGAACGTAAACTGTTTGACATAATGCCTGAAAGAGAGGTTATCTCATGGAATGCAATGATTGCAGGATAAGCACAAAATGCATTTTTAAAAATCTTTAGAAACTTTCAAGCAAATGCAATTGGCAGGTGTAAAGCTAGATTCCACAACTTTTGCCAACATTCTCCTTGCCTGCCTGCGCTGAAATAGGAGCACTGGAACAATGGATGGACATCCATTTAAGCACAAAGAAAAGAGGAATTTTATCAGATGTTGCAGTTGCAATTGCCCTGGTGGACATGTATACAAAATGTGGAAGCATAGAAAAGGCATGTTCACTGTTTGACAAAATGCCCCAAAGAGATGTCTGTTAAAATAAAACCTAATTTCTCCCTAGGGCAGATTACATAAATCTATTTTCTGTCTTATCTTTAACTTGCCATGTATTTCAAGTTTTTATGCCACCTACAGTCTGATTTGTTTTGGCTTTATCTCCAATCTCCACTGCCTCTGCTCACCGACTGTAGGAGATTAACCGTTTGTGGTGGTACCTATAAATCCAGCTATATGCAACAATTTTGACATAATTTTTGTATGAGATATTAAATTTGTAAGAGCTCTGTAGAGTCTCATATATCTGTTTTTGGGCATTTTCAATATATAGAAGATTTGTTTGTGTGCAGTAGCATACTTTATCTACATGCTCTATTTTTAATTTGCATACTCTATTTTATTTTAATTCCCCTGCATTCTATAGATTGGTATCAGAGCTTTATAGATTCAGGGAGAGCTACGCTGAGTGTGAGTGAATTCAAAGATTGTTGCAACTCTAAAGTGCCCTTCCCTTCCACCTGAAGATTTCATCTATCAGAAATTTGTATCAATATGGCTTCAAACAACAGTTTGGCTTAGCCACAGGTTCCTATGCTGACTGAAAAGAATTATGATTCTTGGTTTATTAGAATGAGAACATTATTGTGTTCTCATGAACTTTGGGGATTTGTTACTGATGGATATTCAGAGCCAGTTGAATATGCAGCAGAAATGGCTCTAACGAATGCAGAGCGGAATCTGTTAAAGGAGAATAGAAAGAAAGATAAGAAAGCTCTTGGGCTTATTCATCAAGGCTTAAGTGAATCCATATTTCAGAAAGTATCAACTAGAGAATCTTCAAAGAGGGCTTGGGACACTCTTGAAACTTGTTACCAGGGTGTATCCAAGGTGAAGAATGTCAAGTTGCAGAACTTGAGGGGAGACTTTGAGAATCTAAAGATGAAGGACAGTGACACTGTGGATAGTTTTATGACTCAGGTCATGAATGTTGTTAATCAGTTGAGACAATATGGTGAGGACCTCTCAGATAAGAGAGTGATTGAAAAAGTACTTAGAAGTTTGCCAAAGAAATTTGAAGTTGTGGTTATACTTATTGAAGAGTTTAAAGACATTAGTCAAATGCAGATTGATGAGTTGACTGGTTCTCTGATTTCTCATGAATCCAAGATGTCCAGATATGATGATAATCCATTGCAGAATGCTTTCAAAACTCAGCTACATGTTACCAGAGGGAAAGGCAGAGGAAGGTCTAGTAACAAAGGAAGAGGAGGCAGAATTGTTGATCAAAGAGACAACAAAATTCATTCAGAAGCTGAGGAGATATATCGATAGAACTCTCCTAATTTAAGGGGGAGTGACAGCAAAAATTGGCAGCAAGGAAACCAGAGGTATGATAAGTCTAAGGTACAATGTTTTTATTGCAAAAAGTATGGTCATTTTGCTAACAAGTGTTGGAAGAAGCAAGCAGATGCTGGTAAGCAGTTTGCACACATCACAGAGGAGTCTGAAGATAATCAGAAAACAATGTTTTTGACTTGCAATGTGACTCAAGCAAGTTCAAATGATGTTTGTTTTTTGGATAGTGGCTGCAGCAATCACATGACTAGAAACAGAGAAATGTTTACTAGTCTAGACACCAGTGTTCAGTCTGAAGTAAAGCTGGGTAATGATTATAAAGCAAGTGTTAATGGTAAAGGAATGATTTCTGTGTATACCAAGAATGGTGAAAGAAGAACAATAGATGATGTGTATTATGTACCTAGTTTAAAATGTAATTTGTTGAGTATTGGACAACTGATGGAGAAAAGGTATAGAGTGTTCTTCAATAATGAGGTATGTACAATCATTGATAAGTATCCGAGTAAGTAGGTGATAGCAAGAGTGGAGATGACAAAAAATAGGATGTTTCCACTTAAAATCAGTAATGAACTATCTAACTCTTTGAATGCTTATAAAGTTAACAGTTTAGATGAATCTTGGTTATGGCATCTAGGGTATGGCCATTTACATTTTGGTGGTCTAGATTTGCTGCAGAAGAAGCTGATGGTGAAAGGGTTGCCCAGTATTCAGCAACCAACAAGTTCATGTGAAAGCTGCATACTAGCAAAGCATCATAGAGAGAAATTTGTTTCTAGACTCTCATATAGAGCAAAAGGTCCATTGGAGATAGTTCACACAGATTTGTGTGGACCGATGCAAACACCGTCATTGACTGGTAATATTTATTTTTTAACCTTTATAGATGATTATAGTCGGAAGACTTGGGTTTATCTTCTGAAGCAGAAATCTGAAACCTTTGCTGTATTCAAAAGGTTTAAAGCCTTGGTTGAAAAAGAGACTGGCAAATATATTAAAGTTCTAAGATCAGATAGAGGAGGTGAGTATATGCTAAATGATTTCATGGAGTTTTGCCAGGATCATGGAATCAAGAGACAATTTACTACTCGCTTTACTCCATAGCAAAATGGAGTAGCTGAAAGGAAGAACCGAACCATTATGAACATGGCTCAGAGTATGCTGAAGGAGAAGCATCTATCAAATGAATATTGGGGAGCAGCAGTTATATGTTCAGTTTATATCTTAAATAGGAGTCTGACTAAGATTGTGAAGGACCATGTTCCCCAGGAAGCTTGGAGTGGTAAGAGTTGCAGTGTATCTCATTTGAGAATTTTTGGGTGTGTTGCATATGCACATGTACCTGCAAAGATGAGAAGAAAGTTAGATGACAGAAGTGAGAAGAGTATCTTTATTGGATATAGTGAGGAGTCTAAGGCATATAGGCTCTATAATCCCATCACCAAGAAGTATATTATTAGCAGAGATGTTGAGTTCAAGGAAGAAGAGGCTTGGGATGGAAGCATAGATAATTTTGTTCCAGATGGAGTTGTATTATCTCATGGAGATGATGAAGGAAATGAGCAGGCCATACAAGATGGACAGTTGATTCCACAAGGACATACACCTCCAGCAAGCACTCCAAGAAGACAATCTCCGGGAGTTAGCTCATCACAATTTAGAACACCCAGAACTCAAGAGCATGGTGAACCATCTGGCTATGGTGGACAACAAACAACAAAATCAGAGGTGAGTAATGAATCAAATCCCACACTAGCTACATTAAGGAATAGAATTAAAGGTCAGAAGTCTAGAAGCTTAAGAGAATTATATGAGCAAAATGAAGAAATAGATCAAGTTTCAAATTTTGCATTGATTGCATATGATCCAGTAAGTTTTGAAGAAGCTATTAAAGAAGATGTTTGGGTAAAAGCTATGGATGAAGAGATTGATGCCATTGAGAGAAATAACACTTGGAATCTTGTAGATTTACCTGAAGATAAAAATTGTATTGGTGTTAAATGGATTTATAAAACTAAGCTAAATGTTGAAGGTAAGGTTGAGAAGCACAAAGCAAGACTTGTAGCTCAAGGGTTCAGTCAACACCCTGGCATTGATTATAATGAAACTTTTGCACCTGTTGCCAGACTTGATACGGTGAGGATGGTGTTGGCTATTGCAGCACAAAATAAGTGGAAAATGCATCAAATGGATGTAAAATCTGCATTTTTAAATGGATTTTTGGAAGAAGAGGTTTATGTGAAACAACCTCCAGGATACGAAATTGAAGGACAAGAAGATAAGGTCTATAAGTTAAATAAGGCGTTATATGGATTGAAACAAGCTCCCAGAGTATGGTATACCAGGATTGATGAATACTTGAATAGCAGAGGATTCAGTAGGAGTCCAAGTGAGCCAACCTTGTATACAAAGGTAAATCAGGAAGGAAAAATTTTGATAGTGTGTTTGTATGTTGATGATTTGATTTTTGCTGGAGATCTCTCTATTGATGACTTTAAGACAGCCATGAAAACTGAGTTTGATATGACTGATTTAGGATTGATGAAATATTTTCTTGGTATTGAAATTACTCAATCTGAAGATGGTATTTTTATTTGTCAATCTAAGTATGCAAAAGATCTTTTGAGAAGGTTTAATATGGTGAACTGTAAGCTAGCTGCAACACCAATGGCAATTGGTACAAAACTCAGTAAGAAGGATCAAGGGTCAAGTGTTGATCCAACTTTGTATAAGAAATTGGTTGGTTGTCTCATGTATTTGACAACATCAAGGCCTGATATAATGTTTGTTGTAAGTTTAATTTCCAGATTTATGGAGTCTCCCATGAGCACCCACTGGCAAGCTGGAAAGAGGATCTTAAGATACATTGCTGGAACAACAAATTTTGGTATTTTGTATACATCAGTTTCAGATTTTAAGTTGACTGGATATTCTGATAGTGATTTTGCAAGCAGTGCTGATGACAGGAAAAGCCCATCTGGGTATGTATTTAGTTTTGGATCAGGTTCAGTAGCTTGGGCATCAAAGAAGCAGCCCATTGTGACCTTATCATCTGCTGAGGCAGAATATGTTGCAGTGACTGCAGCAGCTTGTCAGACTATTTGAATGAGAAGAATTTTGACTGAGTTGTTACATGCATAGGAAGAAGCAACTCAAATTTTCTGTGATAACAAATCTGCCATTGCCTTAGCAAAGAACCATGTTTTCCATAAGAAAAGTAAGCATATTGATACTAGGTTTCATTTTATTCGAGAATTGGTAAATGGAAATGAAATTTGTATGGAGTTCTGTAGATCAAAACATCAATTTGCAGATATATTTACAAAACCTCTGACAAAGAGGCTGTTTGAAATTCACAGAGAGCATATAGGGGTTTGTATGATTAACACCAGTTTTTTGAAGCATATATAGTCGAAATTAGGGGGGAGTGTTAAAATAAACCCTAATTTCTCCCTAGGGAAGATTACATAAATCTGTTTTCTGTCTTATCTTTAACTTGCCACGTTTTTCAAGTTTTTATGCCACCTACAGTCTGATTTGTTTTGGCTTTATCTCCAATCTCCACCACCTCTGCTCACCGACTGTAGGAGATTAACCGTTTGTGGTGGTACCTATAAATCCAGCTTTATGCAACGATTTTGACATAATTTTTGTATGAGAGATTAAATTTGTAAGAGCTCTGTAGAGTCTCATATATCTGTTTTTGGGCATTTTCAATATATAGAAGATTTGTTTGTGTGCAGTAGCATACTTTATCTACATGCTCTATTTTTAATTTGCATTTTTATTTTAATTCCCCTGCATTCTACAATGTCATCTCATGGAATGCAATGATTTTAGGATATGCACAACATGGAATTTCCAAGGATGCTCTCAAAATACTTGAATTAATGAAGCACTCTAGAACATAACTCGACATTGTAAGCTTTGCTAATGCTGGAATGCAATGATTTTAGGATATGCACAACATGGAATTTCCAAGGATGCTCTCAAAATATTTGAATTAATGAGGCACTCTAGAACATAACTCAACATTGTAAGCTTTGATAATGCTTGTGCATCATTAATTACATCACCCACCATGGTAATCATGCCCTTCTGCTAAGTTAGCTCTCCAATAAATCTTAGCTTGTCTTCTTATCCTTCATTATTTAGTATTATGCATGTATACAAAATGCAGTGTGAAAGACAAGAAACATGGACAAAAGGTTTCACAGATGGACACACCTTCAACTATAACCATGGAGAGCTGTCTTAATAGTAGTAACATTTATTTTCTTGACTATTGCAATTCTTAAATGTTAATTATTTCTAATATCAAAAAAAAAATCTCTGATGTTGTTCTATTAAATATATAAAAGAATGTTTGATTTTTCAATTTTTCTCTTGGATAATTCAATATGTGTAAGATTTATTTTCCAAATATTATCTTTCATATTATATGTTAGTTTTATTTTCCAACTTTTCTAGCAACGAATTGCAGAGATGAACCAGGATAATTAATACTTTTGCAATGTCTACTAAGAAATTATATCTCAATTCAATGGAAGAGGTTGTTAAAGCTGGATATTGGCAAGATGACAGTTGCAAAGGCTCTATACAATCAACTTTATTGTGATTTCAATGTTGCTTGCTTTGAATTTAATGTTTATTCCGCTGTTGTAGATGGCACATATCTTACAAATTTTTTACTACATAGGTGGCCATCTCTCATGGTCATTGCCTAATGAAGAAGTTTGTCTTTAAGATGGTGTCTCAACTATTATTTATTCATATAGGTAGTATCTATTTCAATAGATCCATTAATTTTGCAACTTAATCGAACAATATTTCTAATGGCTCTTTGAAGGTCAATTTTGTAGGTTGTTTATTGCAAGCATAACATTAGCCTATTGATAATAGAGCCAAATTATCTTCCTAATTCAAAGATTTTGTTTCTATTGTGTTTCAACCCTTTGTAAGTGAATGCATAATTGCTAAATGATCTACCATTAGATCTCATTTATTACACAATGGTATCCAAAAAATGGACCAATTTTTTCAATATTGAACCTTCCACACCTCTTTGGTGTACCCATTACACACCAAGGTGCAATTGCTAGTTTATCTACATTGATCACCAATGTCCACGCGAAAATGTCTAGTTGAGAAACTGGTCTATAAGGGAAAGGAGCCGATGGTGGGTAGGGTGATGTTGAGCGAGGGCTCCATGTCAGTAACGTTGGATTGATAAAAAAAAATTCACACGTCCCTACATAGTTCAACTGCACTCTCCCATCTTTTTTTCTAGCGAAAATTGAGCACATTTATCAATGTTTTTTTATCATTTTTCAAAAACCACAGAAAAAGAGCCAAAATCTGTCATCGACCTATAGTGGGTCACTAAGTCATGTGACCTAGGTAAGTGTGTCAAGTTGTCTCATGTCATATGATTAAGACACTTTTCATAATCCTATGACATCTTGCATCTCACCTTGGTTACATAACCAAGGTGATGTCATACATTGTACACACAACATTGCATTCATTGATAGGAATACAATTTATTCTTGTCATATTGATCTTCTGAGTATTTTGTGCTTTCCACAGGTCTTTAGATCTTGGGTGGCTATCTCCATAGCCAAATATTACATGAATCAGTTTGACGATATAATTGATTAACATTATGATACTTTTCTCCTTGTCATGTGGTAGTTGTAGTATCCTAACATACTCACTACCATGCATGGGGGTATAAACTAGGCTTTATGCAATCATATTTCACCTTGCAAGGAGCGGCATATCATCATCCATTTTAGGCTCATCTTTGTCCCTACACTTGGGGGGCAAGGGGATAGGTAGTCTTTTTCTAAGTGCATTCCTTCTAGAAAGGGATCCCTCTTTATCTACTTAAAACATTAGTGTAACAAGTACATTAACATTTTAAGGGGTGAGAATATGGTCTCATGCTTATTGTTTGTATAAGAAAACGATCCTTTTTTATTGATGATGGTATACATCTAGAAAGTGTAACCTTTTCAATTGAAGTGTGGCCTTCTCAATCTATGTTGTGTCTCCTTTGTGGTGATATTATGCATGATATCTTCTAAGTGTGTGACTTTTCTTGGCATATGGTGTTCCCCTGCTTTGTAATACTATGGTTAGTGTTCCCTAAGGTGTGATCATTTCATTGTGTGACTTGTCCTCTCTTAGTGGTCATGTCATGTGTGATATTCTCTAAGGTTTGATCCTTCATGTAGTGAGCAATTCCTTTTTGTGATTTTGTAAATCACCTTTTGTGATGATGTTGTTACAACACCCTTTAAGGTTTTGGCCTTATCTTGTTGTTGTTTATGAACCTCCTTACATGAGTTTTTGCACCTCCTTAGGTGATTTTGGTATTTTTTGCTTCACTTTGTTCACTGGCGTTGAACTTAGTGTTATGTTGGCATAGCATCTTGATCATTTTATAGCACCTTATTAAAGTTATCAAGGAGTATAACTCTTGGTATGGTTGATATGGGCGCACACCTAGTGAAAAGCGGTCCTCACTAGACCTAGTGTGTTTCTCATTGTGCTACCTTGTCTTGGGGACTCACCTAGTGAATATTCGACTAGGGTATATGCACAAAGTTGAGTCCACGAAATGTGGAAGTTTTTCCCTTAGCCAAAATCCTGAAATCGGGTTGAACAAAACAGGATCCCATTTTTTAATAAATGAGACCATGTTTAGGTTTGGGGTCTCGAGCTGAAAATGGGATCTTGTTTTTTAGTTAAAAAATGGGATCCCCATTTTTAGTTAAAAAATAGGATCCCAATTTTTAAAAAACGGGATCCTGTTTTTTAAAAACTGGATCTGGGATCTCGTTTTTTAAAAAATGGGATCTCGTTCCCATTTCATAAAAGAATTTATTTTTAATTCTTTTAAGAAACGAGATCTCATTTCATAAAAGCATAAAAAAATATTTTTTTATGAAACAGATCCATTTAGGAACAAGAATGGGATCTCATTTTAGGAACATAATTCCGTTTTTAAAAATTTAAATTATTGGTCGGGTTTTTGCCTTGTTTTTGGTTTGGGAAAAGGCTTGGTGACCCAAGCCTAAGCTTTGGACCTAGTTTGACCTGCAACTTGAAGGTCATGTCAATGTCACAAGAAAATAGTGACTTTGGACATATGTCTAAAGACCCTTTTTGCAAAAAAAATTGACGAAATTAAAACCCATTATAAATTAGACAGTGTAGATTCCAAATATGTAATATTTTTTCTATTTTTTAATTAATTTCTAATGAAACTAGTCCATAAACTTGAAATATCATAGTTTTTTAGTATTTTAATAACTTCTTATTAAAATATTTTTTTTTGTAAAACGAATTGTATGAGAACATACTTCAGACAATTATTTTCAATTTGAAAAAAAAATCAAAAAATGATAAGTTTAGGTCATCTTATGTGTGACATACACGATGATTTTTCAAAACAACAAATATGGCCAATAAAAAATTACAAAAAAAAAATCAATAAAAAATTAAAAAGTTACATCGAAAACATGCTTTAGTGAGTTACAAATCTTTTCCCAAAATTATTTAGAAAAATACGATAATTTAGGTTAAAATATGGATGATGTACTTGTGCATGGAATGGTAAAAGAGACTTTTTAAATAGTGGTTTTTAGAAACACCTATTGAAAATCAATTTGTATCATCTGGGTATTGAAATAAATTATATATTTGAAAACTAGACTCTGAGTACTACATTTTATGATCAGTGATTTTTTTTAAGATTTCATCTCTAAGTGCTTCAAATTTTAAGGTCAAATGTAACAAATTCTGAAAATCGGGGAAAACAATTCCACTTTTTGGCCAAAAAGTGGACTCAACTTCTTGCACACACCCACTTCACTGGCCCATGTTGCCTTCTTGTTTGTGATTCACCTAGAAAATATCAAACTTTTCTATGGTGTGAGTCATGAATGCCTTAACATGGCCACCTAGCATGTAAAACAACTTGCTAATGGAGCCATGTGTTTCATGAGTGTTTAGCATAACACACCTTGCTAGCCTTGTGGAACCCACCATATTGCATGGACACCTAGCATAAAAAAAATGCTAACTAGTAGATCCATGTGGCCCATGAGTGAGTTGGCATAACATAGCTTACTAGTCTTCATGGGAGCATTCTTATAACTAACATTTGTTCAATGGATGGCGTTTGGTGTTAGAGACAATTTAAGACTGAGGTCTTTTTGCCTTACCAACTCGAATCATTTTAGTACTAAACTTGTGTTTTATTGTGTGTCTTTTGTGTGCTTTCTTCATGTGTACATTGTGTTTGCATCATGTTTGTGTTCATATTTTTTTCATTTATATGTCATGTTATGTCAAGTGTTTTCACTGTGTATGCTTTGTGTTTTCTGACATGTATGTTTATGTATGTTGTCTTGCTGCATTTCATACATGTGTGTTCCTTTGTACTTATGTTGGTGTGCCATGGGATCGTAGATCCTGGGGGCTGGTGTACTCCCCCATAGATCTTTGGTCATCTTATCTCTCCAAAATTTGGACAATTGGACCCCTCTTAGCATAGATTTTCTACTTTAGTGCGAGTCTAAGCGTAAGTTCATACTCTCACTAAAGTGGGGGCTAAATGTAGCATTGTAAATTGTCACCTTTGAAAATTTCTCACTATTTTTTGTCCCCCATAAATTATGGATCCTAATTATGCATTTTATATCCCATTTGTACTACTTTCTAAGAAATTACAAGCATTGAACAAATGCATCCAATTATTATTTTTCCATGACACTTAATGTCCTAGAAAATAGGGCTAGGGTTTATTTGCCTTAAGGTGTATGGGTCCCCCTATTTCTCTAGAGACCAATTTTGGATATGTTGGAGTCGACATTTTAACATTTGAAATTCAACTTTTAGATGTCAGCTATTGAGATTTAATTCTAGGAAATTTAGAGAAATGCCTATAAATACCTAATTATTGCATCATTTCAAATCTAACAAGAAGCATTAAGAAAAATACTAGCAAACTTATTATCAAGATCATTATCAAGCAAGTCAAGAGTAGCATTTCAGAGCTTTATTACAAAAATTCAAGATCCTAACATCATGTCAAATATTATGTGAGTTTATGTGTGTTCATGTTATCATTGTTTTATGAAGGCTAACACTTTTGTAGGTCTCCAAAGCATTCAAGCAATCAAGAAAACAAGATCCAAGAGCTTGAGGTGATGTGTATGACTTCAGTCCTTCAAGGAAGCCATTGAAGGGTGGTGAGTTGCAGCACTTTGTGATTTCATTATTCCTTTCTATCCATTATCATTTTATCAGACATTGCCATTGTGGAAGTGGAAACACTTACATGGGTTTTGACTGAGGTAAGCCCCTAAATGGATCAATATTTTCCCTCTCTTTGAATGTGAAGGTTTTAGGTTTGAAGAGTATTAAAGGGAGCTTGAAGATAAATTATTCATTCTTGCACTTGAAGCTCTACATCTTGACAAGTCACAAAAACTCACCTATAGAATTATCTGACAGTGTTCTTGAAACTTTGCAACAAAAAATTAGAAGCTCAAATCTATCACCAAAGGACCTCCAAAATAGAACAGAAGAGGCATACAAGGGCCTATATGCCCTAGGGCGACTCTATCCTCCTATAATGATCAATAACAACTTTTCTAGGAAGGTACACAGTTCTCTGCACTTCCTAGATCTTCCTGGACATTACTATTTCAATCTTTTGTTTGTCAGATTTATTGCATTTTTCACATTAGGTCACATAGTCTAAATAGTTTTGTAGTGTAGTCCAAAAAGTATCCATTTTTCACACTTAATTTGGGGAATTAATATTAAATAAAAAGGACTAAATTATGCCTTAATTTAGTGTTGTAATATGTATTTTACATATTCACATTAAGTTTAGGGCCCTATTAATTAAAATGGACTTAATGGTGCCTTATTTGTGGTGTTGTAAGGTTTACCTTTTCACTTTCACACTCACCTAGGGCTTTATTAATTAATTTAGGTTAATAAAATGATACATAAAATGGTTGTTTTATGGTTTAGGACATAGAACAACACTTTTCTACCTCATTTATTCAAGGAAAACCCTAGATATCTTAATCTAAGATATGTAAAGGAGAAAGAGATCTTGCAATAGGGTTGTCCTAGGGTTTAATTATAAACTAAAGAGGGGTTCACCACCAAGCTAGGGCTTTGAAAGACTAATGAAATTCAAGACCTAATGCTTAAACCTAATGGAAGACTTCACTAAATGACCTAAAAAGCATGTAAAACAGAATAAAAAGCTGAGAGATGAAAGGTGTGCACCTAGAAACCTGAAGGGGACTGGATGAAGACTTGAGATGTTGAAAACACTAAAATTAATGCCTGCTAGGACTCATACACTCATCTGAGCGATTTAGTCCTAGATTAGGGTTTCTAGGAAAGAACAAAAATATGGCAGAGATATGACTAAAACTCCTAAAATCTGCAAATTTTCCTATACTGGGACTCATACGCCAAAAGTGGCATATAATTCTAGTTAGGTTTTTTTGGAAATTCAAAGTCTTATTCTGCTCTTCAATGTGTGCTTTGTCCTTTCCACTTGATTTCCAGATCTAAATCTCTGATTTTCAACTTGTAGATGTCTTTCAATGATCTCCAATGCAAGGTGACAACTTTGAAAACTTTGAACACTTGACAACTTTCTCTAAACTTACTCTTCAATGTGTCTTCAACCTAGATCTACAAATCACATACTAAAGAGAGGGAAAAAAATTTGTTAGTGGAAAGGGTTTTTCCTTGGTCAAACCTCATTTTTGTAATCAAACCTTGAAATGAAATGAAACAAGAAAAGAGAATGATGAATGAACAAAATGTAATGTTGCAACTCACCAAACCCTAGCAATAAAGTGTTGCAAACATGTATGAAGTTTCTCCAATGGATGTAGATCTTGACTCTTGCTTGAATGTGATAGATCTTGAATTGAATGCTAGCTTGAATCATGAAACCCTACATCACAATTGTTAGCTAAAAAAAAACATGGTGCATGATGACTTTGACATGATGCTTGTTGCTTGAATAATGCTCTAAAACACTTAATAATCAACTCTTGAAGACTCTTGAATGCTCTTGTAAAATCTTGTAAACTCTTGAATGCTTCCTTGATAAAAAAAAATTCTATAATGCATGGACACTTGAAAGCTTAGGAAAAAATGAGTGAAAGAACCTTGTATTTATACTTGTTTATGCCAAATTTTCCAAAATTACAACACTACAAGCTGACATCAGATCTAGGAGAATAAAATCCCACCAAGAATTTGAATTAAATTTAATTTTGGGCCACACATGACTCATACGCCAGAAGTGGTGTATGAGTCCCATTAGGCATAACTATGGGACACATTTCAAAAAATTCTTAGAATGATGCAAAATATAGAGCAAGATCCAAAACCTTAGGTGGGACTCATACGCCCAAGGTGGCGTATGAGTCCCAGGTCACCAAATTTGGGCCACACAACCTAAAAACACCTAAATTATGATTGTATCTTGGTTCTTGTCTGGATTATCCTCAAAAATATGCATTAAACAAGGCTTGTGCATGTAAAATAAAGCCAATTAAGGCATAAAGAAGCTCAATTATTTAATAAAACCCTAGAAAAGTGTGAAAGTGTGTTACAAAAATTTACAACACTCTAAATAAGGCACCAATAAGCTCATTTAGTTCACAAGGGCCCAAGACCTAATGTGAATATGTTAGACATATTACAACACTAAATCAAGGCCATGTTAGGGAGTAATTTTTTTGTCATAACAATTAATTATGCCTTAATTGGCCCCTTAGTTCAAATCCAAGTCTAATTAATTGCAATTTCTAAAGAGGAAAAGTTGATATTCATTAATGCCATGACATAACACTTATCATTGGAGAATGTGTGTCCTAGGTGAGTGACCTAAGACCCATTTGTGCAAGGGTGAATGGGTCCACACTTATACCTAGGACCTAAATTTTCATTATGTTTTTGGTAGTATTTCAATGATTTCAAATGTATATTTACATGTTGACTTGTGTTATTTGAATTTTGGGAATTAATGTTAACATATGTATAAATAATCTAGGTCATTTCACTATGTTTCACCTAGCAAGTTTGATCTAAGCATCCTATAATTTTCAAGTGAGCATTCCTATAGAAAGTTTATGAGTTCAAGAGCATTATGGGAGCATTTCAAAGCATTCAAGAGCATATTTATTGAAGAATTATTGCAACATTCAAGATCCTATTACCATGTCAAAGTCTTCTTACATCATGCATGTTATTTGAAATAATATGTTGATGTTGTTGTTATATGGAGCCTAATTAGACTTGAAGGTTACATTTTCCATGATTTTATTGGCACATTTTCCCCCCCAAGTTATTCAACAGGGGTTTGGGGGAAATTCCCCCAAGACGGGGTCAAGGGGCAACTATTTTTTCTATTGGCCAACATAAAAAAAACCCTATTTTGTAACTGACATAAGTCTTGATAAAATGGCTAAGGGTTAGGGTTTCCATTGATATTGTATTATAGCATTTACAACGGTATTGAGTTACAAGGATTCTTGGTTGTAATCAATTCTATTTGTTGGATAATAATATTGGACTCTCTGTTGGTGGATGTAGCCTGAGTTTGGGTGAACCACATTAAAAATTGTCTCACTGTTATTATTTATGTATTTTTATTCCTCTGCTTGATCTTTATTTGCATTTAATTGATATGTTTTCTATGCAATTCCTAACAGATGCATGTTCAAGATCCATTCAAGCATTCAAAGGAATTATTTTAAATCAAGTTTCATGGTCAAGATCCACATCCATTGAAGCAATTTCATGCAAGTTGTAGATCCACATTCCAAGGTGTATTCAAGGGTTTGGTGAGTTGTGACATAGGCTTGTTCATTCATCATTCATTTCATACTATTTCATTTCATTACAAGGTTTAATTACCAAAATGGGGTTTGACCAAGGAAAACCCCCATTCACCAACAACATAACATTTTTCCCTCTTGATTTGTGTTTTCATATTTTAGGTGGAAGATCTCTTGAAGAGAAAAATTGTAAAGTTGTCAAAGTTGTATTAGTTTTCATCATTCTTGCAATTTCACAGAAATTGACCTATAGGATTTATTTCCAACTCTATGATTGTGAAAATCAAGGATCTGGGAGTGCAGACATAGAGGAACATGACCTAGAAACCATTTTTACAGAGCCCTAGCCAGGACCCATTCGCCATAGGGAAAATAAGTCCTTAGTTTGCTTTGAAAAAGCACTTTTAGTGACTAGTACACATCATTTTATTTTTCTCAAATCAAAATTTTAATTTTAGGTTCCATCAAAATTGAGCTTAATCTATTATATGCACTTTGTAGATTTCATTTTGGAGTTGTTTTGCTATTTTTAATCTTTCTCCCCAATGTGTTGTTTAATCAAGACCCCTGTACTTACATAAAAGGGAAATTTGTAGATTCACACTTTGACTTGACTCACCTTTTGGTTGAAAATCATTTCATTTTTTGGATCTCATTTCCTGAATGAAATTAGAGAAATAGGTTAATCATACTCCCATTTCCCTTCATTCCATATTTTGGGGTAAACCTAATTTTTCTATATTTCAAGGTTAATCATATAAAATCAATTCCAATTGATGTTAATACTCAATAGGATAGAGATCCAGGTCTAAATGGCTCACCTTCATGGTTGAAATTCAATCTACTCACGTTGTTGATCTCTATCTTAATGAAACATAAGATAAATAGTCCACACCTACACAAACCTTGAATCATAGGTTTACATAGTAGACCTAGGGTTCCTATTTTATTTGTTTTAGATTACAATGCATATAAACATTTGAAATATATACATGAAATACATTAACACTCAATTCTATGTTGGCTACGGGTCCACAAGTATCAATGATGACATAAGGTGGACCTAAACTCAATTTAAATGAAACATGTAATAGGCCAATCCAAAAATAGATTTCCTTGCCACCAAAAGAACATGATATTGTGTGCTACTACAAGAACCTTAAGAAATTCCTATCTTAACACCACACACAAGATTTTAATTTTGCACACAACTAGTCATTACCACACATGCCTTGAACTTCAACTGGTTGATAGACATACATATAGAACCTTTTGTCACTTCAATAGTTTTGCATGTTGAACATATCCTCCAAAAACGTAGGAATATTATAGAACTAGTATAGGCATAGTCTCATTCTAAACTGTAGAGAAAAACTGCATTTTTGAAAGAAATGTTGACCATAATCTCTTTGTCCAAAAATATATCTCAAAACAAAAATATACTAATACAGATTTTTGAATCATCATTGTCATAGTTAATAGTTGCAAGCATGATATTACAAGCATACAATAGTCATACATACACTCTTCAGCTACTAATAATGTATATTTCTTAATTTTGCATCCTACCAACACCAAACATACTAAACTTCTAATAACAAAGATATTACTGAAAACCTTTGACAACAACCTTTGAAATTAATGAAAACCTATGTTCAACAATCTCCCCATTTATCATTGATGGAAAAAAACAAAATGTTGGGCTGCCAAATTGAAATGTTGAGCCACCAAACCAACTGGCTACACACGAAGATATTTACTCCCCCTTAGAATGATTTCTCCATTGTAGCATTTTGATTTTACTCTCCCCCTTTGACATCAATGGAAAAGGGTCAACAATCTCCCCCTTTCAGTTCACTTTTTTCCCCACTAATACCAATCTCTATAAACACATCCTTCAAGTCGTAGGACAATAACTTCAAATGAGGAGAAATGTGAAGCATTTCTCTTAACCTCCCTGACTGTAGCAACACTTTTTTCTCCCCATTTCTTCATTTTCAGCACCTTTCACAATCCAAAAACTTGCTTCTTGGCTAGAATTACCCTGATTCCATGCTTCACATTCTTTAAAAATACTCCATAAGACTACCCAACCCTCTTGTGGTAGGGAGACCAAGATCCCCTTCAAGCTATGCTTCCTCTTGATTCAAGAAGAGGGAGCAACAACTCACAACTTTTGTCAGAGAAACTAAAATGCCTCCTTATGAAGTGGCTTTGTGAATATATCTTCTACTTGCTCCTTTGCCTCAACATACTCCAATTTCACCTCTTTCTCTACAACCTTCTACTTCAGAAAATGATACTTGATTGCAATGTGTTTTTTCCTTTAGTGCATCACTGGATTATTTGAAATGTTTATTTCACTAATGTTATCACAAAGAATAGAGATAGTTTATGTGACCAATGTCATAGTATACGTTAACTACACTTGATCCAGAGGATTCAAAGTATATAAGCCACTAAGCATCAATCCCAATAAGATCATTCAATGTAAATAAAGAAAAAGAAGCCATTGAAACTAACATTCTAAAACATGAAAGCTTGAAAAATGTCTATTCTAAGACATTCAAATGTATCCTATTGGGGAAGTGGTGTCACATTGATGTGGAATGGAAACCCTTTTCCAATCTCTTGGATAATGAGCTTGTTTCAATCAGTTTTATTAAAGAAAACTAATGAAACCGATGAGAGGTGTGTTGTAAAACATGATAAAACTAAATTAACACGATGAAAGCTAAGATGATCATTGTAAATGTATACAAAACTATTCTAAATGTATGCAAGATTCAAAATATTAAAACCCTAGTTTCAAAATATACTAAATAGATGCAACTAAGTTACCATGGAAGCCATTAATGGATGCTCTAAGCTAATATGATCAAGATTTAAACTAAAAATGCTAAATATGTGCTAAATATGGATGCAAATGAGAGTGATTTTAACAGCATAAGTTTACTATTAAAAGATGGATCCCTATTCAATAGATGCAAGGTCTATTTATAGAATAAGCAAAGAGAAACCGATGGTCAAAATTGAAAGAATCCATCAATGGTCAGGATGGAAGGAAAATGGAGGCATGGATCATGGATTCCCATCAAGGGTTGAGAATGCAAGTTGATATTTAATCAAGGGCTCACAATCATGCAAAGAAGCACACTTTCAAAGCTTGCTCAAGAAGCTTCTTGAAAGTTTGTTACAAGGAAGAATACTCTTTTTTTCAAATGAGTGAAGAGGGAGAAGAATATTCTCATGGATGAGGAAAATTATCATTTAGTTAATTAAAACCAAATTTTAATGTGCAAAAGGGCAAAGAATATTCTATGAAAATATTCCCTGTTGGACCTGAATGTGCAAAGGAGGAATATTCTCAAGGAATATTCCCTTGCAAGTGGGAGAGTAAGAATTAATTAGTAATTTAATAATTAAAATAAAGTTTCAATCATGCAAATTAGAGGAATTTAGGATATTCATTAAATAATAAATTTATTTAATGAATAAGGGATCAAAGTGACATTTAATTAAATAATTAAGATTATTTAGTTAAATGAGATGATTTAGGGTGTTAAATTAAATATTTTGATTTATCCAATTTAATAAGACAAAAGGTTAGCATGAAAGGGGTAGGAATTAACCTAATTAAATTAATCAAATTAATAGATGAAAATCATGAAATTAATTAAATAGCTAGGCTAATTTAATCAAACAAGAAAAAAGAGGATGGATTTTAGGATGAAACAGTTTTAGTATATGAGATTCGAGTGTGTGATATCATTCAGGACATTTTTAAGTTTATACATTTTTCCCCTCTTTGAAGCTAGGTATTTGTTACGTTGGTTCAAAGACTGACACTTTTCAAATTAAAACTGCTACTAAGATCAATTTTTTTTAAAAAAAATGATGTTTTGGATGCCCCACCATTGCTCCAACAAAAGGAATAAGTTGGTTCCCTACCCCCTCAAGAAATTGGGCAAAAAAAATTAATTTTGGGTGGATTTCTTGATAAAGGTACATGATAGGTTTAGGGGCCAAAAAATGACCCGAGATGCCAAAAATGGCCTCAGAAACATTAAAAAATGGCTTAAAATAGGTTGTGAAGTGTAGACATAAGTAAAATAGGCTAAAACCCTAGCTTTTGGCTCAAATTAGGGTAAAAACCCCTAATTTGAAGGCTTAAATAGGTGAAAAGGTTGCACTTCCAATTCATTTGTGCATTTATCCTTTAGTGAATTTGTGCATTTGGAGCTCTAACACCTTGGTGAGATGGATCACCGTATGCTTCCACTTCACCTTTTTGAGTGGGTTCAAGAGTACTAGCTGAGCAAATGCAAGACCACGAGTATGTGACTCAAAACTTGCCTCGACTTTCTCATTTTGGTGCATTTAATAGCGTGTCAAAACTAGTTTTTAGGAGCATTGCTATTGATTTTTTAGAGATGCACCTTCTGCTTAGTAGTGCACCATGATTTTTTGGTTGAGCAACACATTTGATTAGGGGATTGCAATTGTAAAAATAGTAACACATAGGAATTTTCAGTTTATCAACACTTAAATGCAATGGGTGATGCACATTGTAAATTGTGATGCACCATGGTTTTTAGCTATAATGACACATGCAAATGTTGATTCACAATTGATTGTTGCAACACACATCGCCAAATTGGTGACACACCCCTAAAATTTATACAGTGATGCACCCTTAAAATAGCAATGCTATTGATTTTAGCAACACAATTGATGTTTTGGGACACACTCCTGATTTTGATTAGTTTTCTAACTTTTAATCAAATTGAAATTGTGTGTGTGATGCATGCAGGAGGATCCATGACTATTGATGTCGCGAGAGCACCATTCTGATATTTTAGCAATGACACAAGACTTTGATGACCTAGAAGTGGAGTGGTTGGGGATGCTGGGATTAGGTTTCATTGCTTTCTTACGAGAGGTCTAGACCCACTTGGCCATGATGATGACACTTATTGAGAGGTGGCACAGTGAGACCTTTTCTTTCCACTTGCCCACTAGCAAGGCCACCATCACACTTGAGGATGTGTGGTGGATCCTGCAGCTTCCTATTCATAGGTAGTGAGTTATTTATGACACAGATGCCATGAGAGATGCGTGTTACTCACTGTTGCAGACTAACAACATCATTTTGGTTAGTTCGTAGATTGACTTGGTCCTTTATAGAGCCCAAGTACCCATCTTTAAATTGTTCGCTGTGGCACTCATTAGTGATAGTAGATTTCAACAATCCATGTAGATTATTACTAAAAAAAATTGGATTAGATTGTGTCTGAATTTTTTTCATCAATGTTTCAAATCACACTTTGTGATCCATCATCAAGATAAGAATGATGATGAATCATAAAGTGTGATTCAAAATGTTGATGCAAAAAAATTAGGCACAATCTAATCCAATTATATTTAGCCGCACTCATTGTTGGAGTGATTTCCCCTTACCGATGAAGTAGAGGTTTCAATCCGGCTGGGGGTGGTATGGCATGGGATGATCCATCAAGCCACTATGTATGCATGGGATCTAGTTCTACTTGATTCCTTGTATCATTACATGCATCAGGCCATTTACTACAAGGGAAAGAACATCAGGGCACGTGTGACTCTACTTCACATTTGGGCATATAAGCACATTATAGTTTTGAGGCCCTTTGTTGTTTTGGAAAACATTCATGAGGATGAGCCTATTGCATTCAAATGCAGTGTCTTGATGACTCTACAACATACTGGCCCTACACATCTACCCTATTGGTGTCATGTAATTAATGACATGACTATATTCAAATGGAGGTCATGAATGTAGATTCTTGCATGGTATGATGACCAGCAACAACTATACTTTTCTTTCCAGACTCACTATATGCAAGGGCAAGAGCACACTATGATAGAGTGGTACCTTCCAAACCACATGGCCAGACATTTTAGGGAGGTACAGGATGTACCTCCAAATGATTACATAGTTGTGTTCATGAGATCTCAGAGAGAGGCCTAGTGGGGAGCCCAGATTGACTCCGCAATGGAGGTCAATGACTTCAGATAGCCAGTTCCATAGCCTTGGGCATATGATCAGGGCTTGCAGATGCAAGAATTACGTAGGATATGATGCATGGTTTAGGCCACCTATGCGCTTGATAGACCCAGGAGGGGGAATACCCCAAAGGAAGAGGTAGAGGTCGAGGCAGAGGCAGAGGTAGAGGTAGAGGTAGAGGTAGAGGTAGAGGTAGAGGCATAGGTAGAGGTCAAGATGGTGACCAGGATGGGGGAAAAGATGGGGGGAGAGGTAGAGGGTAGTAGCAGCCAGAGTAGGATAGGGCACAAGTGCTTGGGGATGGAGAGTAGCCCAGTCAGGATCAAGGTCACTAGGACCCAAGACATCAATAGGATGGACAGGTTTCAAGGGAACCATCGCCTCCTCTACCACCTCAATATCTAGATCAACAATTACAGACTTAGATACAAGCTCTCACAAACAAGAGAGATTAGTTGCAGCAATAGTTACAGGATATGACTGCATAGAGGGATCATGAGGTTCAGTTGTGATAGCATTTATATCTATAGCTTGCTCAGGAGATAGGATGATGGTAGCAAATCGAGGCCATCATAGTGGCATCTCAGGGATGGATAGTGTCTACTCGCATGTACAGAGAGGCAGTCACTGAGGTTGTGTATTACTGAATGCATTATCATCGTGATGTTCCCAAAGAGTTGCGTCAGCCTAGCTTTTCACAGAGGAGTGAGACACCTCCCAAGGCCGAGGATCAGCCATCAGTTAGAGGGGAGTTGAGCAACCGCTAGGGCTAGTCATCTTACATAGACACTTTTTTGACTACTTGTCTGATTATTTATACAAATATACATTCATAGGATAATTTTTTATAGCCTTATGGATATTGTACTTTTTATTGATATTAATACACTAATTCAGATATTGTACCATGATAGTCATTTTATATATATATGAGGTGATTCGAATCCATGATGTGATATACTTTTATTTCATGGTTGATGGATATATGGATGCATGTGATATGATGTGATGTTATATTTATGTGTTATGATTATGTATGGATGCAATGTGATGGCTGCACTTTTTTTATTTATGTTGATGCGATAAGCGATGATGTAATGTTTATGATATGTGATGTTATGAGATGAATGCAATGCAATGGATGCTTTATCTTCTTTTTTAGTATCTTTCTAGGATATTCTATGGAATGGATTTTTATGATATGTTATGATATGATATGCTTATGTAGGATGTATGGATGAATGCATTTATTTTTGTGTACTTTTCCCATGGGATTAATGATGTTGTGAGGATGCATGTATATATAAGGATGTATATATGGATGATGCTTATAGTATGGATGTTATGAATTTTCATGATATGGATGCAAAAATGATAATGCAATGTATTAAGATGCTTAGAATAAAAAATCTATATTATTCAAAACAACTTAAATGATGATGATGATGCAGTGGATTATGTTCTCCATTATTATGATATGTTGTGATGATATGAGTTGTATGCATGCTGACAATTTTGTGATGCAGGATGGATGCATGATGGTGTTTTTATTGACTGCCATGATACCAGGTTAGCGTGGAATGGAGATAGAAGAATGAAATGATTTGACCTTTGATTTTGATATTGATTCAAAAGGTCCAACAAGTCCATGATCCACCAAGACTTTATTAGATATGGTGATGAGATGGATGATTTTCTCATATCTTGGGATTGGGACTTTCCATCATTCCATATGTTTGATATAACACATAGATATGATGCATCTTGGTATTGATAAATAGGATGGAAGTGTATCAAGTGTAGTAGACTTTAACTTTGCAAATATATAGGATTGTTCTTGTTCACACCTTGACATACGGAAACCTCATTGGAGTGTAGTTTAGAAGCTTAGAATATATTAGACCAAAGCATACGCAGTAGTCAATAATGTACTCCAAATAACTTCCCTACACACAACTAAGCAAGTATGCACCAATATTATTTTACAAGAATTCCCACAAGTACAACAAACAAAAAATAATGATTGATGCTCCATTCCTTTCTCTCTAAATCATTGAGACATGTCATTGAGAGGTCCTTGGAATGGGTCAATAATATAAATCATAAGAAAAAATAAAAGACAAATAGTTAGTGTTATCTATATCTCTTGCCAGTTTAATATAGCTGAGGTGATTTCTAATGTTGATGCTCATTGTCAGAAAGATTCATCCTAGGATAGTTTATCAAATATTTTTATTACAATTATTTGTATGATAGGTCGTTGATACAAACTCTACTGACTCATTTACCTTTGATCTAGACTTTAGATATTGACACTTAGGTTCTCACTTTATGACTTGTGATACTTGTTTCCATTTGTTTTACCAAAGTTTGAAGATGATGATTGATTTATTATGGATGAAGGTTTATTCCAGGTGAAAGCGAAATGCGATGGATGGTTTTGTATTTTCTAGAATATTTCGATGTTTTTGGTCTTTTTGAAAGTTTATGTGAATGTTTTGGTTTTCGATTATTTGAGGCTATTTAGGGTTTTTCTAAGATATTCAAATGTTTTTCTGTTTTCTCTAAGTTTTCAAATGTTTTGGGATTTTTAAGTTTTCAAATGTTTAGGGCTTTTCAATTTTCAAATGTTTTGGGATTTTTTGAGATTTTGAATGTTTAAGGCTTTTCTGATATTTGAATGTTTAGGGATTTTCTAAGTTTCGACCAAGAACCTAACCTAAAATACTATCCTAGGGGCCTCGGGGGCTTATCAAAGATGATCCTTGCCTACATTATACATGCAAAGACCACGTAATTTGATTGTCTTTACTTATTGTTGACGAGATCTAAACAATTGATGGATTGGTTAGTTTATTATGACAGATTCTTTACTTAAACTATCTCGGGGGCACATCAGTGATGGCCTTCCCTACGTTCAACCTCAAAGACAACATAGTTCGATAAGGTTCTATTTTGGATTTTTGATGTTTGACCTTTTAAGGGATTTTGATGTGATTTGGATGTTTTGGGATTTTGTCTTTACAACTTTTTAAATGTTTTTGGATTTTAGTTGTACAATATTTTAATGTTTTTGGATTTTTGATGAGATTTTATGAATGTTTTTTGGATTTTTGAAGAGATTTAAAATAACCTTAAGATATACAAGAACCCGATCCAATCCATAACGAATTTCCCCCAATGTTATACAATAGACTACCTCGATATAGGCATGGAAAATTGGCCTACGAAATATGCCAAGTAATACTAAAGGGGATACGATACTTTACAATATCAAGCTAGAATATAGACACAGATGGGTGGTGATGGAATAAATAGGATGAATGATGGGATGGATGGATGTAATGCAAAGAATGATAGGATAAAGAGCCAAAGATGGATAGAGGTTCTTTATTTATGCAAGGCACCTATTTTCTAGGTTTTCACCAAAGTACTTTCCCAAAGTGCACCGGAGTGGTTTTCACTAGAGGACGATCTTGTTTTTCTTTACTTTTTCAATCCTTTTTTCTTAGTTTTTTGGATTTTTGATCATTTTTTTTTAATTTTCAGATTTACACCCTTCAAGTCTAGGCGTAAATTAATTTTTTTAAGATGCAAGCTATTGGTTGGTTCCTACAAGGTTTCACCTTCAGGCGTTGATAGTTGATATGCTCCTGATCCATAGCTTACTGTGACAACAAATGGACCTAACCAGTTAGGTTCAAACTTTCCTTTACTATCATGATCTGGAAGATTCTTCTGATTCTGCTTTAGGACAAGATCCCCTACCTAGAAATACTGACTGTTGATCTTCTTGTTATAGCTCCATTTTAGTCATTTTTGATATACTTGCAAGTGATTAAGGGTGTCAAGATGACGATCATCCAAGAATTCTAGCTCAATTAGCTGAGATACCCTATATTCTTCATCAACAATTAGATTATGTAGTGACACTCACAATGATGGAAGCTCAACCTCAATAAGCAAGATAACTTCTGATCCATAGACCAAGGAGAAAGGGTTACACCTATAGGTGTACAGATACTAGTTTGATAGGCCTAGAGGGTGGGATTTAACTACAAATGCTAGCCATGGCTAGCTTCATTGACTGGTTTCTTTAGGATCTTCAAAATGGTCTTGTTTGTAGCCTCAATTTAACCATTTCCCTGAGGGTAATACGAGGTGGAGAATCTATGTTGGATGTTGAATCTTTAGCATAGCTCTTTCACATCATGATTCTTGAAGGGTGTTTTGTTATCGAAAATAAGGGATTGCAGAACACCATAATGGTAGATAAGGTAATTCAAGATAAATTTAGAAATTTTCTTCCCCATTATGTAGGTTATAGGAATGTCTTTGACCCATTTGGTAAAGTACTCAGTAGCTGCGAGGATGAATTTATGACCATTAGATGAGGTGGGAGTAATCTTTCCTATGAGATCAAGCCCCCACTATGAGAAAGGAAAATGTGTGACCATTGGTTGTAACTCCTAAGTTGGAGCATGAATAAGATCTCCAAGTTGTTGACACTAGACACATTATTGCATGTACTAATGAGCTTCTTTTTCCATGGTTGGCCAATATTACCCTATCCTCAAAAGTTTCTTAGCTAAAGTCATACCACTAGAATGGGAACCACATATGTCATCATGTACTTCTATCAAGGCGGTCAAGGCTTCCTCTTGGTTGAGACATCATAGTAATGTCCCCTCGATGCTTTAGTGATAAAGGGTATCACCTAGGATCATGAATCAGGATGTTTTCTTAACAAATATCTTTTTAAGTTTGGAGGTGATGTCAGATGGGAGGGTTCTTTGGCCAAGGTAGGTGAATATATCATGATACCACTGGGAACTAGGACCAATGATGAAACATGAAAATTCAAATTCTAATATTTTGAAAGCTGGTACGAGAAGTTGCTCTACCAAGAATTCACATTGAAGGACATTGTCCAACATGTCTAACAATGATCCAATTGTTTCCATAGCATTTATTGCTTGGTTGTTCATGCGAGGACTCTGCTCAAAAGTTATATCTTGATGAAAAGGTCCTCGAGATTTTCTATCATCTTTTTATAAAGAGCGAGTTTATCATCCTTAGTTTGGTAGTCATCATTAACTTGGTTGATAACGAGCTATGAGTTCCCATCAACTTTCAACTCTTGTATTTTCCATTGGACCACTATCCTTAGACCCGTGATTAAAGCTTCATACTCTATAATGTTCTTAGTACATGGAAATGATAGTTGGTATGACTTTGGGATGAAATCACCTTGAGGGGTGATAAAAATATACCTGCCCCTAATCCATGTTGGGTAAATGGTCCATCAAAGAAAATTTTCCATTGATATTTTGCATTAACAAGGAACATTGATTCATCAAGGAATTTAGATATTAAAGGGTTTTCTGCATATATAGGTGCATCTGCCAGTTGGTTTGTGATTACTTTTCCTTTGATTATCTTATGCTCCACATATTCTATGTCAAATTTAGTCAAGATCATTACCCATTTGGCCATTTTCCCAGTGAGAGTTTCTTTGGATAATAGGTATTTCAATGGGTCCATCTTTGTAATAAGCTTGATTTGGTGCAACAACATGTAATTTGTATGAACTTTTGTGAAGCAAAAACCATTGCTTAACATGCTTTCTCAATGGATGAGTAGTTCATTTCATAGCCTACCAAGGTCTTGTTGATGCACAATAGATGGTTCTTTTTTCTTCATTTTCATCATGTTGTGCTAGAAGAGCACCTAGTGTTGTTGATGTTGTTGAGATATATAGGATCAATGGCTTGTTTGGTATCGGCAACATGAGCACTGGAGATGTCAATAGATTGTCCTTGATTTGTTGGAAGGCTTTATAACACTTCTCATCCCACTTTTAAGTTATTCCTTTATGGATAAAATGCGAGAAAGGGTGGATTTTGTCTGATAACTAAGCTATGAACCTTCTAATGGATTGTAGCCTCCATTGTATCCCTCTCATCTATTTCAATGTTTGTGGTGGTTCCATGTCTATGATGGCTTTCACTTTTTCTAGATTAATCTCTATCCCTCTTTGTGACATAATGTAGCCAAGAAGCTTCCTTGATGTAACTCCAAAGACACACTTTTTTGAGTTTAGTCGTACCCTATATTCTTGGAGCATGTCGAAGATGGGTCCTAATACCTCTATGTGCTCATTACTTTTCTTTGATTTAGCCAAATATCATCCACATAGTCTTTGAATGTTTTGTGGATCATATCATGAAAGATGAGGGTCATTGCTCTTTGGTAGGTTGCTCCTATGTTCTTCATCCCAAATGGAATCATGTTCCAACAATATGTTGCCCATGGACAAGTGAATGCAGTTTTGTGTTGATCCTCCTTGGCGATCATGATTTGATTATAACCTGAAAAACCATCCATGAGTGATAGCATTTCATTTCCAGCTATTAAATCAACGATGATGTCAATGTTATGCAAAGGGAAATCATCCTTTGGGAATGCTTTCTTCAAGTATCCAAAATTTGTGCATATTCTAATGGCCCTAGTGGGTTTGGAGATTGGTACCAGATTTGAAACCCACTTAAGATAGTGAATGGGCTAGATAAATCCGACATCAACAATCTTTTGTAACTCAAGTTTCACCAAGAGAGTTATTTGAGGGTGCATTTTCCTTATTTTTTGCTTCACTGGTTTGGCTTCAAAATAGACATGATGCACAACCACCTCTAGATCAATCCCTGCAATATCTATGTAGGACCATGCAAAGTTTGTTCTTTGCTCTTTTAGGAATGCTGGTAGGTTTTTCTATTCTTCATCCAATAAGGGTTTGGCATAAAAGGTGATCTTTGGTGTCTCTTCTATCCTAGATTCACTAGGGTGGCATTTTCTACTAGTACAATGGAAAATAGAAAAAAATTCAAAAATATTTAGAAAACCACAAAAACAAAATGACATCGTGGGGTTATTCCTTCACTCAAATAGTCTAAGATATCAACATTTTATTGAACCTCATAGCTAGTTCAAGTAGATTTCCCACAACATATCCTCTAGACACATAAGTGGAATAGCAATCAAGATTATCAATATTGTTTATCCAAAAATAGTTTATGCTTTGAGTCAAACGGTCAAACTACATGGTCTCTATGTATACAATGTAGGAAAGGCTTATTAGCCCCTGAGACCCTAGGTCAGTCCCCTTAGGTTTCCAACATGCTTTATTTCAACTTAGTCAAAAACACAAAAAATCTAAAAAATAGTTAAAAGATACAAAATTCAGAAACATTCACAAAATAGAAAAGGTCAAAAACACTCAAACCAAGTGAACTACGAGCCTCTGCATGTACAACGTAGGAAAGGCTTATCTTTGATGAGCCCCCAAGGCCCTAGGTTAGTCCCCAAAAAATGTCAAAAACAACATCATAAAACTTAGAAAAATCAAAAAGACCCATCCCACCATCACAATTTGCAATAAGACATCATCCATAATAAACAGATCTTCACACTCACCCTTTGACAAAAAAAAAAGCAAACATCAATAGCTAGAACTTTCAAGCAGATAATCACAAAATAATTTGATCACAAAGTGAACTAAAACTAAGCCAAGTATCAAATACATATCTTTTTGACAAGACCCGACAACATCTTGAGATATGTCTTAACGGATTTGTTCCTACGATAGATAGGATCAACATTGGATAAATAGACCCACCCCAAACAGATATGGCAAGTGATATAACAACATTGCTTTATCTTTTTGTTATCTTATTTTTTGTGATTTACATTATTGACTCATTCCCAAGATCTCTCGAGGATGTCCATAAGGATTTAGAGAAGAAGGAATGGGGACAATTGAGCGTCATTTCTATTTGCTATTTGTGGATAGTCTTGTTATACTACCATGGCGAATACTTACTTTTTTTTGTGTGTGGAATTCATTTTTGGAACATTTTGTGTAATAGTGACATGTTATGTTCTTAATACCTCTTGTGTTACTAGTCTGACAGGTTTTAAAGCTTCTCACCCATACACTCTAATAGGGTTTCCATATGTTTGGTATGAGAAAGAATACTCCTTTTTTGTAGAGTCAAAGTCCATTCAATAGATACAAAGTCACCTTGGTCATTAATACCCTTGTGCATCGTATTTGTTTGTTATATAAAAAAGGATTGTTCAAACTGCAAAGTCTTTAAATCAAAGCAAAAGCAACTCATCAATTACCAATTAACATCACATTGCTATCTATCATCAATATTTCCTCTAATTAACATCATTTTTCTATCAAATCATCAACATTTCTTCTAAAATGAAATATGCATAGCAATATCATTTGTACCATTTTTCATCCACAATATTGGTAATATACATCATGATGATAATAAACCAATAAAAAACATCATGAATGGGGCATTCATTCATATCAACACCATATAAACATACATCATCATATATCATCATCATATGAGCATAAAATGAGAATGAATCAAAGAAGGTATATATCATATATATCATCATCAAAAAGAGAGTACATGATTAATATGATAGGATATAAAAAATCATAATATCTATATGAGGCCTCGACTAGGCTGATGAATATATGATACAAAATACATGTCTACAAAATGCCTCTAAGCAATGAACAACATGAGGATCAAGTACAAAAGTAAGACTTTGATAGGAAGGACAGAACCCTATAGATCACCAAAATGATATGGTTGTCTCACAGAATGATCACCTCTACCACCACCTACACCACTAACTGCACCATCACCGCCCACTAAACTAGGCTCTTCAAACCATGGACACTGAGTAGCCCTAGGAATGACATCATATAAATTATGATAGTAGGTAGACCTCTACAAATAATGATCATGTTATGCCCTAAGAGTGTCTCTCTTTGTGGTCATCAACTGTACAAAATCCTCTACAACATGTTGTCGACCACTCTCGCTATCTCGCTCGACCCTCAAAATATCTATCTGATCCTCTGTAGCCTTTCATCTCGCTATCTCTGCGTCTTTGGTAGTAGTTATCTGAGCTAACCGTATATCTCCATCCCTAGCTGGTGGAGGAGGACCTGGAACTTGCCTACAACCCTACACCTGAGGTGGCTGCTCATCCTGATCACCTTGGGCCCCATCATGACGAGCCCTATCACAAGCTCTATCCAACTACTCTATGAGTACCTTGATATTCTATCACTCCCACCAATGACCTCTAATACCTAATTTTCTTAAAGTAGGATTACCCCCAGGAATACTGAGTTTCAATGGCCTACAACGGGCCCACCACTCATCATAGTCATCAGAGGTACTTGGATCTACGAGACCAGCTGACCAACCCAACTAACTAGGGCAAGTGTTATGAACTCAACAATGGCAATATTTGTATCTGACTAAAGACCCCATACACAAACCTCCTGAGTTGTCTGACTGAAACGAGCCTCATAAGTATCAGGAACATGGCCCTGTCTCTTCCCAAACTGATGACATACTCAGTCTGGTAAATAATACTCTAGCAAAAGATCAGAATGACCAAGGAACCAACGGTTTTGTTGATACTAGACAAGATGATCTGAATCCTCTGGCCAAGCATCACACTCCAAATAAGGTCTCCACACAAAACTAGGCATATCATTGAAAACTCAGTGCTAATAAGGAAGACCCCCAAGCAAGATATAGTGCATAAAATCCCCATAACGGTATGAGTATGGATCATCAGGGTAATGATCCTATATTCCATTCGGTCGAGTAACTATAATATGCTCCCATGCCCAAACATGCAAAAGTGAAACACCTGCAGAAATAGATTTCCCGCCCCGATACATGACCTCATGCATATCTCTGAACACGTGGGAAAGAATACATGGACCCCAAGTATACCTCATAACATGCTTCAACATAGTCTTAATACACACACCCCGACCTACAGGAAACTGTCAACCTCGACTATCAAGAACGAGTCCTGAAATCAAACTGCATAAGACAAGCAAGATAGGATCTACACTGTCAGAAAACTCAGACAAATCGATCTCTAACTAATGTACTGCCAAGTTTTGAGCATCTAACACCCACTGCATGGCATGAGTTCCACATCAATTATGATAAGTAACTAGCTCCCCATAAATAGGAAGATGAACTATCCTCCATACATCCTAAAGAGTGACGATCGCCTCTCCTGTAGGTAGGTGAAATGAGGATGTCTTTGATTGCCACTGTTCCATGAGTGTAGTCATCATAGTGGTATGGGTCTTGATAGGCGGCATATAAAAAATGTGAAGTAGTCCAATCGCATCAAGAAAATCTCACTCCAACACACCAAAATAGGAAATAGGATCAAACAAATGTTGAGGACGTCTCTCCCTCAGTTGTAGTACTCTAAGGCCAATTTGCAATCGTTTTCAACCAAAAATGTTAGGGTTTCACTCTATATGATGGGAGATACATAATAACACAAAAATGATGACAAACAATATTTAGGATGAGAAACAAACACATGTTAGGGTTCCAAGAAGAAGCTAAAGTCAAAAGTAACAAAAAGAGTCAAAAGTAAGGGTTTTGAGCAAATGCTTAGAAAGCACCAAGCAAAAGCGATCTTTTCAGGAAAAAGCAATCTTTTCAAAGAGAAGGCAAGGAAAAAAAGGTGTGGAAATAAGTCAAAGGCAAGGATCTATTTCAAAGGTGAGCTTTCTGATCAAAGGCAAGCTTTTCAAGAAAATGCTCAAAAACAAAAGCGAAGATCCTAGTCAAAGATGTGGAAATATGTCAAAAGCATGAATATAAGTCAAAGGCATGGATTCTCAATAGGAAAAAGTGAGAAAACTAAGGCAAAAGCTCAAAAATTAGGAAACTTCGCTTTTGACCTAGAAAACTTAGTACACACAAAATGAGAATGAAATCAGACGAAAGGAAAAAAGCAAGAAGGCACATACCGGGCCACTGACACCTGAAGGTCATCTAACATCCCAAACAAGCACAGAATGATCTAGGGATCCATCAAAATGTGACATTGCTCCTTGAAAATTGATAGAATGAAAGAACCAGAGACAATAATTAGTTATAGAGTCAAAACACAAATGAGCTATCTAGGGGAATAATTGCCTATATGAAACCTCAAGAAATCCTAATTTCACCTAGGAACCCTAATTTCTACTTGGGAAACATTCCTACTTTCAAATTAGAAGCTCTTAGAAACATCAGAACGAGAAATGAAGGACCTATAAACTTGATTCTGCAACCTAAACACATTAGAATAGAAATAGAATAGAGTCGTGAGCCTAACCTCAAAACTCAAAATTTTTGGTCAACCTCTCGATGGGGCAGCACATAATTCTACCATCATTACACAAAACACCAAGGCATAGTGGGGCATAAATTTTTTTAAAAAACTTGATCTTAAAAATAGAATCTTTGAAACAAAGCAACCAATACTTTGTATCAAAGAGGGGAAAAATGTAGACATGTAAAATTGGCTTAACACCTATCACATCTTGGAACGACTATGAATCAACTTGAAACATCTTGAAACGACTCTAAATCAACTTGAAACAACTTTGAATCAACTTAGAATGACTCCAAATCAACTCAAAACATCTCAGAATCAACTCAAAACATCTCTAAAACATCTCAAAACACCTCAAAATCATCCCATGACATCTCACAACACATCAAATGGCATCGAACAACATCAAATGACATCTAAAACCCTGATTTCTTCTATTAATTGAATAATACAACATTATTTAATTAATTCACCTTTTCATCATTCTTGACAAATTAAATAAATACCGTTTATTTAATAAAGTCTCGAAAACCCTAATTCTACTATTGATTGAATAAATACAATGTTATTTGATTAATTCATGTTTCATCATTTTGACCAATTAAATAATTTACATTTATTTAATAAAGTCCCAATGTAATCTTATTTTGTCATGATTAGTCAAACAACACCAATTATTTGATTACGTCACTAATTCACCTTATTCCTCAAAGTTAATTGAATTATTAAATCATAATAATTTAATTATCAAATTTCCCTCCAAATTTTGAATAATCAAATCAAACTATTCAAATTATCAAAAATCAAAATCAAACACAAAAAAGAATTAATTAATATTCCTCACTCACTTTCTGATTGAGAAAATCATGGATTCCTAACTAAGAAATCTAATTTTGCTAACTAAGCAATCTAATTTTGCTAACTCAACCATCTAATTCCTAACTAAACTCTAATTGACCAATCAATTGCTAACTGAGCAACCAATTGCTGACTGATCAATCTAAACCCTAACTAGCCAATCACCTTCAATCACCCTAATTATGCAATCAACTTTACACAATATTCTCATGTCTAAATCCTCTCAACACATTTTGACCATTGATCTGGATATTCTCCAATGTGATCCTGATCATCGATTCAAAATCTCATTTCCTATATAACAAACCTCTCTTCTCACAAATATGGATCAAAATTTCAACTTACCTTATGCTACAAAGTCCTATCAAGATTACCATTGATAAAGCTTCCTCATTTCTTCAAACACGAGCATCATTCATCAAGCTTTTGCACACAAGCAATGGAGGCTTTGTAGTGATACAAACAACCCAACATCATGCAAATACAATCCAACATGGGATAGTAAACTCTTCTTTTGTTTGTTTGAATTATTTTGAATATCTTAGGATCTCGTTTCATTCAAATAGCTTAGATTTGCACATTTCATGAGTGGTGGAATAGGATAGATTAAGTGTTTTGGATTAGATAGTTTCTTATTTCAATCTTACATTTGATCGTTGCCTTCACATTTTTCCTGATGGACTCCTTCCCCCTGACACATCTCAAATAGGTCAACAACGTCGAGGGGGAAGTTGTATAGGGTAGTATCACATGATGTTAGTAACCAAGAGGAAGCCTCAACCTATTTAGCGAAAGTACCTTTTTCCAAGAAGGGTAACCTTGATAGTAGTACAACCTAGGCCAAGATTCTTTGGACATTTCTCAGGAACGATAGTGAACAATGGTTGAAAATGGGTGCTTTATAACCTAGGTCATAGAACACCACTATTTTCCAATTTTCATTCAAATATGCCCTAGGAACCAAATTGGATTCACTATCAACCCAAAGGTGAGTCAATTCTAAACAAGGATGACCTATGAGGGGTTCTTTAGGCTTTGAAGGGTTCACCACCAAGAAAAAGCTTGGAAAAGACAACTTAACATTCAACTCACAAAATCTAGTAATGCAAACCAAATAATGAGTGCAAATGACAAAATTAAGCAACAACAAGTTAGGATGTGTGTACCTGGGAAGTCTAGAAATGTGATGAGGATTCTGTAAATGCAAAAATTCTATCAAAATATGCTAGGGAGGACTAAGACACCCTTATTGTTGTCTTAGTCCCATTACTATTTTTTGGTGGAAATGTGGAATATTTAGATGTCAGAATAGAATCTAAAAGAATCTCTCTAAAATACCCTTGGGAGGCTAAGACACCCTTGCTGTTGACTTAGTCCCGTCTTGAATTTCTGAAATCTTTGAATGTGATCCTAAGGCTCAAGGTTTGAACTTCCTTCTTCTCAAATCTTAGGTCTTGAAACTTCCACATCTAGCTTCTAAGTGAGTTTCTGTGAAGATGACAACTTTGCAATGCAACTTTTCATTTCGAATGATCTTCAAGACTTCAACCTAAATTTGCAAACACAAAGATGCAAGAGAGGAAAAACTTGTTGATTGTTAGTAAATGGGGTTTCCTTGGTCAAACCCCTTGTTGGTAATTAAACCTTGGAATGAAATAGAAATGATGAATGAACAAAGTGTTATGTTGCAACTCACCAAACTCTTGTTATGAAATCTACAAGCTTGTGTGAGATGGCTAGCTTCAATGTGGATCTTGAAATGCTTGAATGCTTGAATTCTTGGTAGATCTTGACTTGTATTTATTGCTTGAATCAAAACCCTACATCACAAATGTTAGCTCAAAAACACACATGATGTAAGAATATCTTTGACATGATGCTTGAATCTCGATGATGGCTCCAAATGCTTGATGAACTATTCTTGATCTCATAAAATTTCCTTAGGAATGCTTATTCAACTTTCTAGATGAGAAATGAGTGAAAGAACCTTGTATTTATACTTATCCATGCATCATATCCCAAAATTACACCACAAAAATCTGACATATGAATTCATTAATTAAAGGAGGCTAAATCCCACCAAGATTTGAAATTAAATCCCAAAAATAACTTAGGGAGGACTAAGATGCCCTAGGTGGCATCTTACTCTCGAGGTATGAAACTCAGGGCATAGACTCCAAAAAGGGTCCCATTTAAGGAACATTTGAAATCAAGCTCCCAAGAAGGTGGTCAAAAAGAACAAGGTGACCGTCTTAGGTTCTTTAGGCTTTGAGGGTTCACACCAAGAAAAAGCTTGGAAAAGACAACTTAACATTCAACTCAAAAATCTAGTAATGAAAATTAAAAATGATGCAAATGACAAAATATAAAAGCCAAGTTAGGATGTATGTACCTAGGAAGTGAGAAATGTGAAAGGATTCTGAAATGCAAAAATATCTATTTGATACACTAAGAGGACTAAGACAAGGGGTCTAGACATTATAGTTTCCAAACAGAGGTTTGACAAGGCTGGAATGTGTTGTCCACTATGCAAAAAATGGTTCTACAAGGGTCACAAGGGTTGGTGAAGCTAGTTGTTCACTAGGTGAGCCCCAAGAGGTCCATATCAAAGTCATACCCCCATGACTATGATAAGATCAAATAGAAAATGCATGCTCACAAGGGCTAGTGAAGCTATTTGTTCACTAGGTGAGCCCTATGGGACCATATCAAAGCCATACCTCCATGACTTTAATAAGGTACAAAAATACATGCTCACAAGGGCTAGTGAAGCTAGTTGTTCACTAGGTGAGCCCCAGGGGACCATATCAAATCCATACCTCCATGACTTTAATAAGCTACAAAAATGCAATGCAACGAGAAAGAGAGATGTTCAAAGGGATTTTTCTTAGTTCATGTGAGGTCTTAATCTAAGAGTCTGACATTGTTCCTAATTTCTCCAAGAGAGGACCAATCAAAGGATAAAAGATTCACAACTTAGGGAATGCAGTGTGTCACATCACCACTAAGAGGAATGTAATATGCTAAGATAGATCAAGCTCTTGAAGGAAATTATTCCCAATGTCACCACAAAGAGAAAAACACATCACATGAAGTAAGAAAATCACATCAAGGAACATGAAAAAAATTCCAAAAATAATACCAAGATAATGTCAATGTATGCCCCCACTTTAAATAAATTGTTGAACACCATGTTGTGAGCAATTAATTTAAAGTAGCCAAATATGAAAAAGGAAAAAAGAAAAGAGGGTTTCCCCCCAGAAACACATAAGGGATCTATGGATTCGATGTCAGTATCTATCTTTGCTGCAATAATATTAGAGAGCTTGGAACTGTCATCATTCCCCAAATACACATAGAACTGAAAGAATGACACAAACAGAGAAAAAACAAAATGAAAATCCTTTTGAGTCAACATGGAAGAGACATAGGGTTTCTCAACGCCTTGTGTCATCCCCAAAAGGAAAACACAAGAGAAAAATGAAAGGAAAAGAAAAGATAATGAAAAATATTTTGGGTCAACATAAGATACGCTGGAAAGAGACATACCGAGGTGTCGATCGAAAGGAAAAAATAAGACAAAAGTGAAAATGAAAGGCAAAGATCAATGAAAAGGAAAAAAGCTTGAAAATTCGGCTAGAGGAATGAACATAGAGAGGAAACATCAAACAATATGAGGGATCACATTACACACATGCAATCAATAAAAAACAAAGCAAAAAGGAAAGCAAAAATACTAGTAAAGCACATGTGATTCACCATCCAATAATAGGTCATCTGCATCCTAGTCATGTTTAGTATATGTGGAATGCAGATCACTAGTGAGAGGGACAACATCAAGTGCTATACTAGGAGAATCACCAAGTTCAACATGTGGTACATCACTCAGTTTAGGAGGATTATCATGGTTACTATTGTCTAAGCTCATAGAAGAGGAAAATAACAAATTCAACTCATTATACACTTGCTCATCAATTTTAGTAGTTTCTTCATCATCATCATCCAAGTTAACCACAACATGAGGACAAATGATAATATCCATAGAATTTTCTAGTCCTTGTGTTGGAGACATAGGATTTGTTTGTTCTGGTAATGGAGACAGCTCATCATTTATTACTTCTATCAAATTCATATTTTGATTTTCTATGTTGTTCTCTTCGTTCATTTTTTGAGCAATAGCATGACATCTACGCCTATGCTCTCTAGCATTTTGGTTTCTTTTATTACAATTTTCAAGTTTTGTTTGTGTAGGAGTGGATTTTTCAACCATAGGTTTCTTTTCTCCTTGTGAAGGAAGAACGGAAGAAACCATGGAAGTTGTTCAATCACTTTCTCTTTGGCTTTATAAATTTGCTTAGGAGGTGGATTAGGACTTGTTTGGTTTCCTCTTGGCCTTTTGTAGGAAATAGGCAAGGGATTTTTTATGGATGGGTCTTGGTTAGTTGGAAGGGCTTTAGGCTCAATATTGTTTTCTTCAAGGGATGGAGGTTCAATCATAGGTGGAGGCAAATTCCCAAGGGATAATTTGGCTATGCATTTTGCTTTGAACTTTTGGTAGGATAAGAAAAGGAATTCCTCACAAGGTCTTATAGGTTCCATGGGCTCAATCCAAAAATATTCTAAGGAAAATTTTCCATGGGAAGACGGAGGGCTAAAGCCACTATGGTTCATAGTGAATATTTCATTGTCAACTAGAAACTTTAAGCATTGATGGACAATGAATGGGACCGCATTCATGGAGCGAAGCCCAATTGATTTGAATTAGAGATGATAGAGAATGATACATTTTATTTCTTCGTTCCTACTTGTAAAGGGAGTGTGATCGATCCCATCGTAGCATGAGCAAAACCATCATGCATTTTAATCCATGATTTCAGTTTATCATATCTATTTTGAATAAATTCATGCACATATAATATTTCTTCTGTGATCACATTCTCTCCACAAACAGGATCAATTAAAATCCCAAGAGTGGGCCTATCATTAATTCTGCCGACTATGTAAAGAGGACCATCGAATGAATTTTTAATTGTTTCTTATGAAGTGAAAGTAATTTCAATAGGCATTATGGTTTGTTTTTTACAAGGCTCTATGTCAATCACTCCTATCATTTCATCCTTAGGATCATTATCAATAGGATCATGTTGATTAGAGTCCTTGTTATCATTATCATTCATATTGACTATGGTAGATGTATTATTATTGCTTTCCTTATTCCAATAGTTATGAATGAAGTGACTAAGACCATAGATAATTTTATTTCCATTTCCATTTGTAAGCATTGTCCTTAGATTTTGTATAATGGGAACCAAGCTAATGTCTATGTATTCACTAAGGATAGAGGCTTGTAAGTTTTTGAATGTTTCATCTGATTTGTGTAGGACAACTTGTGGGATTTGCAGCATAGTGTATAAATCATGGGCCATGGAGGGTTGATTAGCAACACTATTATGAGAGAGTTAGAAACCCCAAGATCTGTAGTGATTGATTTATCATGGGATGCCATGAGTCTCAAACTTCGTCTCACCACAATATTAGTAGTAGGACACCAAGTAGTACAGGTCATGCAAGTGATAAAAAAAAATAAAGTGCAATGAACACAATACCTATGCTTACAATTACACTTGAAATGAAAGAAATTGGAATAACAACAATTCTGCAAATTGTAACAGAAAACTAAAAGCAGCTAACAAAAGCACAAAAAAACAATTTCAAACCCTAAAAAATGCAAAGTCAATAGGGACTAAGACACTAGTAAGGGCATCTTGGTCCTATTGGTGAAATTATGATGTTCCAGAAATTGGAATAGATAGGAAACAACACAGAGAGGGTTCTGAGCCAAAAACCCACAGAGGGACTAAGATGCCAGGTAGGGCGTTTTAGTCCTAGTAAAGGTTTTTTTCAAAAAAATAACAAAATCTAGATTATTTACAGTGTTCCCAGGCTGCCTATTCAAGGACCTGATGTTTAGAAACCGAAAAGTGTGTAAATGAATGCAAGAAAAAGTAACTAATGACAATCAATTGAATGCAATTTAGTGAAAAGACTTCTAGATTAAAACTGTGTGCCAATTTTTACATCAATGTTTCGGATCATACTCCATGATCCATGATGAATTTAATTGAATGCAATTTATTCAATTTTGAATGCTATAACAATGTTCCTAAATGTAATTAAGATGATTGAAAATGCACTTTTCATTTTTTCAATGAGATAAATTGATGCGCGAGAAAGCAAAAATGCAACCTATATGCACTTTCACTAATGCAAATGTAAGAAACCCTAGATGCACTTTCACTAATGCAAGTTGCAATGCAAGAATGAAAGAAAATAAAAAAATGAATGCTCTATGTAAGCATAGGAATGAGTTAAACAAACTAACAATGCATCTACACCTCTAAATAAGACATTGCATCTAAGATTCAAGAAAATTAAGCTAATTTAAACTAGAAATCTTCATAAATCTGTCATATTGCTCTCTAACTCTAAAGATCTCTCTAATCTACTTTGCTTTCAGATTCTAGAAGCTAATTAGACTATTTAAATGACACTTAGAGAATGAGAATTAAACTATTATATTCCTATATGATTAAATATGCAACTAAAATGATTCTACAGCAAAGCTTCTGAGAAAGAAACTACTGTAGACTGCCATAATTAAATGAATTAAGATGTTGGATGGATGTTGAGTGAATGTTGAATGCTTGAATGCTGGATGAATGCTGGATGCTTGGAAAACCTGCAGAGTAAGATTGTAAAAGTTGGGATCCTTTTCTTGTAGCCAAAGAGCTGTATTTATAGCTTTCACGGCAGCACATTTTTACAGGGATACGGGATAAGAGGTTGGGATTCAATCTGGAGAATTGAATGGCATGGGATGAGAAGATGGAGCTGATCATGGAGGATTGTTTCTCCCCATGAAAACACCAGGCAAGATGAGAGGGAAGGTGGTTGAGAGAACTTCCTGCAGGTTTGTCCCCAAAGCTCTTCCCGTGAATGACAGTGGAATTAATTAAATTTTGAAAAATTTAATTTAATTGGTGAGTGAATAGTGGTAAATGATTTATGCATTAATTTAAATAATTTTAATTTATTTAAATTTAGCAAAAAGAGGATTGAATAATTTAATAAATCAAACTATAGGGTTTGTTTGATAGAATTAAAACAAGGAAAATGATAATTAAATATAACACAAATTATTTAAGTTTGTGTATTTAATTTATGATAGAAGTATAAAGGAAGTAATAATGATAATAATTAAATAAAACAAAGTTTTTAATTTTGTTTATTTAATTAAGAGAGAAATAATATGATGAAAATGATAATAAACAAATAAAACCACAGTTTTGTTTTGTTTATTTAATTAGGAGAGAAATAGAAAAGTGTGTGAACTTAATATAAATAAATATTTCTATTTATTTACTAAGTAGATGAATTTAGATTAATTAATCAAATAGAGTAGAGTATTTAATTAATTAGATTCTCGGACCATTTTTAGGTGTCTACATTTTACCCCTCTTTGAAGTGATGTGTTTACACATAGCTTCAAAGAATGATTTTACCTCCACTGCCAGTATTGACGAAAAGTTTAAAATATGCCCCTGATTTGCCCTAGATGTTAAATTTTGAAATGATAGCAATATATGCCCC
>VDFB02000003.1:475035682-475070973 GCA_007258455.2 Sequoia sempervirens | reverse complement strand
CTTTTGAGATTGAAATTGGTAGCTTTGAAACAATCTATAAGTGCATATGCAAGACTAATATGGATGCAATCTATTTTATCATGCAAATCTATTTTACCATGCAAATCTAAGTGTCATTTCAACAATCTTTTGATTTTGCTTTGTATCATCACTGAGCTTTTTAAAATGTTGAAAGAAAATACAAGCATCAATGATATGAGATAGACCAATGATGACCTAAGTATTTCTTTCATGATTTTTGATATTGCAAGCGAACACAAGCATCAAGGTACAATTAAACCGAGATGACCTGAGCATTTCTTGTGTAAACAGACAAGAATTAATCATTTTCTTAAGTGAATCGGAATGTCATCCATGATACTTGGTAGAGCACTTCCCGCGAAAATTCACAAAATAATAATGACTAACTCACAAACAACAAACAAAGAAAAGTATCATTCTCCTTCCTTGCTTCTCTAGTTTAATACATCATTGAGTAGCTCCAAAGAAATGATAAGCAAATGATAAAATAAAAAGTACAACAATTCAAGTTCTACTTAATGTATTTTCAAATCATTATTCAGATTAGATCATCGATGTTGAAATGCTTGTAATGTGATGTTTTACTATGATATTCTAGGATATTTAAGATAGCCAAATGATGTAAAACACAAGATCTATCCCTAGGGTCCTGGGGGTGATCAAAGATTAGTCTTGCCTACGTTATACCTGCAGGAGACCGCGTGGTTGAAATCTGAGACTCTATTTTAAGTGTTTTCGCGATTTTTGAAAGTTTTGTTTTGATTTTAGAATAATTTTTGATTTTGATTTTTGATGTTTTACCCTTTGGATTTTGATGGATTTTTGTTGTTTTGGAGTTTGGTTACGGCGTTTTTGGATTTTGATGGATTTTCTGATGTTTTTGGATTTTGACAAATTTTTAAATTTTTGGATTTTCAAGATATTTGATTTGGAATGAGATGGTATGACTGATTGAAGGAACAAGATGAACCACAATAGAGGTAATGCAACCTTGGATAAATGATAGATCAAAATGAAAGTCACTGCAAAACATGTTACACAAGCAACATATCTCTTGTTGAAAGATGACAATAGTTGATTGATTAAGATGCCAGGAATGATTGATTTCATAAGGCATGATGATGATAAGTACTTAGGATTACTGATATCCTCTAAGTACAAAAAGATTGATGATTGTTGACGATTGATTGACAAAAGATATGAGGATTGGATAATTTTTTATCGCTAGGCTCAAATATGATTTGCATGATAAGATTCAAGGTTGCAAAGGGACATGATGACATGGATTTTTATAAGCTAGGAGATATGGAATGGAATAATGCAAGGATAACGATAATGAATGGGATGATCAAGATCAACTAGACAAGATATATACACAAGGACCAAGTGCTTTGCCCCCATTCCTCATCAAAACCAAGGATGAAAAGAAAGGATGTATCTAGTAAGAATGATGGAATATGGATGAGATAAAAGATATGGTGTGAAAGATATGGATAAAGCATATAGGATAAGCATATATGATGTTCAAGAAGATTCTTAGCCTTATCAAGATCAAAAGTGGAAATGTAAGGAATGAGCATAGAAAGGGTAATGACCATGAATGATAAGATGGATGAGGCTTGCCCCTAAGTGTAGAGTGCAAGAGTAATATGGAAGATATGATATGGATGATAGGGAGATGGAGGAAGGACTTTAACATTGAGTTTCACAACCAATTATCCCTTTAATTAACCATGGCAATGGGGATTAGACTCATAAATGCTGGTAGATTAATGGTATGATGGAAGAGACTAAGGAATTATGCAAAGGTTTGGATTAAAGGGGAATGATGGGGGATGAATGTTGGATAATGGATAGATGGAAAGGATGACAAGCTCAACATTGGCACACACCTTGCCGGATGGTGGAGTGATGGAGGAAGAATGGATTTGGAAAGTGATAGGTTATTATATGGAAGATTGGAGGAAGCTTTTGGATAAGAAAATTTGGATGCCAATTTTGATTTTATTGCTTCTATGAGATTTTTAGGAATCCACATGATTTTTGACTTTGATATTTGCTTAGTGGGCCTTTGTGGCCTTGAAAATTTTTCATTTATGGACCTTTGTGGTCTTTGAAAACTTCCTTTTTTCTTTGATGGGCCTTTGTGGCCTTTTGAATTTTTCTTTTGATTTATGGACCTTTGTGGTCTTTGAAAATTTCCTTTTTGCTTTGATGGGCCTTTGTGGCCTTTTTGATTTTTCCTTTGATTTATGGACCTTTGTGGTCTTTGAAAATTTCCTTTTTGCTTTGATGGGCCTTTGTGGCCTTTTTGATTTTTCCTTTGATTTTGGATCAAGTTTTCTTTTATTTTTGCATGTCTCTTCGAGGAGACATGTTGATCCTTTGATACATGTGGATTTTGATATAGAAGCTTCTGATATTTGGCACCCAAATTGCTTCCAAGAGCAATGGGAGGGGTGGATTGAGATGAATGGTATGGAGGTATTATGGATGAGTTAATGTGGGTAGAATTTTGAAAAGGCATCAAGGATGTGTGCCTTTGTTGTTCTTGAGGAATAGGATATGGACCTAGGATAGATGGAGATTTTGATGACTAGGATAAGGACCTAGGATAGATGGAAAGTTTGATGACTGGGATGAGGACCTAGGATAGATGGAAAGTTTGATGGACTGGGATGAGGACCTAGGATAGATGGAAATTTTGATGGACTAGAACACTTAGGTATATAACCAAGGCCATGGTGATATGGGTGTTTTTGAATAGAAAGGGGTTCTAGGATACCTTGTTCATGAATGCCTAATCCTTTGCCTTTGTAGTTCATACTTTGACACATTTGTTTACCAATGGGATATGTATTGTTTGTGAAACAAGATGCAAGTCCATTTTGGGGAGGATATGATATGGATGAAAGGATAGGTGTTGGAAGCAAACCATAATGGATAAAGGTGGAGGATCCTAATTTATAGGTGTGGGGTTCATGGATAGCTTGAATAGGTGCGATAGAATCTTGGCATGGGGATGATGAGGTGTTTCTATCTTGACTTGGAAAAGGATCATGAGGTGGTATGAAAGACATATCTTGATCATGGTAAGGATAAAAATCTTCATGGGATGAAAGGGTATCCTTGAATGGAAGCATATCTTGATCTTGATGAGGAAAGGAATCATTAGATTTCATAGAAAGTGTGTCTTGATTGTCAATTGGTAAGAAATCATTAGATAGGATTGAAGAACTAGCATGATCTTGTGATGCAATAGAATCATGATATGGTATGGGTTGATTAGATGATTTGGAAGAAGAACTTGGAAGGATACTTGTCTCTTGAGATGGATGTGAATTATTTTGGATGAAAAGTGAAAGGATGGGATCGTCATAAGATTCTTGAGAAATGGGATCTTGATCAAAGATGGGAAGACTTTGTGAGATTGTGGAATCATTGGATGGAGTGGAAAGAATATTTTGATCTTGATGTGTAGGGGAGTCTATGCTAGTATGCTTTGGAGTGAGAGATTGACATGAATCATTGGATGTTGAGGATATGATAGAAGAAGGTGATTGGATGGAATTGTTAACTTGGGTGAAAGAATATTGAGGCTCATTTTGGCTTATGGTGGATGGAGATAAATGCATGACATGATAAGATTGTTCAATATCATTTGTCTTTGAGGATTGAGATTTGGGCTTATTGAAATTTTGGAAAAATTCAAAGATATTGAACTTGGATGATGGAGTTGTTGGTGAAGAAGGTCTCATGTTCATTGTTTGGTCAAGACGATAAGAACAAATGTTTGGCAACAAATATCTCTCTGTGGTTGTTTCCCAGATTTGTTGTTGAAGGTTCTTTAGTTGATAAGCTAAAGCATTCAATTTATCCTCATCTATTTTAGCCATGGTGGTTTGTGTTTCTTTTTGGGATGATCTTATCTGTTTTAATGAAAAGAAAACACATCAAGCAAGAATAGAGTAGTTGTTTATTAAATCCTAGAATCTAAACAAAGAGTGTGTGTTCAAGAACCAAACATGATTCTTCTTGATTTTCACTGGTTTGATAACAAGATAAGACAGTTCAAACAGACTCACTCCTAGAGACAAAAGGTCATCGTTATATACTCGAACGGCCCACAACTTGGAATTGTGTCGACTCACACAGCCATGTCACCCCCTAGAGGGCACCCGTATTTTTGTCTTTTCCAGGTGCATACTCAGAGTGACGAAAGTGGATACCGGATCCTCTGAGCAAATAGTCCTTAGCAATTATATGGTGAGTGCTTGAGGGTAGATTCTTCCCCGCCCCTACACCGCTGAGTATTACAATGTTTAGAAACTGACAAGCGTGCTTCTAGTTCTAAGTTCTTAGATAGGGTTTCCGTTCGGAGTGGCAAATGGATAAACTCCCTTGAGAGACCTCCCAATCTTTAGAACAAAGATTTTGGGGATGGTTATCCTGCACACTTCCGTTGAAAGAGGGTTTCCCCAAATTCACATAAATTTTTAAGTGGGTTGGAATACCATGGCTTTTGGCTGTCCCCACTCAGGTCGTTCCCGTAGGTGAGTACTTTTTCCCACTATGGCAGGCCTGTCTAAAGGTTTTAATGAAAGCTTGAAAATGCACAAAGTAAAAGTGAGTTTGGTATTCTGATGCACCCAGTCAAGGGGAGAGCATAAACCTATCACCCAATCACAGCAAAGAAGTTGTTCTTTTTTTAAAAAAAAACCCAAAAGACAAATGATCTAAACTATATGGAGATATTGCTCCATAAAAAGAATGATGTTCAATTTTAATCCCACAAGAAATGATGAAGTTTCTATCCTAGGATTGATCAATTTTTATCCATTTGCTATCCTAGGATTGATAAATTTTAACCCGTTTTCTATCCTAGGATTGATAAATTTTAACCCAAAAGAGATTAAAGAATAAGATCTAGCCACAGATGCGTCGGATCTAGATAAAAAGATACATTTTTATCAATGCTATTTGGTCCTAAAGTAGGAATGAAACAAAACATATGATGGGTTATTTTCCCATGAGTGTTCGAAAACACTATTACAATGAATATCAAATGCTCTTTCTTTCACTTCAATGCTCCATTTTCTTCTTAAAACCTGTGTAAATGCTCCAAATGTTAGATGAGATCAAGAAATAAGAAGATATAAGGGTTAGATGAATGATTAAGCAAGAAAACCCTAAACCTTAGACCAAGTTACAATGTGATTTGACTTTAAATGTAAAATTGAAAATTTTAACTCTACAAAAAGTGATAAATACCTACACCATTGCATAGCTTATTAAATTCTACCCCATTTCAAAAAACAAAGCATCGAAAAAGACATCCGTATGACCAAGATATGGCCATTTTAAGATTGACTATCAAAACACTAAATCTGATGTGCTAAAACAGAGCCCTGAAGCACTAAAACAGAGCTCTGAAGCGCTAAAACAGAGCTCCGAAGCGCTACAGAATTGTCCTGAAGCGCTAAAATAGTCAATTGAAGAGCTAAAATAGTTGTGTGGCGCGCTAAAACATTTGAGCGGCGCGCTAAAACAGACGACCGACGTGCTATAGTTTTTCTCTGATGGGCTACAGAATATCTCTGATGTGCTGTAAAAAACCACGGTTCTGCGAAAACTATCACGCCGATACCTGTAAGACACTTTTCAAAAAAAATTATGCAGAATATGGGGTTATGCCCCACGGTGGGCGCCAAATTGTAAGCGTAGGAATGAGTTAAACAAACTAACAATGCATCTACACCTCTAAATAAGACATTGCATCTAAGATTCAAGAAAATTAAGCTAATTTAAACTAGAAATCTTCATAAATCTGTCCTATTGCTCTCTAACTCTAAAGATCTCTCTAATCTACTTTGCTCTCAGATTCTAGAAGCTAATTAGACTATTTAAATGACACTTAGAGAATGAGAATTAAACTATTATATTCCTATATGATTAAATATGCAACTAAAATGATTCTACAGCAAAGCTTCTGAGAAAGAAACTACTGTAGACTGCCATAATTAAATGAATTAAGATGTTGGATGGATGTTGAGTGAATGTTGAATGCTTGAATGCTGGATGAATGCTGGATGCTTGGAAAACCTGCAGAGTAAGATTGTAAAAGTTGGGATCCTTTTCTTGTAGCCAAAGAGCTGTATTTATAGCTTTCACGGCAGCACATTTTTACAGGGATACGGGATAAGAGGTGGGATTCAATCTGGAGAATTGAATGGCATGGGATGAGAAGATGGAGCTGATCATGGAGGATTGTTTCTCCCCATGAAAACACCAGGCAAGATGAGGAGGAAGGTGGTTGAGAGAACTTCCTGCAGTTTGTCCCAAAGCTCTTCCCGTGAATGGATGGAATTAATTAAATTTTGAAAAATTTAATTTGGTGAGAGTGAATAGTGGTAAATGATTTATGCATTAATTTAAATAATTTTAATTTATTTAAATTTAGCAAAAGAGGATTGAATAATTTAATAAATCAAACTATAGGGTTTGTTTATTAAATTAAAACAAAAGGAAAATGATAATTAAATAAAAGATTTTAGATATCTTTATTTAATTAAGAAGAAATGTGATGAGGTATTTAAATAACACAAATTATTTAAGTTTGTGTATTTAATTTATGATAGAAGTATAAAGGAAGTAATAATTTGATAATAATTAAATAAAACAAAGTTTTTAATTTCGTTTATTTAATTAAGAGAGAAATAATACGATAAAAATGATAATAATTAAATAAAACAAAGTTTTTAATTTTGTTTATTTAATTAGGAGAGAAATAGAAGAATTAATAATGAACTTAATATAAATAAATATTTCTATTTATTTACTAAGTAGATGAATTTAAGATTAATTAATCAAATAAGTCGTATTTAATTAATTAGATTCTCCAGACCATTTTTAGGTGTCTACACTCTAAAATGTCAAGTTCACCAAAATGAACAATGGTGGAAAATGGGTGCTTTATAACCTAGGTCATAAACACCACTATCTTCCAATTGTCATTCAAATATGCCCTAGGATCCAAATTGGATTGACTATCAACCTAAAGGTGAGTCAATTCTCAACAAGGAAGACCTAGGAGGGGTTCTTTAGGCTTTAAAGGGTTCACCACCAAGCAAAAGCTTGGAAAATACAACTTAACATTCAACTCACAAAACCTAGTAATGCAAGCCAAATGATGAGTGTAAATGACAAAATTAAGCAACAAGTTAGGATGTGTGTACCTGGGAAGTTTGGAAATATGATGAGGACTCTGAAAATGCAAAAATGTTGCCAAAATATGCTAGGGAGGACTAATACACCCTTAATATTTTATTAGTCTCGTTTCAATTTTTTGGGGGAAATGTGGAATCTTCAAATGTTGGAATAGAATCCAAAAGAATTGAGTTGTAAAATACCCTTGGGAGGACTAAGATGCCCTTGTTGCCGACTTAGTCTTTTCTTGAATTTCTGAAATCTCTAAATGTGACCCTAAGGCTTAAGGTCTGCACTTCCTTATTCTCAGATCTTAGGTCCTGAAACTTCCAAATTTGGCCTGTAGATGAGTTTCAGTGAAGATGACAACTTTGCAATGCAACTTTGCAACTTTCCACTTCAAATGATCTTCAAGTATTCAACCTAAATCTATAAACACAAACATGCAAGAGAGGAAAAACTTGTTGATTGTTAGTAAATGGGGGTTTCCCTTGGTCAAACCCCTTGTTGGTAATTAAACCTTGGAATGAAATAGAAATGATAAAGGGAAACGATGAATGAAAAAGGTGCTATGTTACAACTCACCAAAACCTTGTTATGAAATCTGCAAACTTTAGTGAGATGGGCAACTTGAATGTGGATCTTGAAATGCTTGAATGCTTGATAGATCTTGACTTGTATTGCTTGCTTGAATTAAAACCCTACATCACAAACGTTAGCTCAAAAACACACATGAAGCAAGAATATCTTTGACATGATGCTTGAATCTTGATGATGACTCCAAATGCTTGATGAACTGCTCTTGAATTCTCTCAATCTCATAAACTTTTCCTAAGAATGCTTATTCAACTTGCTAGATGAGAAATGAGTGAAAGAACCTTGTATTTATACTTATCCATGCTTAATATCCCAAAATTACACCACAACAAGCCAACATATAAATTCATTAATTAAAGGAAGCTAAATCCTTCCAAGATTTGAAATTAAATCCCAATAATAACTTAGGGAGGACTAAGATGCCCTAGGTGGCATGTTAGTCTTGAGGTATGAAACTCAGGGCACAAACTCCAAAAAGGGGCCCATTTAAGGCACATTTGAAATCAAGGTCCCAAGACCTTTGGAGGACAAAGATGCCCTAGGTGGCATCTTAGTCCCAGTCCAAAAATGAGGGACACGGCGAAAATCATTAAATTATCATTTATCCTTTGATGTTTGTTAGGATTAGCCATAAAAAGATGTAATTTCTTAGGCTTGTGGATTCAAAATAGGGCCAATTAAGACACAAATAAGGATAAACAAAGCAAGGCGGGCCCAAAAAAGTGTGAAAATGAAAGGGTACATGCATTTTTCTACACTACAAATAGGTTCTAGCAAACCATTGTCATTTTGTCCTAGTTTCTCATTCTTGTTGTATCCCCATCCCTTCATTAGTTGTAAGCCTTTATTGTCATCTTCCACAGGTAGAACGAGTATGGGTGGATCATCTTGATATAATAAGTTAGATATGTCCTCCTCATTCACATATTCTTTGTTCAAATCCCCCCACTTGGTAAGGGTGGTTGATGCCATCTTTAATGTTTCGGCCACTTTGTTGATAGGCATGGGTTTCCCATGATATTTGGGAGAAAGAGGTAGCTCTCCCAACACAAATGTGTCCTTCATTAGTTTACAATCTCCACAACCATCATCCTGGATCACTGCTTTGATGTCGGGAATGTTTTACACAATGAGTGTCTTCATTTCTGAGGTAGATGTGAGTGATGATGGGTCAACAAATGAGGAGGAGGGTGTAGGACCTACGTCATTCTTGGGGATTTGGGGTATTTTGTGAAACTTGGCCTCAAGGTTTTTGCACTAGTAAAAAGGCTTAGGATCTCCATGGATGGTAACTTCTTTGTCCTCAAAATTAAACTTTACACATTGGTGATAGGTTGAAGCTACAACTTTTAGGGAATGAATCCATGATCGAACAAGCAAGATGTTGTAGGTGAGATCAAGGTCTAACACTTGGAATGTACTCTCTACAATGATATGTCCCGCTTGGATGGGTAGCGTGATGATTCCTTGTGATACCCGCTCTTGATCGCCACATGCTTTGATCATGGTACTCTTTGATTTCTTAATAGTATCATCTGAATATCCTAAGTTCTTGATCAACTGAAGGGTGAAAATTTTCAAACCAGCACCTCCATCTACTAAGACTCTTTTAACCTTGTTCTTATGAATAATGACCTCAAGGTCTAAAGCACAATTATGAGATGGTTGTGATGGTAGGTATTGTTCCGAGAAAGTGAGAAGATGAGGGATAGTGATATGCCCTACCATAGCTTGAAACTATTCAGTATCCATATCCTTAGGGATGGATGACATGGATAAAGATTTCTCTAGGATTTCCCTTTGTACGGAGGATAGCCTCAGCAGTTCCAAAATAGAAATTTGTTTAGGGGTCTTCTTAAGCTGATCTAGGAGACTAAATTTGCTAGGGTTTGATGTTGGCAATGTAGGTTCTGCACTAGGTTGAGATGAAACTCCTTGGATGGTGACTTTACCATGTTGCGTGGTGACTCCACACTCTATATTAGGTCCTTTGATGGTGACAATGGTGTCAACATTTCCACAAGAAGCGCCAACATTAGAATATATATGTTGCACATTTGTGTAATCCTTACCTTTTCCATTGTTGTTTCCTTTGTTGTGATCTAGCATGGGGTTCTTGTATATCTTGAGATCCTAGTTACTAGCTGGTACTTCAACAGATATGTCTCCATTCTCGATAAGATATTGGATAACATTCTTGAGTTTCATGCAATTTGACGTTTTGTATCCTTTGGTTTTGTGAAAGTCACAAAGGTCCTTTTCGCTGTACTAGGGTGGTTTATCTTGTGGTTTTTGGTAGTTTTGGAAATTGGTAAGCGTTATCAAGTTTGAATCTACCAATTTCTTCATGATAGTTTCAATTGGTTCTAACAACTGTGTGTATTTACGTTTTGGATAGTTGTTCATGTTGGGAGTTCGTTGTTGTTGCATTTCGGTGTTATTGATTTGATTATTTTGTGGTGATGTTGTTTGTTATACGGTTGGTTGAGCATTAGTCATTTGATTGTCATTTGGCCTAGGAGCACTTAGGACCACCTTAGCATCTACTACACCATCATTCATCACATTCTTGTTCTTAGCCCAAACATGAGGCTTTTCATTTGAACTGGTTGATGGGTGGTTATCTTTCTATGCTTGAGTATTTCCCTGTGAGATTAGAGCACACTCAATGTTAAGGGCTCTAGGAACAAGTTCGTCATAGGTGGTAATGCACTACATTTTCAAGTGGAAGGATAAATCAGGATCAACATTTGCTATGATGATCCCCACTTTTTGCTCATTGGGAATCGGCCACATGCTCTTACTAGCCCTTTTCCTCCATCATTGTAAGAAATTGGTGAAAGATTATCCTTTGTTCTGCTTGAGAGTGTACAACTTTTCTAGGCTTACGTCCATGTCAAGATTAAAGGAGAAGTGATCTATGAATTTATCGATGATTTATTGGAAGGTTTTGATACCTAGAGGAAATTGAGAAAACTAGTCAATGGTTGGGCCTATTAAACTTCGTGGAAAGAGGCACATCAAGTAGGAATCATTATAGGTGACCTCCATACACATGACATTAAACTCTTTTACATTGTCTACAGGACTTCCTCTCCCTTTGTATTTATCAAATTTGGGTACTTCAAAACCAAGAGGGAATGGTACCATTGCGATATTTTGATTGAATGGATATGGGCATAGATTTTTTTGTGTATGGAGCTTCTTCATTTTTCCCATCAAGATATCTTGCATTTCTTGTGTTAATGCTTTAAGTTGTGATGCTACATCGTCTTGTGGGTTTGGAGGAACATATGTTGTGTATTGTGGGATGGCGGATGGATTGTATGTGGGATTTTGATATGATGGGGTGTTGTATGGTGTGTATGGTGGTGTGGGATATTGTGATGGTGAAGGTGGTAGGGATGCATATGTTCCCAATGCATTTGGGGGCTGATGCAAGAAGTTGGGTCCACAAAAAGCTCAAAAAGTGGAAGTGGTTTTGCTATTTTTCAGAATTTTTCACAGTTGGATTGAAAATTTGAGGCACTTACACAATGAACCTTAGAAAATTTCAGTAATATGAAATTTAGCATTTTGAATCTAGTTGAACTAAATATGAAATTTATTTAAATACCTAGATGATAAAAATTGAATTTTGATAGGGATGTATAAAAACCACTTTTTAAAAGTCATTTTTCTTTACATACCATGCACCTGTACAAACACCACTTTTTGACCCAAATAAAAGTATTTTTCTAATTCCTTTTAGGGAAAGATAGTTAACAACATGAAGATTGATGAGGATTTTTTTTGTGATATTTTTACGAATATTTTTTTTATTGAATTTTTATTGGCTTTAATTGTTGTTTTTGAAAATCGACGTGTACAAACAACATAATTGGACCTAAACTAAACATTTTTTGAATATTTTTTTTTCATTGTGTAGAGAATTATCTGAAGATTGATGCCATATAATTTTTTTATAGGAAAATTAACCCAAAAAAAGTTATTAAAAAATAAAAAAGTATGATATTTCAAGTTTATGGACTAGTTTGCTTAGAAATTAATTATTTAAAATAACAAATATAATCAAATCTTAAATATATATATATATATATATTTGGAAACTAGACATCATGTTCTCTAATGGGTTTTAATTTCATAGATTGATTAAAAAAAAAGTCCATCAACCATATTGCCAAAGTTGGAAATTTCTCTTAAACCTGCCTTAGTTTTTTATTTGCAAGTCAAAGGCTAAGGGTCAGGTTGCCAAGCCTTTCCTGAAGCCTAAAACCAAGGTAGCATGTGGGTTGGGGATTCAAATTTTTAAAAATGTGTACACGTTACAAAATGCATATGTGTTCTTTATTTGCTTGATTATTTAAAAAATTAAATACTTTTAGAAACGTGTACGTGTTTTGCCTTACAAAACGCGTACGTGTTTTAAAACACATATACATTTCTAAAAGGTATTTAATTTTTTAAATAAATGACTTGTATTTGTTATAAAATACATGTGTGTTATATAACGTGTACGCGTTATAATGCATACACATTTTTTAGTGTGTATGCATTTTTTTAGGCTCGGGTACCCCAAGCATAACGCATACACATTTTTTTAATAACGTATACATATTTCCTGTGGAATTTTTTTGGCCGAAACTTCCCCTCTTCGTGGACCCAACTTCTTGCTTTTACCCTTGGATTGATGATGTTTTACTGAGGTTTAATATAAACCCTGTTGTTGTTGTTGTGTGAGGGCTTGTTGTTGTTGGGCATACTGTTGGGCTTTTTGTTGTTGTTGGGCCATTAGGTCTACTTGTTGTGTTGCTAAGGTTTCTTGGTATTGTTGTTTTGCCACTAGGGCTTGTTGTTGGGTGTGCTATCATTGTTGTGCCACGAGATCTTTTTGTTGTGCTTGTTGTGCTGCTAAGGTTGCTTGTTGTTTTTGTTGTTGTTGTGCTACTAAGGATGCTTGCTACTATTGTTGTTGTTGTTGTGCTGCTAAGGCTTCTTTTTGTGTTTTTTGTTGTTGTTGTTGTGTTGCTAAGGCTGCTTGTTGTGCTTGTTTTTGTATGACTTGCTAATATATGTGCTATGCTTGTTGCAAGGCTAGAGCATGTGCTTTCAATGTGGGATCATTTTGTTGTTGGGAAATCTATGATGGGTTTTGGATGTTTATGATTTGTGTGGGTTGTGGGTTGTTGATGAGAGGTTGTGGGTTTCCTTGGTTTAACATTCCTTGTAAAATGGTGGGTTGGGATGGAGGAATGTAATTTTGAGGTCCCATTTGATTTTGCATTACTTGGGGGACAAATGGTAAAGAGGATGATGGTGCCATTTGGAATTGGGATGGTAATGGCACAGTAGGACCTTGATTCCATTGATTGAAAGGATTCCCTTGAAATATGTGTTAGGTATTCCCTTTTTTTTGGGATGTGGCCAAGGTATAACCTTGGTTGATGGGGTTTGTGACCAAGGGATTTTTTTGATTTGGGTTGATGATGGATAGGATAGATGTGTTTTGGGAAATCGATGGGTTTGATGTATCAACATGAGGGTTGGATGAAGATGTCCCATGTTGTATTAAAGATTTATTTTTCATAAGGGTTTTAACTTTCCCTTTTGGGTCTATTTGTGACCACTTAGTCCACACTACCTTGTGTGAAGTTGGGCACACTTGCGGTACTCGTGGGGATAGATGAAGATGATTGTCCTTGAAATGTAGATGTTGTCATGGAATGATGTACTATAAGTGGTTTATGTGGATGTAAAGGATTCTTGGGAATGAGAGGAGCACCAAATGTTGGTGTCCAAGTGATGTTTTGAGAAGGATTGGTGTTTAGGGTACCCACAAGTGTGTTGCTTTCCAATGGAATAGCATGGCCAAATTCCTTAGCAAGACTAGTGGAAATACTAGGATTTGGTGTTTGACTTAGCCCTAGCGATGGAGTTGTTTGAATTATGGATGAAGTCAAGCCTTGTGTCAAGGGTAGTGCAACAAAAGATGGGGAAATTGGAGCTACATTTTTTAAGGCTTGATGTTCTTGTTTTTACTCCATGATTTCTTCCTTAGTAAGTCCAAATAGGTTGTTCGTGATGTCTTCTATCTCATATGGCCCTGATGGGGATGAGGGTTGCTGTGATGGGGTAACATGACTTTGTGGATCAAATTCTTGAGGATTGGTATCACTTGAGGTAAATGTGACTTTGGATTTTTCCATGATTCTCTTGTGTTGTGATATTATCTTTACCATAAATTGTGGGTCACCTATGGGAGAGTTATGTTGAGATTTGTAATGTTTAAACTCTCTAGTTGACTTAAATTTTGGTAAAAGGGATGCTCTAAGTCATTTTGGAGAAATGGTGAAAATGGGAGATGAAAAGGATGAATGATGTGGGTAGTGATCTTTGCAAATGTTTTGGGACAACACTTTTGACTATAATTTTGATGTTTGTTTTTGATGGATAGTGGATTTTGTAAATCTTTAAGGTAGAATTGTGACCATCAAGATAAACTAGTCCAAAATGTGATAACTAACTTAAAGAAATGTATGGAAAAGGATTAATTTCACACACAAATTAGCTAAGTTAGGGTTTAAATTGATAGATATCTAAGTCCAAAGTGTTGGTGTATTCAAAAATTTTGCAAAGGTTGGTGAAGTGAAAGGTGAAAGATAATAAGGGGTGGATGAAATGTTTGACCCAAAATGTTAACCTAGAGTGAACTTTTTTTTGCAAGAATAAGGTAGTGAGAAACATGTTATACCTCTAAAGTGTTTAAACCCTAATAACTCAATGATTAAATGAGAAGTGCTTGTGAAATGTGTAGATCTGGTTCATTTATGTAAGATCATAGATAGAATCTCCTTATTGCTTTGTCTTAGTTACGGTGATTCCTTAAGATACGTCTTCTGATATACTTGAACTATGATGTCTTAGTTTGAAATGATGATATGTAGACCTTATTTTGGGGATTTTGACTTTGTGAGAGATAATTTAAGATAAGCACAAGGAAAAGAGGATATCTATTGCCACATAGTAGGTGGTAATATAGGCTAGCTTCTGGCCACAATATCGGCACTTTCTTCTTGTTCATCTAAGATGTATGTTGCGTTTCTCCATTGGTTTGGTGTGTACTTTTTTAAAAAAGTGAAACTCCTCAAACTAATTATATTTTTTTGTTCTCCCTTAATTAGTTCAAAGTTTGGTTGAATGATAGCTGACGTAAAGTTTGGTTGTTGAACTAGAGCGATCGGACGCCAAATGGTCATGTGGGGTTCAATTTGTCAATTTATCTTGTTTAATGAGTTTCTTTTTACCACAAACACTTGTCTTGCTTAAGTTTCAAACTAAATGTCTATGTCAAAAAACACCATTCATTTCACAAAGTCCATTATGTGAAAATCATGAAGTTAGGGGCATAGTTACCTATGTTAACTTTGGAAAGTATGGATTAAGATGTAAGCCAAAATATTTAGAAGTCTCTAAGGATAGAATCCTTAGTAAAAGAATCAATATCAAGGCTTTTTCAAAGGGTATCCATGCTCAAACCAAAGGGTTTGAAATTTTTAAAAGACTTGTTGATGTTTGTTTGCAATTGTTTTGGAACCAAGCAAGTGTTTAACTGACTCACAAGCATTTATAATCCTAGTTTGAGCAAGTATGTATTTCTTAGTAGGCTTACCATCATCCCCTAAGAGATGATTAATCTATGAAGATGGAATGTACAAATAGGCTATGTCAAGGAAATGTAACGTCTTGACATGCCAAGAAAAAGAGTCCCTTCCCTATTTTCCTTATTGCCTCAACCAAAAACTAAACATGGTAAGTAACTTCTTGGAATGGTGCTATTCCAATGCACTACCTTAAAATACATTTCAAAATTGGACTTGGTTAGCCACTACAAACAAGGTTTTTAATAACCATATTCGAGATAAACTGGTGCTATACACATGACGATTCACTCAACTAAGAGGCTTCCTAGCCCTTAGAAATATCTAAGGGTTTTAACACATCACATAGATACTAAGAGAGACACTCGTCAATATAGGAGAACAACACTAGCTAGTTAATGACTTTAGTCACAACCAATTATTTATATAACAGATCAAAATGAAAGCGTCACTTGGGTCGTTCCCTCTCATAAGTTGGGAGGAAGGCCCTCTAAAGGTAACACATTTTTGAAGCTTAAAACACTTTTCATCACCCAAGATTGCCAAAAGGTGCAAGGGGAGAGGATAGGTGCTTCTAAGAAGAAAAGGTATACTTGTGTGTTTCTCTTCACCCAAGGTTGCCTGAAGCGCAAGGAGAGAGGATACACACAACAAGCATACACAAGAAAATCATACACATGTTCATTTTAATCTTGAAAAGCATAATGAATTCATTTTAAGCACCAAATGAAGTGTTTTAGATTGTTCAATTTTAAGCCAACATCACAAAATGAGGATATGAGGGTTCAATTTTAACCAATTTGAGCATTAATTTTAAACCCAAAGGAAATCTAGTTGGTGCTAAAATGTGAAGTAAAGCATCATAAATGGTTTATAATTTCCCCATAAGTGTTAAAACACTTGTTACAATATATAATCAAATGATGATATGCTCCTTCACTTCAAATTTTATTGTCCAAATCTGCAAAACCAATTAGCCTAAAAAACAAAAACCAGTAATCAGTGACATGTTAGCAATCAGATGAAATCAAAAAATTAAAACACATGTCAAAATTTAGGTTCAATTTTGTTTACCAGTAAATAGCAATACTAAAATCAATTGCATTATTGAATTTCTATCATATGCGTCGCTATATCGCAAGTGTGTCGTTGCATTGAAAAATTAGATGTGTCACTCTACAGTAAACAGTGACATCAATAGCATCACCAAATCAATTGTGTCGCTAAGTATAAATTCATGGCACAATGAAAAATAAGTTTAGCATTGCTATTTTAATATGCGGTGATGAGATTTAATAAGGCGGCACTAAATTTGAACCGAAGTGCGTCGCTGTATAGTGATGCATCCTAGATGCGTCAATGAATCTTCAATAACTTCGCTGAATCTGCAAACACAAGGAAAATAGAAATATAAAGAGAATTTTTTTAGATTGATTAGTTAATGCCCTCCTTCTAGTGCCAAAATGTGACCAATGCCATAGTATAGGTTAACTACACTTGATCCATGAGGATTCGAAGTATATTTAAGCCACTAGGCATCAATCCCAATAAGATCATTCAATGTAAACAAAGACAAAGAAGTCATTAAAACTAACATTATAAAACATGAAAGCTTGACAAACGTTTATTCTAAGCCATTAAAACTTATCCTATTGGGGGAGTGGTGTCGCATTGATGAGGAATGGCAACCCTTTCCCAATCCCTTGGATAATGAGCTTGTTTCAATCAGTTTTATTGAATAAAATAGATGAAACTGATGAGAGATGTGTTGTAAGACATGATAAAAGCTAAATTAACATGATGAAATCTAAGATGATTGCAAAACTATTCTAAATGTATGCAAGATTTGAAAGATTAAAACCCTAGTTTCAAAATATACTAAATGGATGCGACTAAGTTACCATGGAGGCCATTAATGGATGCTCTAAGCTAATATGATCAAGATTTAAACTAAAAATGCTAAATATGTGCTAAATATGGATGCAAATGAGAGTGATTTTAATAGCATAAGTTTACTATTAAAACATAGATCCCTATTCAATAGATGCAAGGTCTATTTATAGGATAGGCAAAGAGAAACTGATGGTCAAGATTGAAAGAATCCATCAATGGTCAGGATGGAAGGAAAATGGAGGCATGGACCATGGATTCCCATCAAGGGTTGAGAATGCAAGTTGATATTTAATCAAGGGCTCACAATCATGCAAAGAAGCACACTTTCAAAGCTTTCTCAAGAAGCTTGTTGAAAGTTTATTACAAGAAAGAATATTCCTTTTTTTAAATGAGTGAAGAGGGAGAAGAATATTCTCATGGATGAGAAAAATTATCATTTAGTTAATTAAAACCAAATTTTAATGTGCAAAAGTCCCTTTTGGAAGAATGTGCAAATGAGGAATATTCTCAAAGAATATTCCCTTGCAAGTGAGAGAGTTAGAATTAATTAGTAATTTGATAATTAAAACAAAGTTTGAATCATACAAATTAGAGGAACTTAGGGTAATCATTAAATAATTAATTTATTTAATGAATAAGGGATCAAAGTGACATTTAATTAAATAATTAAGATTATTTAATAAATGAGATGACTTAGGGTGTTAAATTAAATATTTTGATTTATCCAATTTAACAGGATGAAAGGTTAGTATGAAAGGGGTAGGAATTAACCTAATTAAATTAATCAGATTAATAGATGAAAATGATGCAATTAATTAAATAGCTAGGCTAATTTAATCAAACAAGAAAAAAGAGAATGAATTTTGGGATAAGATGGTGTTACTATATGAGATTTGAGTGTGTGATATCATCATGACATTTTTAAGTGTCTAAAGGTTCATCAAAATCAATCTTCATCTCCTTTAAGTCCAGCTTCATCCACAGTACCTAAGTGGAACATGATGCATCAATATATTTTGCTCCACTTGTGCTCTTCATGTCATCAATGTATCCTACCCAATCTACATCTATGTATGCAGCTAAAGTGAAATTTTTACTCTTTAGATACCACAGTCCAAAATATTCTTAATAGCCTTATATACCTGAATATCCTCTTCATTGCTTTAACATGACTTTCTTTAGGTGATGCCTAAAATCTGGAAACCATTTCAATTGTCTACATTATATCTTATTTAGATGTTGTCACATATAGCAAACTACCAATCATAGATCTATACAAGGTTTGATCTATCAGAGTAGATTCATCATATTTACTCAAATTGCATCTTGTAACCATAGGTGTTCCAACCGGTTTGCAATCTTCCATCCTAAACTTACTTAGCATCTCCTTTATGTACTTGTGTTGAGAAATGAAAATTCCTTCATCTGATTATGTAATCTGCAACCCAAGAAAGAAAGATAATTCTCCTAGAATTTGGGTGAAGCCACAATAGTGGTTTACAATTCAAGTGAGGAATGAAAACTCACAAAAACACCCCAAAGCAAAAAGTTATTTTGGGGGTTCGCATAAACCTACCGGGTTTTGATGGGTTCATCAGGGTTCACCTTAAACAAGGGTTCAATTAAAACCCCTTTGAATTTTAACCACCCGTAAAAATGAAAAAATGTATATCAAAGGGGTCTCGGAAAGAAACACCGAGGTTCGGCTTGAAACCCCCCTCAACTTTCATCCCCTCGGTGAAACAAAAAAAAAAAAAAACCCAAAATTTTGCACTTTGAGCTCAAATATGCATTTGAAAATGGGATGTAACCCTTCACAAACCTAATTGAAACCGTGAAGTCCCTCGGAACGAGCCATCCAACTAATATAATTTTTAATATGTTTTGGTTTTTTATTATGTATTTATTTCAGCTTTATTAGATATAGGTATTTCATTGAAAATAGCCAGTCTTTATTAAAAGCCACCTGGAAAAATAGCAGCATTATCAATATATATATATATGAGTGCACTAGATATTGAAGTCCCTGATCCAACAAAAAAAAAATGAATTTCGATACATATAAAAAAAGTTATGCATTATACGATTCGTCTATGTCTAAATTGTAAATGGTTTGAATTTGAAACTTGATTATGGAAAAAATATTCCACAAAAAATATCTAAACTGGCGGAAGCAACTAGACACTTAAAAGTTATAACGAATTCGTAATTTTGAATTTTATCCTTCCATGGAAAAATTCCTACTATATTAAATGCCATCACTCTTTTTAGTGTTCGCTGCTCTTCAAAGCTCGTAGGAGATGGAAGAAGTACAACTTAATCTCCAAAAAATTGAAAAAAAAATATTTTCAGAACGTACAAAACAAAATTCCTGACGAAAGACTCTAGCTTTGTATCATCTTTGAAATTCTCTAATGGTTTAGCCAGGTGCCCGAATGTGAAGATTTTAGTTAAAAATAATTTCGTCCAGTTTGACTTCAAAATCAAAACTACTCATTGGTGGATCAACGCATTTATTAGAATATGGGCAGAGATAAACAAAGAAGCCGCCACATAATTTTAACACAAATAATACAAAGGTTTCCTCACACCCAACCAATAAGTTTATATATATATAGACCTTGTACTCTTATGTTAGTGTGTCCATTCCGTATCAACTCTTCTAAATATAATGAGTTGTTTTAACAACTCAAATCCTTACAAATACTCTACGTGAGTTGTATTAACAACTCACATTATTATTATCACAAACAACTACCCACATTATAATATTTGTTACACATAATTAAACATATGAACACTAACATGATTTCCAACACCCCCCCTTAGTGTGAACATGGAGAGAAAGATCATCACACAACTTGGAAACATAATTGTATGCCTATGCATACTTTTAGGTCTGAATACTGCTATCTGGATCTTGTTGCACATGATCACCTACCTACGAGAACTTATCCCACTTTCACTTCTAGTGAACTTATCACCGGCCGACCTTACTTCCAAGAAGTCCAACAGTCAAAGGATCTTTGTAGTCAACTACTCTCCTATACAACTGTTTACAATATCGATGATGTCCACATTCTCCACCTTAGCACTTCCAAATGCAATATTCCAACTCTTGTGGCTCATGATATTGATTCAAACGAAAGCCTCTCACCTTCCATGGTTTTAAACAGGTTTACCACAAACCTTGACCGGAAAAAGAACCCATCAACTATCCACATCATGTGGTTTTCTAGATCCTCCCACAAACCCTTTCAAGATCCGTGAACTGACTTACTCTGGTGCCTTTGTTCGCCACTATGCTTGTTACAACATGGAAGTTATATAAAAATCAACATACATATCACAAACTAGGAAAAACTCACACTAGAAAATTTTTCACATTACATTCTATAAGAACACAACATGTTCTTAATTGCAATCACTATTATTGATCACTGCCACTCGATCTCAAACATCATAGACAACCTCCACTACCACTGGAAGCTTCCTTTGACTTTAGTCATTTTGGGGAAAAATGGGAATGGAATATTGGTTATTATTCCCCCCCACAATGTGAAATTCCATGTATTCACACAAACAAGAATATTGAAAAGAAAATCATACCATACTGCACACACAAAAAAAATGCCACCATAGCTCTATTCGGCCCCGTCGTTGGTGACTAATGAGAGGTCGTTGAGTATCCTCCAGCCTCCAGTGCCTCCATCCTCTAGTAGATTTTCTACTTAGAAAATTTGGCTTTGTAGCTTAATTTTACTGTGCCCCCCCCCCACAAGGTGGACATCACGTACAAGTGATAGTGCGTCCAAATACAATTGAGGCAATTTTCATTATTTTTTGACATTTTTGTGTTTTGACATGACAATAGAATCTACTCTAAAAATAACACAATTTGATTTTTATACTAACACATAAAATATCTCTATAAGAACTAATACTACATTTTTGAATATTGACAAAACTTGACCATATACAATACTTGTATACTATTCAACACAAAATACTTTTCTAAAGACATTTTAAGACACTAAACTAAAAATAACTAAATAATAAATTACAATAATCATGTAACACTAACACAATAAACTTAACCTCAATCTAAGAACATATTGCATAAGACACATATGACATGCATAGCACATCATGAACCGTCTATCATAGAAACTTATGCTCAATTGTATCGACTCATTAGAAGCAAAAAATGAGCAAAAGAAATAGAATATAATGGAAAGGACGTGAAGCTACTATCTTCTTCCCTCTAGACTAGTGGCCTGAGGTTTCCAACGCCTCTTGAAGACAGAGATTCAACCTTTCAATGGCCTTTCCAACACCACACATGCCATTATTATAGAGAACAGGGCCTCCAATCACATCTACCAATAGATAAATTAGGTCTGCAAAGAAACTCCAGGAGGATTTCTCTTCCTCACGCCCTCTTGATCACTGTAAACCAAAGGTATATTGCAGGCGAACCAACTCCACAAAGGATACTAACACCGAATCGAGCCTACTTGTACGGTAACGTGAACATGCAAAAAATGAGCTTAGATGAACGAATCCGCAACTTTCATGTTTTAAAAGTTGAGCTTCCTTATTTGAAGGACGAATTTCTATGTGATTTGCGCAGGAATTTGTTTTAATGATTCAGCACCTCTGATCGATTTCCTTGTTGTTTTCACCTCCTTCAATTGATCTGCTCAATAAAAAATCAACATATTTTCAAGTATCTCCGCTCAGGTGGCATCTCTGAATTGGTCATCTTATGGTTGCCTCATAGGAATAGCAAAGAAGATGGCTACCTCAAAATATTGCTATTTCTATTCCTTTGTGCTCACATTGAGTTTATCTTTGTCTCCTATTTATTGTAGCAGATGCATTAGAAAGTTGTTGTGCAGGAGTTGCAAAATGACTACAACTAAAATGACTCTGCACTTAGAGAGATTGCAACCTTGCCCTCAAACACACTTACCTTAGACTGACCGGCTATGATACCATATTAGGAATATGGGCAGAGACAAATAGAGAAGTTGCACATAATTTAACACAAATATTATGGTGCTTCACACCATTTTCATTCAATACCTTTACATATATATAGGACTTGTATTTCCTATTTTATAGGAAATGTCCTCTAACAACTCTTCTAAATATAATGAGTTGTTTTAACAACTCAAATTCTTATAAATACTCTACGTGAGTTGTATTATCAACTCACATTATTATTGTTGTGTAATGGTTTCTTCTTTTTTTATTAGTTGCTCTCTTTTGTAAAGGTTTTCGGGCCCCTTCAAAACCCGTCTTTTACCTTTAATCAAAACAACTCACATTATAATCACAAACAACTACTCACATTATAATATTTGTTATACATAATTAAACATGTGAATGTTCACTAACATGATTTCCAACAAAATTGACATTTCAAACTCATTTTTCATTGCCTTCTGAAACTCCTTGAACATTTCTCACTTTTACCTCTAAAAATGATGTCATCTACATAGACCACAACCACCAACAATTGATCTCCTTATGCTTTTATGCACCGATTACTATTTGCACTTCCTCTCAAAAACCATTGTTGTTGCAAGTATCCATCCAACTTTTAATACCAAGTTCTGGGAGTTTTTTTGAGTCCATACAAAGCCTTCTTCAATGTGCAAACATAATTTGGATTTTCAAAGCATTGGAACCCTTCTAGTTGTTCAATGTAGACTGAACTTCTTCTAGTTGTCCCTTCAAGAATGTTGACTTCGCATCCATTTGATATACATTGAATTTCTTGAATGCTAAAAGAGCTAAACACATTTTGATTGCTTCCAGACTTGTTATCGGAGCAAATGTCTCTTCAAAATCTATGCCTTCAACCTGAGCATCTCCTTTACACACAAGTCTTTCCTTATTCTGGATCACTTCACCTTCTTCATTTAGCTTGTTTCTAAAAACCCACTTGGTTCCAATCACACTCTTGCATTTAAGTCTTAGGAAAAGTTCCCAAGTTTCATTCTTCATGATCTAATTCATATTTTTCCATATCTTCTATCCATCCTCTCTTTGATTGCTTCTTTAAATGACTTAGGTTCTATCTTTGATAGTAATGCAAAGTGTACTTATTCACTTGCTCTCTCAAGTCTCTTCTAGGTCTGAACACATTGTATTTGTCTCCTATAATCTAATCTTCAGAATGGTGCTTTTGAACATACTTTGTTGAGTTTTTGTAACAACTTATTGTGAGTCTTCAATACTACTATGAATTGGTTCTTCATCATCTTCCACTTTTGAAATAGCAGTAGGATAAATAGTTTCATCAACTCTCACATTTGCACTTTCTACAATCCTCTTCAATATTTTGTTATAACATCTATACGTTTTACTTCTTAAATAATAACTAAGAAAAATACCTTCATTATATATGGAATCAAACTTACCTAAGTTTTATTCATCTCTTTTGATGTAGCACTTGCTTCCAAATATTTTGAAGTGTCTGACTAATGTTGATCTTCCTCTCCATAATTCATATGGTGTCTTATTAGTCTTCTATTTGATTTGAATGCTTTTTAGAATGTATACAATAGTTTGAGTATCTTCTCTCCAGCACATATCTAGTAGATTTTATTGACATGATTCTTGCCATCTCTTGTACAATCTGGTTCTTTCTTTCTACAACTCTATTTTGCTGCAAAGTTCTAGGAGTAGAAAATTGTCTTTGGATCCCATGCTCTTCACAGAATTTATCATACTTGTCAGAAGTGAATTCTCCATCTCTATTTGACCTCAAAACCTTGATTGTCCTTTTGGTTTCATTCTCTACTAATGCCTTGAATGTCTTAAACTTCTCAAATGCATTTGACTTCTCTTTTAGAAATGTAATCCAAGTCATCCTAGTGTAATCATCAATGAGCATCATGAAATACTTGTCTCCTTTTAAAATTTTAGTCCTCGTGAGTCCACATATATATGTATGAGCCAAATCTAATGGTTTTGATGTGGAATACTCCTTAGCATGATATTTTCTTCTTGTTTTCTTCCCTTCATGACATGGCTTGCAATTGGTTGATTGAGGCTTCTTAATCTTTGGCATATCCAGGACTAGTCCTATTGAGCTAATCTTTATAATATCATAAAAATTCATATGTCCTAACCTTTTGTTCCAAATCCATCTTTCTTCTCTCTACACAGTGAGACAAGTTTTTCTATTTAACTCACTTAGATGATATATGTCATTGTATTTCTTGCTTCTTGATATGCCCTGCATACATACCCCAAATTTTTGCTCCAACTTTTTGTTCGTCAAGCCGAGGAACCCCTTTGTTTTCCTTCATTTTATTGTTTTGGCTTTGTCATTTTTTTGCTTTGTTGTTATTCTTTCATCTTTTCCCCCTTCCCTTTGTTTTCTATTTATGTCTTCGTTTTGCATTTTTCCCTATTTTTGGTCTTGTCCCAGAGTTTTCTAAAACATCGAGATCCTGAATCTGTGTGTTCTTTGAACCCCATATTGGCAGAATTGTGGCTTCCGAAAGGACATTCAGACTTTTTTCCAAAATTTTGAATTTGTCATGTGATCTCGATTCCTCACTCTTGCCTTTCTTCTCCATACAGGTGTTGGTCACGAGGGTTTTTGCTTCCTTGGACCATTTATGTTTCTTCATGTTGAGTTCTAGAACTCCAAAAGGATTTTGGAATTTTGTCCAAAAGTTTGCATCCTTCCCGAATTCCCAAACCCGATCTTTTTCTTCTCCGTCAAGTTTCAGAACTTCAAAAAGATTTTGGACTTTTGTCCAAAAGTCTAAATCCTTCCCAAGTCTCGATCCCACTTCTCCATTTTGGGTTGTTGTTCTTGTGGGTGTTTGGGTTTCTAAAATGTCCTAAAAATATATTAAAAAGAAATGTCTCAAAAATACAAAAAAAAATCAAAAATCAAAATTTAAAAATCCAAAAAATCAAAGATAAATTTTAAAATTTTAAAAATTGAAAATTAAAAGGAAAATAAAAAATTTCCTTTCAGGACTTCGAGTCTCAAAAGGACATTGGGACCAAATTACAAAGGTCCTCAAGATTTCCAAATCCCCATCATACAAAAGTCCCCCGCCAGTTACAAAGTCACGAAAAATATAAAATCCCCCCGCCATGCTTAATGTAGTGTCGGGATTTCTAATATTCCCGAAATTTATCAAAGACCAGGGATGTATAAAACTGCCTGCCCCCACCAAAAAAACATACCCAAGACTGCGAATTAACCTGGGACACATGCAAAAGTCAGAGAAACATTAAGTTTTTCGCCTCGCAAAGCACAGGCCGGGATTGTAAATAAACCTGAGATCCATGAAATTGAGGCTTGGGGGAAAATAAAGTTTCCCACCTCACAAATAAATGCTGTGTACTTTGACAAACTCGGGACGCAATGCAAAAGGATTCAAATCTTGCTCGATATGTTACGAAATGGTCACTGTCTTTATTTCAAATTTAATTTATTTATTTTTTTCATAAAAGTATTTTTCACTTATTTAAATTAATGTGTTTTTTGATTAATCATTTATAAAGTTTAAAATTTATAAAATTGGAAGAGTTTAAAAAATATAACATTAACAAACTTAATATTTACAGATAAATAATTGTTGAAAAAAATAAATTATTTAGGATTAAAGATTAATTAAAAGGAAATTATCATGTTCAAGGTCGTACAAATATGTATGTTTTGAGATCTTTTGAATGTGAATGATGTTAAAAAAGGTTAAGACCTTATTGTTGATAAATAGGAGATAGAATGAAGAAATATAATAGTAATTAATTTCAATCACACTCTTAGTTGATTAAAATGTGTTGATACACGTTCAATATTTAAATGATGCTTATAAATCTTATATAAAATTGAAAGATGTGTAATAGGTAAGAAAGAAACATTAGATTATGTTCCTAATGAGGAAGTTACTTACATTTTGAAGATGCATAAGATGAAAAATTAATGATTTTGTAACATGAATAATGCACATCAATAACCAATTGTTGTACGTTAAGAAAGGACATAATAGTGAAAAATGTGATCATTCTTCAATTTAAGGTTTTTATGACTTCATTGAGTCTCTCAAATCATAATATTTATTTTTAAGATCTTTTTGGACTCAAAATTTATTATTTACAAATAGTACTCTAAAAAAGATAAAGAATTATAAGTAAATAAATTTTGTTGATTGAACCAAGCTGCACAAAGTGAATTTCTAGGATGAAAGACAAGTTCTCATAGTTTTAAAGCACATATCATGATAAGTAAAACATGTAGCCAATTATTCTATAGAAATAAAAGTAAACATGTTATTCATCTTATTGAAAAAAGTAATAAATCTAAGGTTCAAGGTGTCTTACATATAATTCCTAGATGAAAAGCATATTATATGTTTTTTAGATGCTTGATAACAATAAAAATATAGATTTGGTATAAAAATAAAAAAAATTACCTTGTAAGAGACAATTTAAACATATTAGTTTTTTTTGGTAGAAGGGTATGAGAAAGGAGATATGTTTATCATTAATTTTATTCTTGCTCAATAAAATCTATCTCTTTAAATTTTGTGATTCAAACTCCCTAAAAGATTAATGATTTACATACTTGATTTTTTCTTGTTTAATGGACTAGACATTGACATCTATATGACTAAACACATTACCATGTACCAAATCTAAAATATCATCAAATATAGAATATACAGAAGAAATTTTTTCTATTATGCTTTTCATAAACACGATGTTTAGGAAAATTAAATTCAAGAGATCAATCTTCAAGTCCTCCTACTATAGACTTAAATTTAAAATTATGAAGATATTTCCTACCAATTTGAACTAGACTTTCATGCCACAACATGCCAATTTGACCTCAATATTATTGGGTAATTTTTTTTGTTTTATGGACTAGCAAAAGCTTCCGTTTTTAATCATAATTTATAATACAAAATATCCTCTCAAAATTTTGTAATTGTTCTTATTAAGTACTACATTAATATCTGCATAACCCATCTTGCTTACTAAAATAAAATTTACGATTGCTCTCTAATTATCAAAATCCCTTGAAAGACTCTTTGTCCTACGATTTTTGGTACAAATTAAATAAATTTATGTCATATTATAGAAGTGAAAGATTTCTAGATTAGCATCTCAAGTAAGGATCCTCTACACTTCATTTTTTTGACAAGAATATGTACCCTCACAAAGGTGATTTGTGTTTCAGGTTTAACATTAAATCTCTTGTCTATCAGTCAACGTTTGAATCATAAGCATAAGGTGAAGTTTTAAGTCAAGGATGGATTCAAATCCTATTTTATCTTTAGATACAATATGATACTTGCTAGATATTTTATGAAGGATTATTTACTTGCACTAGATGCAGTTTCATCCTATATAGTTGCTTTATCTACCCCTATAGATGAATCAATTGTCTCTAGTATTATCAATACATGCATCTTTCAACCGAATCTCTCTATCAACTCAACTCTAAGGATATGGTAAGTGGATTTTTTCATCTTTTTCATTTCTTGCCTCTATGTCCTCGATGTCTTGCAAACAAAAAACATCGAGATCCATTCAAGTTTAGTGCCTTCCATGCTAAGGATCATCTTGAGGTTGTGCATACAAATCTATGTGGATTTTTGCCTAATTCCTTTCAAGGTTGTAAATACTTTTAGTTGTTAATGGGTGATTTTTTATGTAATACCTAGGTGTGCTTTCTCATGAAGAAGAGTGAATCCTTTGCTCAATTTCAAGACTTCTACTACTGAGTTATATGAGAGATAGGCCAATCTCTTCTTCTCCTCTACTCAAATCAAAGGGGGAATTCATGTCAAAGGAGTTCTTGGTATTCTTAATTTTTATGGCATCAAATAACATTTGACTGGCCCCTATACACCACAACAAAATACAATTACCAACATCACAATTAGATTATCATGGATGCTTTCCTCAACTTGGTTTGAGGATCGATTTTGGGTAGAATAATTTTAGACAATTATTTAGCTTATCAATAAGGCTCCTATAAATATATTACAAGAAAAGATGCCAAAAGAGGTATGGAGTGGTTTTAAGCCTTCACTATCTTATATTAGAGTATTTGGTTGGAATGTATATGTGCATGTCTCATTTAGCAAGAGGAAGAAGCTTGATTTCAAGATACTCCAATGTATCTTTTTGGGGTGTACAATACAACTTAAAAAGCTTATCATCTCATGGATCTGAAGACATAAAATATTTATGAGAGTTGATACATGGTATGTGATGAGTCATCATTTGACTTCTTGACACATAAGGAAGATACAACCAGCTCTCATAGATTTCTCTCATAATTAGATAATGAGAATGAATATTCTACTCAAAAAGAAGATGATCTTGGCCCTTTGGAACTTTATTCTTCACATCAACAACATCAGTGTATGAAATGGGTCTAAAATTCCATTAACAACCCCTATCTATATTCTCTTCCAAATCTCTCATCAGGAGTTAGAACAAGAAGACAAGTGAGAAATGAGTTGAATCTTGCATTGTTGAGTTTAGTTTATGATAGTACTGGACACAATACAATTTAAGAGGATCTTAGTTAGGGACAATGGAAGAAGGCCATGGGTGTTGAGTACAATCCTCTAATAAAAATCAAACATGGGCACTTGTTAATCTACCTACAATAAAGAATCCCATAGATAGTAAATGGGTTTTCAAAAAAAATACAAGGTAGATGGATCCATCAACAAATATAAAGTGTCACTTATTGCAAATGGATATTCTCAGTGGGAGGGTTGTGATTATGAGGATACCTTTGCACTCACTATGAATCTCAAAACAATTAGAGTTATTTGTGCACTAGCAACACAAAATAATTGGAAGCTTCATTAGATGGATGTCAATAGTGCTTTCCTTAATGGTGATCTATAAGAAGTATATGTGACCCAACTAAAAGGCTTCATTGGTAAATATCATCCTCAAAAGGTATGTCATCTCATTAAATCACTTTACAGACTTAGAAAATCCCCTAGGGCATGTGATACATAAAAAATAGATGGCCACCTCTTGCAACATGGTTTCACTCATAGCCCCTCAAATCTAAATGTGTTTATTAAGAAGATAAAAATAGATATTGTCATTATCATTATTACATTGTTATACTAGTAACGGGCATATGCAGTTGAGTGTGCAGTTAAACTATTTCTAGTTTATTCAATCACTTCCTCCTTCCTCATTGTTTCCTCGCTTGCATAAATGCCTTGGTGATCATTGAATAATATGAATCAAGATTTACAACTCTTCATCAAACATCTTTTGTGTTTTCCCTCTTAAGGCTTTAAGTGTTTTGAACTAGATACATTAGTTTTTTCAAGTCATTTAGACCAAAATATTTTCCATGACATCTTTCAATGGATGGGCCTCACATCCCTTATAAATTCACTTAGATTTGACATTATTTTTAGGTGGAGATTCTATTTAGCATATGAAAAGATAGAAATTCTACTATTTTTCAAATTTCTTTGTGGATCATCATGTTTTTCTTTATATTAAAGCTATGATTTGTTATAATGCTTTACTACAAATTCAAGTGCAAGCTAATAAATTTGTACTTGAGGTGGCTCATTTATAGGTGCATCTCAACTACTAAGGTAATTTCCCTTGTTTTGCTCCCAAAGTTCCTTCATCTCCCTCTTCAACTCAAGATGGTTTCACTTCTTATGGGTGTTATCATGGAGGTGGCCCCTCTACTCCCTCCATATCCCTCTTCAACCCAGGGTCACTACTCATAGGATTTTCCCCTAGCTATGAGAAGGATCATGCTTATTAGGTTGGTCATGACCTAATCTTCAATACTTTTCCTCTCCACCACTTATTGGAGGAACTTCTAGGTGGCAAATGAGAGGTGCTCTTATCTAGTTTGGTTTTATAAAATTATCTTAGTTGGTTCTTTTTATCTTCCCTAATTGCAAAACTAAATAAGAAGATAAAGAAGATGATGTTGAATGGTGGGACTCGAACATGAAAACTTTGGATCCCATTAATATATGGGGAAAACCATATGATTGGGATATTCCTCCACCCCCCACTATTATGGCTCTCTCCACTCATTGAATTTATTTTTAATTAGTAAAAAAAGGTTTTGAAAGAGCCCCAAAACCCTTTACAATGAAGAGAAGCTACTAAAAAGATAGAAACATTAAGACCCACAACCCACAAAAAAAAATGCTGACAAAAGATAAAGCCAAAGAACCTGTTAGCAACCCTATAGAAAAACATCAGCAACAAGGTTGAACAACCAAAAACAACAACAAAACTACAACATTTTGTCAAGAACATTGGAAAAGGTCATATTTCCACCAATGACCCCCTCATGCATCTTGACCACATCCTTCAAATCCTCAAATAAAATGGCTGCCCTTTTCTTATTCTTGCTTCTCATTCTCGGGCAAGGGCTAGCCTCCAAATTCTTCTCCACATCGGGGCCAATTTCCTCAATCTTCTCCTCCAAATTCATACAGTTAACTTTATCAATGGCCTTCTCATGATCTCCCAGATCCAGAGACTTTCCAATCCACTTTATAGCTTTCTCATTTAAAACTAAGAGACCCTCAGTACTAGATTTCAAAGACGGGTTACTAACACGAACAACAATTTGTAAGTCATTTCTAATCTTGCTAATTCTTTCCTCCATATTCAAAACCTCTCATTAATTATTTGAACAAAAACTTCCAGGCAAGTTAACCTATCCTCATGACTTTTACCAAGTCTATCAAGAATAACATTCATATTCTTGACCTTACCTATAATAGACCATTCCTTTTGGTTGTCATGCACTAATGATACATAGATGTCTTGCCATTTTTTAAGCTTGAGGTTGAGCTCCTTCACTTCCGAGAAAATCCACTTCACAAGTGAGAGAAAATTGTGAGTTTTTTCCTTCACCATTCTATAGAACAGGTCCATATTAATTTCTTCCCAATTGACTGATTGCACAGCAGGAGAATCAACATTCTCAACAAGTTCCTCCTGAACTCCCTCTCTACCCTCCAAATCATCCTCAATAGGGGAATCCTCAACTTCAATAACCTCCACTTTCACACGGTGCTTATCAGGCATATGGGCTAAGTTAGCCAAAATTTCATGCCACTTTGCTTTAATATCACTCCCCTTAACTTGCTCAACACCAATAGGAGAATCAAATTTAGCCTAGCTAGGATTAGCCACCTTGGAACACAAAACCCTCATTCTCCTACCTAATATCCTCCATAGGATGCTCGTTACCATTAAGGCCATCACCCAAGACATCTTTAACATTAGAAACAGGGGAATCCTTCACATCTCTTGAATCATCCACAGCTTTCTTGACAACACACTTCCCTTTCTTGGGACATTTTTTCTTCCCCTTCACAGTCTTTTTCACTAAAAGAAACATAACTTCCTTCATTTCATTATCAGTTTCATAACCCTTAGACCAAGATTTTGAATCCCTAGAATCACCAATAGACTCACTCTTATCCTTCAACAGTTCCTCATAATTAGAGTCTTCTTCCTCATAATCCCCTTCGTATTCATCTGTCGACTCACCAGTATCATTACCAGTATTTTTTCCACCCTTTTTATGAGCTAGGGTCTTAGGAGTAGCTGACAACACCTTCATATTAATGTGACCAAAAAAGAGATTCATAAGGCCTTCATGAAGAATAGCCTTCCTAGGTTTCTTCCTATGATCCTCGATACTATTTTCCATAGACAAAAGGAGGTAAAAGGGAAAAAAAACCTGAGAGTTATGGTAGAAGTGATTCAATAACATGAAATGGTAGCCATATATAATAGAATACCTTCCCTTCAAAGTGAAAAATTGCATAATAGCCAAATAAATGTCCCTCTAAAGTGGCTTAATAGATTTTTAGGCATACCCACCGCTTCCAATAAACTTAAGCTTCTACTTCTCTGAGCCTTTAAAGAATTTGGCTAAGTCCATCTTGGTCACAACCCTATCTCTATAAAATTTCCTACCCTTGGAAGGAAGACCAATTACCTTAGCAATGAAGTCCTCGTTGATGTTGAATTCCACACCTTGGTAGCACAAAACCCTATTCTTCCACCCACTAACAAAATCCTTCATCACCTTAGGGTTAGGACCATGGAGCTTCAACAAATAGGGGCAGACTCCACCCTTCTCCAGATGCTCCTAGATAGGTTTATTGCTACTATACTCTTCACAAGAGCTCAGCTCCACTCTGCAATGGGCACCTCCCATGTCAGCATGCAACAAACTACATTTAAACTTCTCTTTGATCTTTTGCATAGTAAAGTTAGGTGAACAAACCACAAGGCAAAGAAAAAAATACCCACAAAATATGTGAGCCTGCCAAACCAAGTACTACCATACCTTACATCCCAGCCCATAATCTCATGAACATCTAAAAAGCAATAATTATAAGAGCATGCACTAAACTCAATGTGAAAAAACCAACAAAGGAAGAAATAAAATAACCTTTCTCCCTTCTTAACCACTTCCTTGACATGACGACTGATCATAATTAGATATGTTTGGAAGATTAAGAGGTAAGGAATCATAATTATTCCAATTAATTTGAGCCATCACTCCTAATTATCCAACCCATCAGCCAATGAGTTAGCCTCCCTGAACATGTGAGTAATTCTCACCTCATCAAACGTATTAATGATAGAAATAGTATCATTAATCAAATGGGCTATAGACCAAGATGGCGGGTTACTCTTTAAAAGACACTTTATAATGTTAAGGGAATCCCCTTCTATCCACTGCTTCTTTAGCCAATAATAGGCCATGATAGGTTGTTGTTTAAGTTTATGTTTTTATGCTTTGAATTATTTTCTCATATAGAATTTAAGGGTGTGACAATTTCCACCCACATTATTTTGTGAGTATGCATAGCACTATTTTATATATGGTAATATAGAAACATTCATATACAACAAAAAATCCTAACAAACCCCAACTTAAATATGCATATTATATTTTTTATTTTAATTTTGGATGACTACTTCAATCCATATAGAGAATTCCTTAGCATATACAAATAATTTTTATTATCTATTTACTATATAATTTATAAGCGTTCACGCAGATTTCCTCTTTATAGTAAAGTGGTGATCACATAACCATCATCATTTTACCATTTTAAAATTTTGATGCACCTTGGAACATTTATTTAATAACAACACCATCACCAAGCTCCCTCTCTATCATTTGCATCTTGGTGGTGAAAATATAACATAACATATTTTCCAAGTTGGCATCCACTTTGTAGCTCAACCAAAGCCTCATATTTCTAGTTATGTGGTAATTCATGAATATTCTTGTTTAAATCCAAGTTTCATATACTATTATGATAGTCATATGGTGTAGGTATTAAGGTATAAAAGGATATAACCAATAATAAATTAGGGTTAAACTAGAGGAAGTGTCTTTAAACTATTTTGTAGAGGTTTAAAATATAAAATAGTAAAATGAAAAGTACAACCCTATTAGTTGAAAAAATAGTTTTGACTACTGTGCTTAGTCTATAAGGGATTCATAAGATATGAGGAATGTTCCATATTCAAGTGTTTGCAGGAATTCCTAATTATGTGATATTTTGCACAAGGCCATACACTTCTTAAGTAGTGGGAGTTCAAAGCATATGTTTATGGAAAATAAAAGTTATGATCATTGTACATAAGTGAAAAGAGTGTCTAAGTGCTTGACTAAAACATTAAATTATTGTATGAATTACCATGGTAGTAATAATGTGGGAAGGTCATTGACCGTATACACATCTATATATTTTTATTGAGGTGGAGATATTGATAACCAAATGTCAATAAGTGATTATCCTTTTTATTATATTTGTAGCAAAGATTAATTGGATGAGAAAGGAATAGAAGATAGTTGCACTATCGATAATTGAATAAAAACATGTCTATAATATATGATTGCATAATAGTTTAGTTAGAGAGGTTTAGTGATATTATTGGTTTCAAGAGTCATGTGATATTGAAATGTAATTCATTGAGTGCAATTTGTTTCATAATAAATAATTTTATCAATGCCCAAACTAAGCACATTTTTTTCCACTTTCATTTTTTGAGAGAGATGGGTGAGAGAAAGAAAGTTCAAATAGAATAAATTGGCACTAAGGTAAATACAATTGGTTCTTTAATAAAACTTGTAAGTATTTTCAAGTTCATGTGTTGTAAGGATAAGATGGGCTTTTCATATCCATAAACATGAGTTCATTTTTTGGGTTGTATAGCATAAATTTTCCTATAGTAAATAAAGAGTGAGAGAATCTTTAGACTTGTGTGTTATTTCTTATATATAGGAAGATTTTGCTTGTAAAATGTAATATGGTGAAATGTAGTGAATTTTAGATGTTAAAATATAGCATACATATTGGTTCCCATGTGGTGATGGTGTAGTACAACATTACATGTTTTACATCTAGAGATATTTTGGCAATGATTGCAAGTTATTTGAATAATTCACAACCACATATGGAAAAAATTATTTACTATAATTATGAATAATGATGCATAAAATCTTGTGGAAGTTATGAAGTTCATCTAGCACAATCTAAAAGTAGGAAATTTTTCCAAAAATTGATATAAATGTTGTAATTATTCAAGAGAAAAATGATTTTACATGGGCTACCACAAATGTTGAGTTAGTAGTGATTTCTATACAGGACAATGAACCTACCAACATTATTATGTGAATAATTATTGATTTATGGTGTGTGGAAGTTGTTATGTATACATAGTGAATATTTATGCATAGAGACATTATACTTTGCGATATATGTGGTTTGCTAACATCATAAAATAAATTTATAATTTTGTGATTCTTGAAATTATTTAGGTTGGTTAAATAGTGAGGTGGCTAGGATTTGATTTTTTTATATATAT
>VDFB02000003.1:475015787-475035582 GCA_007258455.2 Sequoia sempervirens | reverse complement strand
GATGGAATGCCATAACGAATGCCATGGCAAGCAAATTGCTATGGATTGTCATGGCATTTCATCACCATGAGACCACATTTCTTTGAGGCATTTTTTGAAACAGTTCACTACCTTGTCTATGCCATTGCTTACTATTATGCTTTGATAGATCTTTTCCAAGCATCCATAACTTGTTCAAAGGTGTCTGTTTTAGGGTTTTATATAGCAGCAAGGTAGTAAACTATTTGATAAAATGCTTGTAGACATGTATGAAAATGTAGCATCGTGACAATCGCTACCATTTGATATTTATGCGCTAGTATGTTTTGTAATGTAATCAATATATGAATATAACCAACAAAATCTATTTTTCATAATTCAAGGATTGAATCAGATTTTTATTTGGCTCAACGTCTTGTTGCTTACTATTATAAGCTTTTGATAGATTTTTTCCAAGAATCCATAGCTTGTTTGAAAGCACCTGCTTTTAGGCTTTAGCCATAGCAGCAAGGCAATGAATCATTGATAAATGCTTGGTAGACATGTATGAAAATGTGGTAGCATAGACAAGGCAAAGAACTGCTTTGTGAAAAATGTCTCAAAGAAATGTAGTCCATGGTGATGGAATGTTATGACGTAATGCCATGACAAGCAAATTGGTTATGGGATTGTCATGGCATTCATCAATGTGACATCAAGATTTTGAGGCATTTTTCAAACAATTCACTCGCCTGCCTATGTTATTGCTTACTATTATGCTTTTGCAGATTTTTTCCAAGCATCCATAGCTTCTGTTTGAGTTAATTTTGTTTTAGGCTTTACCCATAGCATGAAGGCGTTGAACTGTTTGATAAAATGCTTTGGTAGACATGTATGAAGAATGTGGTAGCATAGAAAAGGTAGTGAACTATTTGAAAAAATGCTTCAAAGAAATGTGGTCTCATGGTGATGGAATGCCACAACGAATGCCATGACAAGCAAATTGCTATGGATTGTCATGGCATTCCATCACCATGAGACCACAATTCTTTTGAGACATTTTTGAAACAGCTCAACGCTTTGTTCATGCTATTGGTTACCATTATGCTTTCTTGATAGATCTTTTCCCAAGCATCTATAACTTGTTCATAAGGTGTCTATTTTAGGGTTTTAGCTATAGCAAAGAAGGTAGTGAACTCGTTTGATAAAATGCTTTGGTAGACATGTATGAAAATGTGAGCATCGACAACCGTCACCATTTGATATTTATGCAGTTGTAGTATGTTTTGTGCAATGTAATCAGCGATATGAATATAACCAACAAAAATCTATTTTCTATAATTCATGGATTGAACTCTGTATTTTATTTGCTCTCAATGTTTGTATGCTATGGAAATGCCATTACATTTTTAAAAAAAGTAGTTTCTTACTATTTTTCTTCAATTTTTTATGTTTTTTTGTAAATCTACCAAAAAACCCTAGTTTTTCTACCAAAAAACAATATTTTGAAAAAAATCAACTAAAAATAAACAAATCTAATTGAAAATTTGATAAAAAATTAAAAACTTTACCTGATAGAGATGGACTCCAAATCGGATATCGGATTTCGCTCTACACTATGCGCCCGCCGCCGATGAGCCGAAAACAAATATGAATGAGTTTTGGTCACGGGTTTTTTTTTATATATACAGTTCAAACAAATCGGATATCCGATTCGAATCGGATATCTGATTTGAATCGGATATCCGATTCCTAAAAGCAAGTTGTCTTTTGCTTCGGTAGGAATGGGATTTATTTATATTTAACAAAATCGGATATCCGATTCCTAAAACTAAGTTTTCACTCTGCCTCGGTAGTCACCCCAGCTCCAAAAATTCAACTCACCATTTTCGCGTTTTTGAGTCGTAGAAACACGTATTTTTTTCTCCATTGCCACTTTTTGGCATACCATGATCCTGCACATGCCCACTTGTTGATATGTAATTATATTTCGGCATTCCTCTGAATTCTAGCAATTCTCCAAAATGGACTCCAAATTAATTGGATATTAACATTTTCACTTAAACTTAATATTACAAGGATATACAATTAAAATTAAGTAAACAACATTATATCATAATATTAAATATTATTATAATAAAAAAATAATACGTGATTATATTTTAATATTGTATGATAATACTTTCAATTTATTTTTAAAAGAGAGAGACCAAAATTATTTAAAAGGAATAATATTAAATAAAACAAAAAGAAAAACCTAAATTTTGTTTTCTACCTTTCTCACACGTTCTTTGCCATTGCTTTTCACATATTACATGCATGAGAATCATTGCAGCATGCTTGAAAAGGTTGTGAAAGTTGACTTACACTTGGAAATTGCACTTTCTTAAAAATTATTTAACGACTTTAAAAAAAGGTAAGACAAATTATTTTAAAAGAAATAAAATCAAAAAAAAAGGGGGAAGTGGTGCAGGAGCACCTAGGTTGACCTCCATATTGTTTGTCATCAATTTTGTCTTGTACCTGACCTTAGCCAAGTCAGGGTGTTTGTGTGTTTAATTTGGACCTTAGAAGGTCTTGTTTGTGTGATGAGTTAGTCACTAGGACTTAGGACATCCTAGTTTAATCAATGTTGTTAAATGTTGCTTTATTTAGCTTTGGACAGCTTATGTTAGAATGTAAGCATTAAGTGTGTGCTAATCACATATAAGTTGTTAGAAGATTCCAAGAGGCAATTAGGGGAGTTTTTGGTTCGAAATCAAGGAGTTAGAGGTCCTAAAATGTAGGATGATGGAAAGAGTTGCAAAAGTTGTTGTAAGATTTCATGACAACATTGTGTTAGGTTGCATGCAGTTTAGTTATATTGGATTCCCTTGAAATCAGGGATGTGGAGTCGATCAACTTCCCTTGAAACATGGTAAAGGCATCCAAATAGGTGGGATGGCTCGTAGAGAGCAGTTAGATGCATTGTAAACAAGTTTTGGCTTTTGTGTGAATAAGAAAATTCTGCATTTCCTATGTTTTCCCGAGTACTTTGAGAAACAGTGATAACAAAGGCATTGTATTTACTGATTTCACACTGTATTTGTGTTTATAGGATAGATTTGAGTAACTTTCATTTTGTATTCAAGTTTATTAGAGTAGAGTTGTTGTTTTGAATCCATAGATTAGAGTTAGAGGGTTTGTATCTCTATTTTGAGCAGTCAAGTTTCTAAATGGCTCCCCCATGAATTCTAACCATGGGGTTTTCCTGACTTTGGAAGGAAATGTTAGGGGAGCCAATATTTTGTACATATTTAGAAGTAGGAGTCCCAAAGAGCCAAGCAAGCATTTTTAAAACCAAACCCTAGGCGAGTTCTAGCTACCCGGTTAGAGGTTTGGCAGTCAAAAAGTGAAGAACTTAGGTAGGGGAAGGGACCACTGTACGAAAAAAGTACACTTCCAGGTGGGATATGATCAAACACAAGGATACCAGAAAGATTAAGGTTTGATCAATCCTTTTGAGTGGGAAATTAGTGAGAGATCAGCAAAACCCTAAGAATTAGGCCTATTAGCCCTATTTCTCCTTGATTGTAGGAACCTACTGTATGGTAGAGACAGAGGTCGGAAACCCAATGAAAGATTTAAAGCTCCAAAAAGGGTGTCTGAAAGTGACATTTTTTTGCTAGGTCATTTGGAGAGTTTGGGCAGGAAAAGCCAAAAAAGTGACTAGTAAGGGCTACAAGGAAATAGGCCTCACCAAAGCAATTTCTTGAGATTGGGTAAAGTGAAGGCTGAAGACCCTCCAAGATGCAATCAGTTGAATGTGAAATGCAAGGAGACAGTGACTCTAACTCCCCTGCAAGTAGTTGAAGCAAGATGATGAAGTTGGCACTTAGATCCTTCTAGGTGTCGAGAGGAAATTTGCAAATTCACATGGTGTTGGTCTTCCAAAGGTAAAGCACAAGTGGAGAACTCTTTGAGAAGAGTTGAAGTAAGACTTAGTTAATGATCTGAGTCTAAACAAAGCCTTGAAGTTGTCAGGTTCTTGGTGGAAGATAGAGAGAAGTCTTCTAGGAGATTGTGTAAGCAACCTTTGGTTACATCATACACCAGGAAGAAAATGAAATGATAAAATCAATTAGCCTCCACTCGTGCCTAGTTGATGTTTCCAAACAAAGGTATAAATGTGGAGGATGCTAGTAGAAGTTGGGAAAATGAGGCATACACTTGGCAGTTGCATTTACTTAAAATTTTCAAAGGATTATTTTTTAAAAATAGGGGGGTTCTAGGCGAGAAGTCCTTAGCATGCTAGGCAGGTTAGTTAGGATTCATATTTGTGTTCACCTCCAAGAAGATAAGAGAACTAGATTATCAAATATCTTGTTAGAAGTTGAAGCCTATGATTGAGAGTGTTTCAGATATATTATTTGTAGATAAGCATAATACTCAGGATTTGGATATGGTGACTTGTTCAAGAAACCTCCTTTTCTTCACCTTTCCTAGCCTAGAGTAGTGGTGCTTGGCTTCTTAAGATAATTTTATGGTAAGTATAGAAATTTTAACTCTTCTTATGCTGTTGTAGCAGAACTTGATCATTTATGGGCACAATGTTGTTGTCTATATATTTATAATATGGTTGTTAGGTTGATTCCCATGAGGACCAAATCATTACACAAGCTTAATTACAAAATATAATAAAATAAAATAAAATTACAAATTGAAATTACATGTAGCTTGAGTAATGGAGGAAAAATAAAGTTTTAGGGCTTGATTTCTATTGATAGTATAATGAATCTTCTTTGGTGACTAATACAAATACCCTACTACTTATTTCTCCATAAATTTCTCCCTCATACTAGTCTAAACATCAAAGTATATATGCAAATTGTTGGTGTGAATAAATGTCTTGTACCTAGTTATTTCACTTACTAAGGACTTAGGGAACATATTCACATGTTAAGTTTACTTAGGTCCTAAGATTCTTTCTAGTGGTAGTTCTCACTAGTTATTATCTTATCTTTTGACAACTACTACATGTGACCTAGGTAAGTGTGTCAAGTTGTCTCATGTCATACGATTAAGAAACTTGTCATAATCTTATCACATCTTGTATCTCACCTTGGCTATATAACCTAGGTGCTCTCATACATTGTACACACAACATTGCATTCATTGATAGGAATATAGTTTATTCTTGTCATATTGATATTCTGAGTATTTTGTGCTTTCTATAGGCCTTTAGATCTTGGGTGGCTATCTCCATATCCAAATCTTACATGGTATCAAAGCCTGTTGAGTGCCTTTGGTTAGTCTTTGGGAGATCTTAAGTGCAATATTCCATTTGTGTGATAGAAATACCATATTCTGGGGGGGTTCCATCTTTTCCTTCATGTTGCAGGTGCATTTTGGAACTTGTTGCATCAGATTTGAGCTCATCATTACATCCGGAGTGGTCGAGAAAGTTAGATTTTCCTTTTGTTTCATCCTAGTTCTAGACATTGGAGGCCAAATCTACAAAGGTTTGAAGTTGGGTGTTGGTTGCCTCATTTAGAAGGTATCCATACTTTCAAAGAAATTTGGGTCAAAACTGACCCTGCCATCGCATCCGAGAGGCCTGAAAACCTAAAGATTAACTACCCAATCGTCAATTTTCAAAACTGTCAGTTAGAGGCTGAGGCAAAAAAATTTGCCTGAAGGCCATACAAAACTGCTAATCGATTGGTGATTGACATCTTCGCAGGGAATATTCCCTATCCTTTGCCAACCTGCGTGTCAAATCCGTCCATGTAGTGCTTTGTCGACATATTTTGGGGTCCCTTTGGCCTTGTCAAATTGGAGAACTGTTGACCTCCATCGACGGGTACATTAATCTGTCATCTTGTACCCTCTGGCATTTGGCATTCAATATTTTCTATGGTTTGATTGGTCAGCATATGAATCATTTTTTGCATTGACCAGTCAACTCACCAGTATCCTTTATATATCGCAGCATTTATTCATATGACAGTTGATTTTTTTTAGTTGGATCTGCGATATTTATTCCTCAAATCGGCTCATTTCCATTACACGGACTGGTCTCCTCAGCATACCCTAAATCGACGTCCTTTTAGGGTGTGCTTTCTCCAACCGTTCCCTATTGTATTTGGTTTTTGGAATTCATCTCCAATCGATGTGCCTCCTATCAACTCAACAACCAGTTAATTCATTATAGACTAGACATTTAAATCGGCATTGGCATTTTTATTTGAAATCAACTATCTTTTCAAGTCGTTCTCGGCCTTGAAGGTGTAATTATTCATTTAGCCAACCTTCCTTTCAACTAGTTCCTCTCCTGTCAATCCGAGTACCTCAAATTGGCTTCTTAAGTCCATCCCAGATCTGTCAGTACCATCCATCAAATAAGTCATTCCATCAGCTGAGTGTATGGGCTGACTATTGTCTTCAATGGATCTACCTATATCGACATAGGGTGCGAATCATTCTTAATTTGCAGTGTTTTTTGGTACACAAATTTGTAAATCTATAAGTTTTATTTATAAAACTTCGCTTTATAAAGTTCTAGAGGCCAACATAGATCCCACCGCAACAGAGGGTTGATTGGTTGACACTACCGAGGGAAGCAAGGGTGGCGCAACCCTTGGGCTGCCACCCCCCCACCGCTCTGCCAATAGTGTTGCCACTATTAATGGAGATGGTATTTTTAAAAAGAAAAAAATAATTGCAATGGTCATATGGGCCAACCAGGGGCTGATTTTTGACCCAATTTAGTGTTAATTTTTTGCACTCAGTTAGTGTGAAAAGTCCTTCTTTAGGCCTTTTTTCGTTTCTACATAACTTTTTATCCAAATGGTGAAATTTTTTAAACAAAATATCGTCAGAATGTTAGTGATCTCAACTTTCCAATGGCATGAGTGTTTCTTCAAAATTTTGTTGTTTGGTTGCATTTATTGCTCGTCAAAGTCAAAGGTCCATTTTCACTCCCGAGCTCATAATTTTTGCACTATTCCTCCATTATTTGCAATTCTTGTGGCATTGGAAAGGTCATTTTGAGCTCTTCAGAGTTACTCATGCACTTTTTCCTAATTTGGATAATGTTTTTTTCTAGTTCTCCTCTTTGTAATGTTGTAAACGCACTAAAATAAATTGCCACAATCCTGCTATTTTAGTGTACTATGTCATACTATATGCTTCTTTGGATTGATCTATGTATCCAATGTTAGTTCCTATATACTCAACAAATGCAATGGCTAGTTACCCATGCATTTCAATCAGAGGGACTATATACCATATAAACACTCCTATTTTGGAAGCAATCTGCATGTCTTCGGCAGTTTGGTTCTACTTCCAAAGACTTGGTACCTATGTCTAGTTGAGATAGGGATATACCGATCTGTCAAGAGAGTGTCCAATTGACACTTGTACAATTATCTCCTTGGTTCTGACCTCATTCATATTGCAATGTGGATTCATCTACGATTGTTCATCGATAGATTCTACATTTACTCTTGAGTTGACAATTTTAGCTCAGTCAGTCACCAGTTATGTGGCATCTTATGTAGTTGTACTTGATTCTTTTTTTAGTGCTTGTCACAGTTTGGCATTTCTTTTAGAACAACATTTGGAGGACTCATCATCACCCTTGGTCCCCTCTACATCAGTCTTCACATTTTTCTACTTTGTCTCCTTCTTCAGTTAATATTGGGGACTCCTGACATTGTGACATTTGAGCAATGACTCACCATTGAGGGGGGGTGCATGGACTTTCTTAATTCTCTTATGGGGGGGAATTTTTCCTCACTCGAGGTTTTTTCCTTTTCTAGAGCATGTTTCTTGTTTTGTTTCTCTCTTTTGGGGAGGATCTTTTTCCTGCTGGGTTTTCTCCTTTACTCTATTTATGAGAGATTGCATTGTGTTTGAACATGGGTACCTAACAAGGCCTAGTAGTCAGGACCCATCTTTGCATCTTGGTGTCATAATAATCTTCTCCCTAAGTTGCACTTAAGGGGGGGTGTTGGTGTGAATAAATGTTGTGTACCTAGTTATTTCACTTACTGACTTAGGGGACATATTCACATGTTAAGTTTACTTAGGTCCTAAAATTCTTTCTAGAAGGTGGTAGTTGTCACTAGTTGTTATCTTATCTTTTGACAACTACTACATGTGACCTAGGTAAGTGTGTCAAGTTGTCTCATGTCATATGATTAAGACACTTTTCATAATCCTATGACATCTTGCATCTCACCTTGGTTACATAACCAAGGTGCTCTCATACATTGTACACACAACATTGCATTCATTGATAGGAATACAATTTATTTTTGTCATATTGATCTTCTGAGTATTTTGTGCTTTCCACAGGTCTTTAGATCTTGGGTGGCTATCTCCATAGCCAAATATTACATGAATCAGTTTGACCATATAATTGATTAACATTATGATACTTTTCTCCTTGTCATGTGGTAGTTGTATTATCCTAACATACTCACTACCATGCATGGGGGTATAAACTAGGCTTTATGCAATCATATTTCACCTTGCAAGGAGCGGCATATCATCATCCATTTTAGGCTCATTTTTGTCCCTACACTTGGGAGGCAAGGGGTTAGGTAGTCTTGTTCCAAGTGCATTCCTTCTAGAAAGGGATCCCTCTTTATCTACTTAAAACATTAGTGTAACAAGTACACTAACATTTTAAGGGGTGAGAATATGGTCCCACGCTTATTGTTTGTATAAGAAAATGATCCTTTTTTTATTGATGATGGTATACATCTAGAAAGTGTAACCTTGTCAATTGAAGTGTGGCCTTCTCAATCTATGTTGTGTCTCCTTTGTGGTGATATTATGCATGATATCTTCTAAGTGTGTGACTTTTCTTGGCATATGGTGTTCCCCTACTTTGTAATACTATGGTTAGTGTTCCCTAAGGTGTGATCATTTCATTGTGTGACTTGTCCTCTCTTAGTGGTCATGTCATACATGTGTGATATTCTCTAAGGTTTGATCCTTCATGTATTGAGAAATTCCTTTTTTGTGATTATGTAAATCACCTTTTGTGATGATGTTGTTACAAAACCCTTTAAGGTTTTGGCCTTATCTTGTTGTTGTTTATGAACCTCCTTACGTGAGTTTTTGCACCTCCTTAGGTGAGTTTGGTATTTTTTGCTTCACTTTGTTCACAAGCGTTGAACTTAGTGTTATGTTGGCATAGCATCTTGAATTTTATAGCACCTTATCAGAGTTATCAAGGAGTATAACTCTTGGTATGGTTGATATGGGTGCACACCTAGTGAAAATCTGTCCTCACTAGACCTAGTGTGTTTCTCATTTTGCTACCTTGTCTTGGGGGCTCACCTAGTGAATATTCGACTTGGGTATATGCACAAAGTTGAGTCCACGAAATGTGGAAGTTTTTCCCTTAGCCAAAATCCTGAAATCGGGTTGAACAAAATAGGATCCCATTTTTTAATAAATGAGACCCCGTTTAGGTTTGGGGTCTTGAGCTAAAAATGGGATCCCATTTTTTAGTTAAAAAATGGGATCCCCATTTTTAGTTAAAAAATAGGATCCCAATTTTTAAAAAACGGGATCTTGTTTTTTAAAAACTGGATCTAGCATCTCGTTTTTTTAAAAATGGGATCTCATTCCCATTTCATAAAAGAATTTATTTTAATTCTTTTAAGAAACGAGATCTCATTTCATAAAAGCATAAAAAAATATTTTTTTATGAAACAGGATCCCATTTTAGGAACGACATCCCATTTTAGGAACGAGATCTCATTTTAGGAACATAATTCCATTTTTAAAAATTTAAATTCTTGGTTGGGTTTTTGCCTTGTTTTTGGTTCGGGAAAAGGCTTGGTGACCCAAACCTAAGCTTTGGACCTAGTTTGACCTGCAACTTGAAGGTCATGTCAATGTCACAAGAAAATAGTGACTTTGGACATATGTCTAAAGACCCTTTTTGTAAAAAAATTTGACGAAATTAAAATCCATTATAAATTAGATAGTGTAGATTCCAAATATGTAATATTTTTTCTATTTTTTAATTAATTTCTAATGAAACTAGTCCATAAACTTGAAATATCATAGTTTTTTAGTATTTTAATAACTTCTTATTAAAATATTTTTTTTTGTAAAATGAATTGTATGAGAACATACTTCAGACAATTATTTTCAATTTGAAAAAAAAATAAAAAATGATAAGTTTAGGTCATCTTATGTGTGACATACACGACGATTTTTCAAAACAACAAATATGGCCAATAAAAAATTACAAAAAAAAAATCAATAAAAAATTAAAAAGTTACATCGAAAACATGCTTTAGTGAGTTACAAATCTTTTCCCAAAATTATTTAGAAAAATACGATAATTTAGGTTAAAATATGGATGATGTACTTGTGCATGGAATGGTAAAAGAGACTTTTTAAATAGTGGTTTTTAGAAACACCTATTGAAAATCAATTTGTATCATTTGGGTATTGAAATAAATTATATATTTGAAAACTAGACTCTGAGTACTACATTTTATGATTAGTGAATTTTTTTAAGATTTCATCTCTAAGTGCTTCAAATTTTAAGGTCAAATGTAACAAATTCTGAAAATCAGGGAAAACAATTCCACTTTTTGGCCAAAAAGTGGACTCAACTTCTTGCACACACCCACTTCACTAGCCCATGTTGCCTTCTTGTTTGTGATTCACCTAGAAAATATCAAACTTTTCTATGGTGTGAGTCATGAATGCCTTAACATGGCCACCTAGCATGTAACACAACTTGCTAATGGAGCCATGTGTTTCATGTGTGTTTAGCATAACGCACCTTGCTAGCCTTGTTGAACCCACCATATTGCATGGACACCTAGCATAAAAAAAATGCTAACTAGTAGATCCATGTGGCCCATGAGTGAGTTGGCATAACATAGCTTACTAGTCTTCATGGGAGCATTCTTATAACTAACATTTGTTCAATGGATGGCGTTTGGTGTTAGAGACAATTTAAGACTGAGGTCTTTTTGCCTTACCAACTCGAATCATTTTAGTACTAAACTTGTGTTTTATTGTGTGTCTTTTGTGTGCTTTCTTCATGTGTACATTGTGTTTGCATCATGTTTGTGTTCATATTTTTTTCATTTATATGTCATGTTATGTCAAGTGTTTTCACTGTGTATGCTTTGTGTTTTCTGACATGTATGTTTATGTATGTTGTCTTGCTGCATTTCATACATGTGTGTTCCTTTGTACTTATGTTGGTGTGCCATGGGATCGTAGATCCTGGGGGCTGGTGTACTCCCCCATAGATCTTTGGTCATCTTATCTCTCCAAAATTTGGACAATTGGACCCCTCAGCATAGATTTTCTACTTTAGTGCAAGTCTAAGCGTAAGTTCATACTCTCACTAAAGTGGGGGCTAAATGTAGCATTGTAAATTGTCACCTTTGAAAATTTCTCACTATTTTTTGTCCCCCATAAATTATTGATCCTAATTATGCAATTTATATCCCATTTGTACTACTTTCTAAGAAATTACAAGCATTGAACAAATGCATCCAATTATTATTTTCCCATGACACTTAATGTCCTAGAAAATAGGGCTAGGGTTTATTTGCCTTAAGATGTATGGGTCCCCCTATTTCTCTAGAGACCAATTTTGGATATGTTGGAGTCGACATTTTAACATTTGAAATTCAACTTTTAGATGTCAGCTATTGAGATTTAATTCTAGGAAATTTAGAGAAATGCCTATAAATACCTAATTATTGCATCATTTCAAATCTAACAAGAAGCATTAAGAAAAATATTGGAAAAATTATGACCAAGATCATTATCGAGCAAGTCAAGAGTAGCATTTCAGAGCTTTATTACAAAAATTCAAGATCCTAACATCATGTCAAATATTATGTGAGTTTATGTGTGTTCATGTTATCATTGTTTTATGAAGGCTAACACTTCTATAAGTCTCCAAAGCATTCAAGCAATCAAGAAAACAAGATCCAAGAACTTGAGGTGATGTGTATGACTTTAGTCCTTCAAGGAAGCCATTGAAGGGTGGTGAGATGCAGCACTTTGTGATTTCATTATTCCTTTCTATCCATTATCATTTTATGATTGGCATTGCCATTGTGGAAGTGGAAACACTTACATGGGTTTTGACTAAGGCAAGCCCCTAAATGGATCAATATTTTCCCTCTCTTTGAATGTGAAGGTTTTAGGTTTGAAGAGTATTAAAGGGAGCTTGAAGATAAATTATTCATTCTTGCACTTGAAGCTCTACATCTTGACAAGTCACAAAAACTCACCTATAGAATTATCTGACAGTGTTCTTGAAACTTTGCAACAAAAAATTAGAAGCTCAAATCTATCACCAAAGGACCTCCAAAATAGAACAGAAGAGGCATACAAGGGCCTATATGCCCTAGGGCGACTCTATCCTCCTATAATGATCAATAACAACTTTTCTAGGAAGGTACACAGTTCTCTGCACTTCCTAGATCTTCCTGGACATTACTATTTCAATCTTTTGTTTGTCAGATTTATTGCATTTTTCACATTAGGTCACATAGTCTAAATAGTTTTGTAGTGTAGTCCAAAAAGTATCCATTTTTCACACTTAATTTGGGGAATTAATATTAAATAAAAAGGACTAAATTATGCCTTAATTTAGTGTTGTAATATGTATTTTACATATTCACATTAAGTTTAGGGCCCTATTAATTAAAATGGACTTAATGGTGCCTTATTTGTGGTGTTGTAAGGTTTACCTTTTCACTTTCACACTCACCTAGGGCTTTATTAATTAATTTAGGTTAATAAAATGATACATAAAATGGTTGTTTTATGGTTTAGGACATAGAACAACACTTTTCTACCTCATTTATTCAAGGAAAACCCTAGATATCTTAATCTAAGATATGTAAAGGAGAAAGAGATCTTGCAATAGGGTTGTCCTAGGGTTTAATTATAAACTAAAGAGGGGTTCACCACCAAGCTAGGGCTTTGAAAGACTAATGAAATTCAAGACCTAATGCTTAAACCTAATGGAAGACTTCACTAAATGACCTAAAAAGCATGTAAAACAGAATAAAAAGCTGAGAGATGAAAGGTGTGCACCTAGAAACCTGAAGGGGACTGGATGAAGACTTGAGATGTTGAAAACACTAAAATTAATGCCTGCTAGGACTCATACACTCATCTGAGCGATTTAGTCCTAGATTAGGGTTTCTAGGAAAGAACAAAAATATGGCAGAGATATGACTAAAACTCCTAAAATCTGCAAATTTTCCTATACTGGGACTCATACGCCAAAAGTGGCATATAATTCTAGTTAGGTTTTTTTGGAAATTCAAAGTCTTATTCTGCTCTTCAATGTGTGCTTTGTCCTTTCCACTTGATTTCCAGATCTAAATCTCTGATTTTCAACTTGTAGATGTCTTTCAATGATCTCCAATGCAAGGTGACAACTTTGAAAACTTTGAACACTTGACAACTTTCTCTAAACTTACTCTTCAATGTGTCTTCAACCTAGATCTACAAATCACATACTAAAGAGAGGGAAAAAAATTTGTTAGTGGAAAGGGTTTTTCCTTGGTCAAACCTCATTTTTGTAATCAAACCTTGAAATGAAATGAAACAAGAAAAGAGAATGATGAATGAACAAAATGTAATGTTGCAACTCACCAAACCCTAGCAATAAAGTGTTGCAAACATGTATGAAGTTTCTCCAATGGATGTAGATCTTGACTCTTGCTTGAATGTGATAGATCTTGAATTGAATGCTAGCTTGAATCATGAAACCCTACATCACAATTGTTAGCTAAAAAAAAACATGGTGCATGATGACTTTGACATGATGCTTGTTGCTTGAATAATGCTCTAAAACACTTAATAATCAACTCTTGAAGACTCTTGAATGCTCTTGTAAAATCTTGTAAACTCTTGAATGCTTCCTTGATAAAAAAAAATTCTATAATGCATGGACACTTGAAAGCTTAGGAAAAAATGAGTGAAAGAACCTTGTATTTATACTTGTTTATGCCAAATTTTCCAAAATTACAACACTACAAGCTGACATCAGATCTAGGAGAATAAAATCCCACCAAGAATTTGAATTAAATTTAATTTTGGGCCACACATGACTCATACGCCAGAAGTGGTGTATGAGTCCCATTAGGCATAACTATGGGACACATTTCAAAAAATTCTTAGAATGATGCAAAATATAGAGCAAGATCCAAAACCTTAGGTGGGACTCATACGCCCAAGGTGGCGTATGAGTCCCAGGTCACCAAATTTGGGCCACACAACCTAAAAACACCTAAATTATGATTGTATCTTGGTTCTTGTCTGGATTATCCTCAAAAATATGCATTAAACAAGGCTTGTGCATGTAAAATAAAGCCAATTAAGGCATAAAGAAGCTCAATTATTTAATAAAACCCTAGAAAAGTGTGAAAGTGTGTTACAAAAATTTACAACACTCTAAATAAGGCACCAATAAGCTCATTTAGTTCACAAGGGCCCAAGACCTAATGTGAATATGTTAGACATATTACAACACTAAATCAAGGCCATGTTAGGGAGTAATTTTTTTGTCATAACAATTAATTATGCCTTAATTGGCCCCTTAGTTCAAATCCAAGTCTAATTAATTGCAATTTCTAAAGAGGAAAAGTTGATATTCATTAATGCCATGACATAACACTTATCATTGGAGAATGTGTGTCCTAGGTGAGTGACCTAAGACCCATTTGTGCAAGGGTGAATGGGTCCACACTTATACCTAGGACCTAAATTTTCATTATGTTTTTGGTAGTATTTCAATGATTTCAAATGTATATTTACATGTTGACTTGTGTTATTTGAATTTTGGGAATTAATGTTAACATATGTATAAATAATCTAGGTCATTTCACTATGTTTCACCTAGCAAGTTTGATCTAAGCATCCTATAATTTTCAAGTGAGCATTCCTATAGAAAGTTTATGAGTTCAAGAGCATTATGGGAGCATTTCAAAGCATTCAAGAGCATATTTATTGAAGAATTATTGCAACATTCAAGATCCTATTACCATGTCAAAGTCTTCTTACATCATGCATGTTATTTGAAATAATATGTTGATGTTGTTGTTATATGGAGCCTAATTAGACTTGAAGGTTACATTTTCCATGATTTTATTGGCACATTTTCCCCCCCAAGTTATTCAACAGGGGTTTGGGGGAAATTCCCCCAAGACGGGGTCAAGGGGCAACTATTTTTTCTATTGGCCAACATAAAAAAAACCCTATTTTGTAACTGACATAAGTCTTGATAAAATGGCTAAGGGTTAGGGTTTCCATTGATATTGTATTATAGCATTTACAACGGTATTGAGTTACAAGGATTCTTGGTTGTAATCAATTCTATTTGTTGGATAATAATATTGGACTCTCTGTTGGTGGATGTAGCCTGAGTTTGGGTGAACCACATTAAAAATTGTCTCACTGTTATTATTTATGTATTTTTATTCCTCTGCTTGATCTTTATTTGCATTTAATTGATATGTTTTCTATGCAATTCCTAACAGATGCATGTTCAAGATCCATTCAAGCATTCAAAGGAATTATTTTAAATCAAGTTTCATGGTCAAGATCCACATCCATTGAAGCAATTTCATGCAAGTTGTAGATCCACATTCCAAGGTGTATTCAAGGGTTTGGTGAGTTGTGACATAGGCTTGTTCATTCATCATTCATTTCATACTATTTCATTTCATTACAAGGTTTAATTACCAAAATGGGGTTTGACCAAGGAAAACCCCCATTCACCAACAACATAACATTTTTCCCTCTTGATTTGTGTTTTCATATTTTAGGTGGAAGATCTCTTGAAGAGAAAAATTGTAAAGTTGTCAAAGTTGTATTAGTTTTCATCATTCTTGCAATTTCACAGAAATTGACCTATAGGATTTATTTCCAACTCTATGATTGTGAAAATCAAGGATCTGGGAGTGCAGACATAGAGGAACATGACCTAGAAACCATTTTTACAGAGCCCTAGCCAGGACCCATTCGCCATAGGGAAAATAAGTCCTTAGTTTGCTTTGAAAAAGCACTTTTAGTGACTAGTACACATCATTTTATTTTTCTCAAATCAAAATTTTAATTTTAGGTTCCATCAAAATTGAGCTTAATCTATTATATGCACTTTGTAGATTTCATTTTGGAGTTGTTTTGCTATTTTTAATCTTTCTCCCCAATGTGTTGTTTAATCAAGACCCCTGTACTTACATAAAAGGGAAATTTGTAGATTCACACTTTGACTTGACTCACCTTTTGGTTGAAAATCATTTCATTTTTTGGATCTCATTTCCTGAATGAAATTAGAGAAATAGGTTAATCATACTCCCATTTCCCTTCATTCCATATTTTGGGGTAAACCTAATTTTTCTATATTTCAAGGTTAATCATATAAAATCAATTCCAATTGATGTTAATACTCAATAGGATAGAGATCCAGGTCTAAATGGCTCACCTTCATGGTTGAAATTCAATCTACTCACGTTGTTGATCTCTATCTTAATGAAACATAAGATAAATAGTCCACACCTACACAAACCTTGAATCATAGGTTTACATAGTAGACCTAGGGTTCCTATTTTATTTGTTTTAGATTACAATGCATATAAACATTTGAAATATATACATGAAATACATTAACACTCAATTCTATGTTGGCTACGGGTCCACAAGTATCAATGATGACATAAGGTGGACCTAAACTCAATTTAAATGAAACATGTAATAGGCCAATCCAAAAATAGATTTCCTTGCCACCAAAAGAACATGATATTGTGTGCTACTACAAGAACCTTAAGAAATTCCTATCTTAACACCACACACAAGATTTTAATTTTGCACACAACTAGTCATTACCACACATGCCTTGAACTTCAACTGGTTGATAGACATACATATAGAACCTTTTGTCACTTCAATAGTTTTGCATGTTGAACATATCCTCCAAAAACGTAGGAATATTATAGAACTAGTATAGGCATAGTCTCATTCTAAACTGTAGAGAAAAACTGCATTTTTGAAAGAAATGTTGACCATAATCTCTTTGTCCAAAAATATATCTCAAAACAAAAATATACTAATACAGATTTTTGAATCATCATTGTCATAGTTAATAGTTGCAAGCATGATATTACAAGCATACAATAGTCATACATACACTCTTCAGCTACTAATAATGTATATTTCTTAATTTTGCATCCTACCAACACCAAACATACTAAACTTCTAATAACAAAGATATTACTGAAAACCTTTGACAACAACCTTTGAAATTAATGAAAACCTATGTTCAACAATCTCCCCATTTATCATTGATGGAAAAAAACAAAATGTTGGGCTGCCAAATTGAAATGTTGAGCCACCAAACCAACTGGCTACACACGAAGATATTTACTCCCCCTTAGAATGATTTCTCCATTGTAGCATTTTGATTTTACTCTCCCCCTTTGACATCAATGGAAAAGGGTCAACAATCTCCCCCTTTCAGTTCACTTTTTTCCCCACTAATACCAATCTCTATAAACACATCCTTCAAGTCGTAGGACAATAACTTCAAATGAGGAGAAATGTGAAGCATTTCTCTTAACCTCCCTGACTGTAGCAACACTTTTTTCTCCCCATTTCTTCATTTTCAGCACCTTTCACAATCCAAAAACTTGCTTCTTGGCTAGAATTACCCTGATTCCATGCTTCACATTCTTTAAAAATACTCCATAAGACTACCCAACCCTCTTGTGGTAGGGAGACCAAGATCCCCTTCAAGCTATGCTTCCTCTTGATTCAAGAAGAGGGAGCAACAACTCACAACTTTTGTCAGAGAAACTAAAATGCCTCCTTATGAAGTGGCTTTGTGAATATATCTTCTACTTGCTCCTTTGCCTCAACATACTCCAATTTCACCTCTTTCTCTACAACCTTCTACTTCAGAAAATGATACTTGATTGCAATGTGTTTTTTCCTTTAGTGCATCACTGGATTATTTGAAATGTTTATTTCACTAATGTTATCACAAAGAATAGAGATAGTTTATGTGACCAATGTCATAGTATACGTTAACTACACTTGATCCAGAGGATTCAAAGTATATAAGCCACTAAGCATCAATCCCAATAAGATCATTCAATGTAAATAAAGAAAAAGAAGCCATTGAAACTAACATTCTAAAACATGAAAGCTTGAAAAATGTCTATTCTAAGACATTCAAATGTATCCTATTGGGGAAGTGGTGTCACATTGATGTGGAATGGAAACCCTTTTCCAATCTCTTGGATAATGAGCTTGTTTCAATCAGTTTTATTAAAGAAAACTAATGAAACCGATGAGAGGTGTGTTGTAAAACATGATAAAACTAAATTAACACGATGAAAGCTAAGATGATCATTGTAAATGTATACAAAACTATTCTAAATGTATGCAAGATTCAAAATATTAAAACCCTAGTTTCAAAATATACTAAATAGATGCAACTAAGTTACCATGGAAGCCATTAATGGATGCTCTAAGCTAATATGATCAAGATTTAAACTAAAAATGCTAAATATGTGCTAAATATGGATGCAAATGAGAGTGATTTTAACAGCATAAGTTTACTATTAAAAGATGGATCCCTATTCAATAGATGCAAGGTCTATTTATAGAATAAGCAAAGAGAAACCGATGGTCAAAATTGAAAGAATCCATCAATGGTCAGGATGGAAGGAAAATGGAGGCATGGATCATGGATTCCCATCAAGGGTTGAGAATGCAAGTTGATATTTAATCAAGGGCTCACAATCATGCAAAGAAGCACACTTTCAAAGCTTGCTCAAGAAGCTTCTTGAAAGTTTGTTACAAGGAAGAATACTCTTTTTTTCAAATGAGTGAAGAGGGAGAAGAATATTCTCATGGATGAGGAAAATTATCATTTAGTTAATTAAAACCAAATTTTAATGTGCAAAAGGGCAAAGAATATTCTATGAAAATATTCCCTGTTGGACCTGAATGTGCAAAGGAGGAATATTCTCAAGGAATATTCCCTTGCAAGTGGGAGAGTAAGAATTAATTAGTAATTTAATAATTAAAATAAAGTTTCAATCATGCAAATTAGAGGAATTTAGGATATTCATTAAATAATAAATTTATTTAATGAATAAGGGATCAAAGTGACATTTAATTAAATAATTAAGATTATTTAGTTAAATGAGATGATTTAGGGTGTTAAATTAAATATTTTGATTTATCCAATTTAATAAGACAAAAGGTTAGCATGAAAGGGGTAGGAATTAACCTAATTAAATTAATCAAATTAATAGATGAAAATCATGAAATTAATTAAATAGCTAGGCTAATATAATCAAACAAGAAAAAAGAGGATGGATTTTAGTATGAAACAGTTTTAGTATATGAGATTCGAGTGTATGATATCATTCAGGACATTTTTAAGTTTATACATTTTTCCCCTCTTTGAAGCTAGGTATTTGTTACGTTGGTTCAAAGACTGACACTTTTCAAATTAAAACTGCTACTAAGATCAATTTTTTTTAAAAAAAATGATGTTTTGGATGCCCCACCATTGCTCCAACAAAAGGAATAAGTTGGTTCCCTACCCCCTCAAGAAATTGGGCAAAAAAAATTAATTTTGGGTGGATTTCTTGATAAAGGTACATGATAGGTTTAGGGGCCAAAAAATGACCCGAGATGCCAAAAATGGCCTCAGAAACATTAAAAAATGGCTTAAAATAGGTTGTGAAGTGTAGACATAAGTAAAATAGGCTAAAACCCTAGCTTTTGGCTCAAATTAGGGTAAAAAACCCTAATTTGAAGG
>VDFB02000003.1:474873600-475015687 GCA_007258455.2 Sequoia sempervirens | reverse complement strand
CAAGATAAATTGCCAATGCTATCCGGAAGGCTTGTCAAGCCAGAGCAATAAGATAAATCTAGCTCTACTAGACCAAATAATTTTCCAAAGTTGGTTGAAACACTCACCAACTTGGAACATGGTTGTAAATTTAACCTTTTCAAAGAAGATAAATTGTCAAAATTGTCTGGAAGGCTTGTCAAACTGGAGCACCTTGATAAATTCAACTTTTCCAAGCAAGATAAATTGCCAAAGCTATCTGGAAGGCGTTCCAAGTTAGAGCAAGAAGATAAATCTAGCTCTTCCAGACCAAATAATTTGCCAAAGTTGGTTGAAAGACTCACCAAGCTGGAACATGATTGTAAATCCAACTTTTTTAAAGAAGATAACTTGTCAAAACTATCTGGAAGGTTTGTCAAACTGAAGCACCTTGATAAATTCAACTTTTCCAAGCAAGATAAATTGCCAAAGCTATCTGGAAGGCGTGCCAAGTTAGAGCAAGAAGATAAATCTAGCTCTTCTAGACCAAATAATTTGCCAAAGTTGGTTGAAAGACTCACCAAGCTGAAACATGATTGTAATTCCAACTTTTTTAAAGAAGATAACTTGTTAAAACTATCTGGAAGGCTTGTCAAACTGGAGCACTCTAATAAACACAACTTTTCTAAGCAAGATAAATTGCCAATGCTATCTGGAAGACTCACCAAACTTGAACATGATCTCAAATCCAACTTTTTTAAAGAAGATAAATTACCGAAATCGTCTGGAAGACTTGTCAAACTGAAACAATAAGATAAATGCAACTTATCCAAACAAGATAATTTGCCAAAATTGTTTGAAAGGTTCACCAACTTGGAACAATCTCCTAAATTCAACTTTTTCAAACAAGATAAGTTTCCAAAACTACCTGGAAGGCTCACCAAACTACTACAACTACTTAAACTCAACTTTTCCAAAGCAGTTAGCTTCCCAATGGTTCCAGGCAGGCTATCAAACCCTCTACAATCCGACAATGCTAGAAAACACAAAGACTGAAGCTGGGAAATCGTGGTGGTAAGATTATTTAATGTAGCACTTTTTATTAACATACATTTCAATGAAGATGTGATGCCCGAGACCTGCAAACCAGTTTTACTATATCTAATTAACAATTAGAGACATAAATTAAATTAATTAAGGAGAAGGAAACTTTTATAAAATAAATAAAAATAAAAAGTAGGCAGAGTTTGTAGAGTTTACCACAGGAAAGTTGGAATCTTCGTCGCATGCCACAATGAATACTGCTAATCTCGGATGTTTACTGACATCCATCCGTGAGTAATTATTATAGTTGTCGAGGCCGAGAAACCGTAGATTTTCAAAGGGTTCTTTGCATTCTCCGTTTACTATTCTTATTGATTCTATTGATTCTATCAAGATCAAAACTCTTAAAGATATCTTCATTAAGCTGAGATGACGTGCTTCCAGCTTGAATTGTCCAGAAAGACAAATCCCCTTCGTTTTCTTAGTCCTCTGCAAAAAAAAAGTTTGTAGATATTGAAATATAGAGCACTGATTGATTTTAAAATTTTCCCTAAAATTAGTTAAATGTAAATCTGTACAAAATTTGGATTAGTGAGTTTTCCATATATTAATATCGACAAAATCTAGAATTCTAGTAACGACGGGATAGAAAACGAACCTCTGCATCTTGGAGAACATCAGTGAGGGATTGCAGATCGGTGATTCTCTCCCCTTGTGGTGACAGCATTCTCCCTCGTGCTCTCACTATATCATGAACATTCACTCTGCCTTCATCCGTGATATTTACAAGAGCAGCCCTTTCAAGCTCTTGAAACTCTATCTCTCCAACACTAGAGACCACTATGCGCCGCTTCCAATCACAAAAGAAGAACACTATGTCAAGAAATGCCTCTTTAGACAAGGGTTTCAATTGATTATATACAAAGTCTACCATACGTTCACTTAAGTCGTCCTCGGCTCCTCCTAACAGCCATGCCTTGAGATATTCAACTGTGTCCCTCAAAGTTTGTACGTTCTGAGCATGTGCACGTAATTTTGCTCCAGCAATTTTTAGAACTAGTGGAATTCCTTGGCAAATTTTAAGGAGGCCATCAACATCTATGGTGGGCTCAAAACTCGCTTGGCCACTCCCTAAGGAAACTCACACGAGTTTTCGTGCCTCTTCTTGTTGAAGAGAAGCTACCTGATAAGAACAGCGTTCAATATTTGCCTGCAAAATTATTTCAGTCTCATTCAGATTCCTGGTCGTTACAAGAATCCTGCTCTGTGCTGGAAGGGATGCCAGGTCAGTTATAGGCAAAAGCTTTTCTAGGTCACTTTGTTTCAGTGCGTTGTCAAGAAAAATGAAAATAGGTTGAGAGGCTTCTTTAAAATCCTTGGACAACTTTTCCTGACCTTCACTCAGATTCCTCAGCTCAATAGTAGGGCCAAAAAGGTCTCTTAAAATTTGGCGTTGCAGCAACTTAAGATCTGCCTCTGAACAATTTTGTTCCATATCAACTCTACAATATTTGTACTTTGTGAGGTCTAGTTTGCTGAAAACTGCAGTGGCTAAAGTAGTCTTTCCTATCCCACCTTGTCCATAAATAACCACCACTCTAACTGATCCACCTTTCATATTTAGAAGTTCTGTCACACGATTTCTGGCTTCCTCAACACCAACTACAAATCCAACATAAATTTCTAAGAAATCATGTTTTTGCACATCTTAAAATTAACGAAAATAGAACAATGAAGAATAATTACGCTCATACATGTATTTTTAAAAATTAAAAAGAAAAAGTGAGAAACTTTTTAAGTCCACCATGTGACTACAATTCTATATTATTCGGCATTAAGATCTTCAAAATCTTATTTCAAGACTTCACAATATTTTGACGTAAAGACTAGATAAATTTATTTAACATTATATACTCAATTTTAAGGAAACCCTATCTATCTAAGTTTATATCATTTTATTTTTATCCTTTGTAATTAAAGGTTATTATTATTATTATTGTGAATTTGAATTTATATAGAATATATAGAAAATGTTTAATATTTTAATTTTAGTTGTTAATTTTAAAATTAATATAATGTTGTTAATTTAATTTTAAATAAATTTATTAGATGCATTATTTATATAGATGTATTATTTCATGACATGAATAAATTTATAATATGATTATTTTATTTGAAATACACATCAATTTATTGTATTATATATGAATTATATATTACACAATGTTCTATTATAATATATAACTATAAAATATATAATATAATCTTAGATTATACTTCCTTATAGAGATATTGAAAGATGAAAGAACAATTAATACCATGTCTTATAATTATGAAAGCTTATACTTTTAATATATCTTTTCAATTTTTTTAGTACTTTGTATGTTGTATGTCTATGATAAGTTGGTTTATTGTACTTGAGATTATGTAGTAGTTCTATTAGTTTCTTTATCAGTCCTTGTCGATTATGTAAAATATCATATATATCATTTTTTGTATGATTATTCAATTTATGAAAGGACAACTTGAACTAATAAATGAATATTTGGAGTTCAACATTAGTTTGTAATAATTTTTCACAAAAAAAAATTATGCATGGGTTCATAATTGACAATTCACATTGAATAATTTAATATTAAACAATACTTCTATTTCCATCTCTACCTCCCAATATTATATTATTAATTCTCCCTTCCAATACACATTTTCCCTTTTAAAATACCCCTTATTTTACCACATTGAAACTAACCATTTTGTATGACACCTTTTACAACTTTTTTATATTTCTACTTCTTTTGTACTTGAACCATTTTCACAATATTTTTTTATAAAAAATATAACTATTTTGAACTGTCCACTAAATACTAAAGCTAATATCATAACTCCCACAAATCAAAGCACCAAAATTCAAATAATTTATCAATTTCATAGCTACCATAGCCATGTGAAATTTTACAACTCACATTACTAGTAGAAAAACAAACAACCCAAAAATCTAATGATATGGGTTTAAATAAAATAAAATGTGTACTATCCAATTAGAATGCATTACATAATTTTAGATGTTTTAATCTTTGTCTATGCATGTTGTTATTTTTTATTGTACTTGATAACTTTTTGATGGATTATCTATGAATTTTGAATGTGATTGTTGTGAACGACTTGTTGGATGATGCATTTTAGTTTGTTGTTTTAATTGTTGTTTCCTAACTATCTTTAGTGGTATCTAAATGAAATCAACAATGTATGTTGTTGTCAAAATGGATCAAATGAAAAGACATTATACATCTACAAATTAAAATGTGACTATTTTTACTATTATAATTATGATGAAGATTTTCATTTATTGTAATTGTTATTTCCTAATATTCACTATAATAAATAACTTGTTGAAGAAATTAATAATATACCTTAATTTATCTAAAAATATATATATATCTTATTTATTATTAAAATTTTGAATTTTTCGCGATATATTTAAATAAATAAACAACTTTAATAGAAAAAAAAAAAAAGAACCCAAACATATTGGACACTTTCAAATGTGAGTAAAAAAAACATGCACATGTCAAAAACAAAAGCTAAAAATATTAAAGCTCTCATTTCATAAGACTTCAACAAAAACTGATTGGAGGATAGTTGTAAAATAGTATCTATTAAATTAACCCACTAGTGAAACTTTTTATGGAACAAGATAATTAAATTAACGTCAAGATTTTACTGTAGCAAAGCTTATTTTCTTACTATTATACTTTGTTTTTTTTGGGTAGATCTAACATAAACAAAGGCCTAAATAAAAGAGAAAGAGAAATGGGTACCTGCTTGAGGAGAGATTCCTTGCGAGAGGGGTAAGACAACTGGAATGCTGTTCAAAACAGCAATTATAGCTTCCAATGAGAGTTCTTGGTACTCATGCCCAAGTTCTGCTTGAAATTTCCGTAAATCTTCAGCCGCAACCGGAGCAGCGAAAAAGCTGTTCGCCATCATAAAGTTAATAAAAAATTAGCATTATATAAGTGTTGAAATTCGAATATCACATGATTAAAGAAAAATTCACACTGCATGAAATGGATTTATTTGGACAGCGCATCAGTTTTCATTTGCGATATGCACATGAGGCAGCCTTTTACAATGAATTGAAGGACCCGATTTAGTTTCTCTTGAGGCAAATGTTCATTCAACTGCTTGATGTATTTTGCCAGGTTATACATGTATTTGACGAGCTCTATACATTCCTTTCTGTTAGAAGAATCTTGCTCAATTCGTTCCAACACAAAACCTACAACTGAAAGTGCTACTCCAACCCACTGAAGTTTTGCTGCTTGATTTGTCACATCAATGACTAGTTTGCGAGTTTCACGATTAAGCTTTGACATAATGCACCTCTGCAGGCAAAAGCATTGTTAGATAGTTTCAGAATTGTAATTGTTTATCACCTACGTGTAAAATTTCTTTCCCGGTTAATACTTTCTTTCTATTAATACTTTTCAAATGGATTGGTCCACTGATAAAGAAGTTCAATAATTAAGAAATGAGTCGCATCAATCAAATCATTTTTTCAAAAAAAATATTGAATACCTTGCAAATGTGGCTGCTAGATCGCTTCAATACCTTCTCCAGTAAACCACCGCCAGAATTGATGGAAGAACCCACCTGAGCCGTCTTGGCAACTTCTCTTCCCTGGTTTCAATGATTTACTATATCTGTAAATATGTTATGAGAATACTGAATTTATTAAAGGCCAAATGGATTAATGCTTACCTGTTCAATGGCATTGAAGAGCTGATCAATGTAAGAAATCAAGTCATCAATGTGGCTCATCTCTTCCACCGCAGCCATTTTACTGATAACAGTTTGATAATCTTGTTGGGAAGGAGAGCATGAACAGCAGCAGGAAGTATTGCCCATTTTTTCTTAGTGAGATAATTAAAGAGGGAAGCAGGTAGAACAAGATATAAAATAAAACAGATTGCTCAGAATGTGCACAGATGAGTTTATTCCAGAGATTGACAGCCTTTTATAATGACTATAGATCTACAATACGAATATGAGTACAGTCAAAAAGAAAAAGAAGATGGGAACACATTCTTTTCTTTTCGTACGCGCAAGCTGTAAAAGAAGGCACAAGAGCATATTTCCACGACTGACTGAGGAAAAAGCGGCTAAAGTCTTTGCACTTTCACTATTGATTTGGAATATAAAAATCAGTACAGTCAAAAAGAAAATAAGATGGGAATCCATTCTTTTCTTTGTCGTGCGCTAAGCATCTTTCTACAACTAGCTGAGGAAAAAGCGGCGACAGTCTTTTGTGGTGGGGTAATGGTAATAATTAGTCTAAGAATAATGGAGGAAGATAAGCATGTATTTTCAGGGAAGACTGACGTTATATTTGAGTTCCATACAATTTATCTAAATAATTGAAATATAATTAGTTTTGCAAATTCCAACCGTATTAATAAGGAATAAATTGTAATTTATCTTTTCTTTTATATATGGCAACTGGTAGGTACTATAATGCTTTAAAAGTATTTTATTACAGAAAAAGATTTATTTACGCCCCCGCATCAAATCTCCTTTTAAAAGGAAGGCACATTTCAAGACACAGAGAATAATTAAATTATCTTGCGTGCCCTACCAAATGAGTATGCCGGGAAAAAAATCTTTAGTCACTTTCCAATGGTGTTTGTGAGGTAAAAATTGTAAACAATAGTTTTCCTTTTTTTATCATTTTTATTTGTTTTTAATCTAATAATTAAAATGTAAGGGTGGTAATTTTTATATGGAAGTTAGTAAATAATATGATTTAGTATTATTTTTATTTATATATTTTTAAATTTTAAATTTGATTTTTAAATGATTTATTTTTAATTTAAGTCAAATTATTGTTATGAGAGTGAGTTTCATATTGTCATTTTCCCTTATGTTTACTATTGGTGATATGTATAATTAGATGTTATCTTTGAGCATTTTCCTTCCTTTTTGGATTGTGAGAAGACATACTATGCCTAATGGATATATTGATGATGATATTTTATCTTGTGTGATATAGGCCCATCTTAGAGCTATACAATGGCCATTGCAACTAAAAAATTTAGACAAGTAATTTTGGGGCCTTAGGTCAATGCACTAAAAAATCATGCACAACAGGACAAAACAACTCAAGGGAAAGGACACAAATAGTGTTCAATAAAGGTTATGCATGAAAGGCCCTTAGGTAAAAGAAGAGACATGAGTGGAGTGCATGATTAATCAAGCCCTGCACATTGGGAAAAGAACATGCAAAAGTTGAAGAGGACAACTATGCATGGAGGAGCTCTCTAGTGCAAAGGATAAAAGTATAAGAAAGGATGTTATATAGAGTAGGGGTAGACCTTAACACAAACTGATTGTCTCACACATACACTCCTTACAAAAGTTCATTGAAAGCAAGGCATGGAAATTATTGTAGTACACCTTATCACCATTGACCCATTGGACTCTTGGCATTTAAGGACAACAAGACTCCATGGTGCAGGGAATACTGGTTTGTGCAGACATGTTTCAAGGCTCTTCATGGGCTTCAAACACTTTGGAACAAATACAACACTTATTAGACATCAATACCTCATATCCTTCAACAATGGAATATTGAACAAAAACACCTAACCAACAGGGAAAAATGACCTCTCAACAGTACCCTTAGCCTGTACAAGCTTTTCAACAACATCACACAAGATTTCCAAACCAAACTTTATGCTACAGTACAAGGAATTATTCAATCAATCATCACACAGGGTTTTAGGATTGCTCCAAAGGGTTGTGAGGCATACTGCCAAGCATATCTTTTATGCACGTGAGAATCATGGCCTCCAATTTTGTAGGGATGTAGATGGGATCAAGGTAGAGCATTCCTCAAGTTTGTATCATTTTCTCATAGAGGAATCTCTTCCCTTTACATTTTCTTCAATGATTGGAAACCTTAGGTAGGGTTATGATAGTTTTTGCAAAAATGGTGATATCTCCTACAAAACTCAATGAATTTTTGTCAAACAAAAAACATTACAAATTTTATGAACCCCTGCAACTTCTCCAATCAAATTTAAGATCGTAGTAGCAAGTACAAGTCAATACAATGTGACAAAACAATCAGTTTTACAAGAAAAACATAGTTTGAGCGTGCAAAGTTGAAGATTTCTTTATTCAAACTCCTGCCAAAATTTTGTTTCGAGTTTTCAATACATATTTATGCCTTTACAATCAATTCCAAACTGCCAACCAACCTCCAACTACCTTTTAACAATTGTTTACAAAATTGACATGATAACAATGACAACGTTTTAAGCAACTTTTACAACTTTGGCCTATATTGCACCTAATGACCCAAAATGGTCCTAGATGACTTAGGACAGTCTCAAATGACCTTATTTACATGAAAAAAAACAAAACAAAATAAAAAATAAAAGTATTCCATCATGACCCAAGGTGCATCAAAGTATAGCAAGGTGCCCCTGCACCATACTCCCCAGAGGAGAAAAAATTCAAGGTCCCCCTGAATGGAGGACTGCAATAGTGGAAAGATGCTTGAGGATGATTGAGAATGATTGCAAATCTGCCCCACCACCAGCAATGAGCTCACCTTTATAGAGGTACAAATTAGAAACAAAATCTCTCATCTTGAAATCAACTTCTCCTCTTTTTCCATCTACCCTTTGCTTGCATTTGAGATCCCTATCAGGAATGTCTTCTTGTGTGTGTGCTTGTAGACCATGCTCATGAATCTCTACAAAGTTAAGTTCTAAAAATGATTCACCAACATAAGTTTCTTCTCTTCCATAACTGTGCTTAGAAAACCATGGCTCACATTCATCTTTAGAATTGTCCAAAGGAATTTCAGCAATCCTTTGCTCTAAACCTTGCTTCATTCTGAGCTTAGGTTTCCTTGAACTTGCTACATGATCTGCACCTCTGACTCTCCCTTGCAATATTGTTGCATCAATTCTCTTACCCACTAGTTGGGGTTCCATAACTGAGATGGTATTACTCATTTGTGTAATCACAATGAGAGCATTGCGTCTCCTCTTGTTGTCTCCCAAATCCATAATGTTTACTGCTAACTTCTCCAAGAAATGTGCAAAGTGAAAGGACCTCTCCTCTTCTCCACTCATATTAGTTTGTAAGACAAAAGATTGAAGCTCCATCTTGGGACTAGGCCTCTTGAAACCATCTTGTATTGAATTGTAATCACCAAATTGCTTAAGAAAATCAAAAGTAAAGTGGGTTTCATCCTCATATGCCAATTGAAAATACTTAGAATCTCCAACTAAATTGAAAGGTTTGTCTTCCCATTCTAGCAACTCCACATGAGGACTAAGACCTCTCTTGGGAATGTCATCCACTACTATATCAACATGTTCCTTGAGAAAATCTTGGATCTCTAAAGGAAATTCATCAATCCTAGTTGTTGTAATAACAGTCCTAGGTCTAGTTATGCTTGCAAAGCCATTTTCTTCCTTTTCTATGGTTTGTACAAACTCCTTACTTACCAACATTACACTAGATCCCACTTGTGATTCTTGAATTTCTTCTTTCAAAGGTGTGAGTGTGTAGGAAACCCCATCCTTTTCTAGATGACAAATGTGCTCTTTCTACCATCATGCTTGGAATTTCTATCATATTGCCATGGTCTACCAAGGAGTACATGACAAACATCCATAGGGATGATGTCACAAAAGACCTTGTCCTTCTAATCCCTATATGGAATTCTACCCAACTTTGTTCATTCGCTAACACTTGATTCCCTTTGTTTAACCAAGAAACCTTGTATGGAGTTGCATGAGGTAATCTTTTCAACTTTAACTTCTCTACCATTTCAGCAAAAACCAAATTGTTAGTACTACTAGAATCAATGACAACTTTACAACATTTACCTTGGCATTTGCATTTAGTCCTGAAGAGTGACTTTATTTAAGGTGGTTCCTTCTCCATGGGAACTTTAATCAAGGTTCTTCTCATCAGCAAGGACTCCCCAACTTCTAGATCAACATTGTATGATGGAGAATTGAAACTTTCATTATCCTCACCTTATGCAATTTGATTCCTTCTTTCACCCCCAAAAGAAGTAGATGACTATTCTTCAGTGCATTTCCATGCTTGCTGCCCTACAAATTTGTTGCATTTATAACATTTTCTAGTGATTCCACTTGATCCTCCTCTACTCTCAAATCTACCCCTAAAATCTGATCTTCTTCCCCTAAAACTACCCCTTAAATTTGAGGTTTGTTCTTCCGAATTACTTATCTCTCCTTGGATCTCATGTGACTGCCATGAATCAGAAAATGATCCTCTTCCTCTAAAATTTCTTCCTCTACCCCTGCTTTGCTTTTCTTATCTCCTTCTCAACTTGTCTTCAACCTTTATGGCCAAATGATAGAATTCTTCTACTATTCTTGGACTTGTGGGACTTAATTCATCTTGTAGGCTATACTTTAGCTCATTCAAATACCTTGCAACTTTGTCAATATCTTCTTCCATGTGGCCTGGTCTAATGCTTAATTTGTAGAAATCTTATGTGTATGTCTACACATCCATGTCTTTTTGCTTTAAATTTTGTAATTGTCTATACAATTGAATGGCACAGTCACTAGGTAGAAGATTGCCTTTCAAATTTGCAACCATTTTGTCCCAAGAGGTGATCTTTGCGTTTCCTTTCTTCCTTATCTCATCTTGCATATAGTCCCACCAAAGGGATGCATGGCCCTTCATTTTTTTTCTTTCCAACTTCACTTGTTGTTCTTTTGGCACATCTTCAAATTCAAAATACTTGTCTAGTTCTCCTATCCAATCAAGGAGTTCTTCTCCATTCAAACTTCCTAAATACACTGGGAGTTCCATCTCCACCTTGTAACCATCACTCCTAACTTCCTTTAGTAATCTCTCCAACCTCCTCTCTTCAACATCTCTTTCTTCTTCATGTTCTTCTTGTGTTGTATCTTCACCCACTTCTTCTTCTTCTTGGTCACACAAATCTCCTGTGACCACTCCTCTTCTCTGGTTGGTCTCAAATGTTGCAAGTTTGGCTTCAATGATGGCCCTCACCTCTCTCATCTTTGTTGCAAAGTTCTCCTTGATCTCCCTCACATATCTTGCAACTAGATTCACTCTTGGCGGCATCCCTAATTTTCTTCAATTCACCAACTTTTATCTTTATTGTTGGTTTTCCTTAGCTCATTGAAATCATCTATCCTAGGTTGAACAATACAAAGGTTGTGAGTCTCATGAACTATTTCATTGTGAATCATCAGATAAAAGTTGTTCATGGTCCTTTAGGTCCTTATACAAGTCTGCCATGACTTTTGCACTGTATCAAAGTATGTTGGATCAAAGCCTAGAGTTCAATGCTAGGGTTTAGAAAGGTGCACATAGGAGTAGAAATGGAGAAGGTGTAAGAATACCTTGTCTTTTTTAGTTGATATTATAAAGGAGGTCCTTCCTTTGCATCAAATTGGTATCAAAGCCTAAATATTTGGGCAAGGGAAGTTTTGGAAATTTGTGTGTTGTTGATAGGTTGAAGTGAAGAACCTGGATGCCAAAAGACTAGGTAGTGAGGAAAGGGAAAGAAAACCTAGGTGAGGTATCACAAAGACAAGAAGATGTAGCAACAGGATAAGAAGAAGGCCTTAAAAAGAAGGAAAAGATGAAAGACAACAGGATAAGCCTAGTTGCAGAGTTTGATAAGACACTGGAAGAGTTTGAAAAATGTATTAATCTTGTATTACAACAGTGTCTTGAGAAAGCATATCAAGAAAATGTTTGGCATTGGCCAATGAGAAAGAAGGTGAAATAACCCATAAAGGTGTTTATTTAGAAAAAGAAGGAAGCAAAGGATAATTTCTTTGAAAATTGAAGATGCATTAAAGTTTCATGAAGCCTTGGAGAATTCTATAGAAGAAGGAAATGAAGCATACAAAAAGGAGGAGTTTGCAAGCAATGAAGACAGGGAAGAAAGAAAACCCATGTAGTAGGCCATTGAATAGGTAAATGGAAGTAAAAATCTTGGTTTTGATCATGAATATGAAAAAAATAATGTAGATATACAAGTTGATGGGGAGAAGACCAAAGAGTGGTTGGTCAAGAATATGAAAGAGGTAGAGGAAAAAGGTGTTGCAGGGCATTATGATGAGGAAACACTTCAAGAGAAGATAAGATATGTAGAAAAGCTAAAGAGCAATGACCCCGAGATCATGATTGAACCACCCAAGGATGAAAAGGTGATATTGGATTCACTCTTGGAGGCATCCTTGTCTTCAATTCACCAACTTTTATCTTTATTGTGGCATACTCTTGGAGGCATGCTTAGTAGTATGCATGAATGATCCTATTTGTGAAAATTGAATCATTGCAAGGAATTTGATTCAATATTTATGGTCATGACATCCCTATAATCATGGAATGTAAGATATAGTACCTATTTAGACAGTCTAAATGATCCTAGACATTTAATAGGTGATTTCTCCTTATGTCAAATTGAGATTACATTGATTGTTCATCTCATAGAGATGGATAAGCCTCACGCCTCCCATAAAATATTTTCCCTATTTAAATTGAAGTAAACTCATTACTTAATCACAAGAAATTAGTCCAAGTCATCTAACACTATTAAATATTGATAAATTCAATTCCAAGATAATAAAGAACTTAGCCACAAATGTTGAGCTCAATGTCACTCACATCTATAGAGGCTACAATCATTTTGGAAGAATGCTAGAATGACTTTCCATGGGAACTATTATGCAAATAGTCCCATTTCCTGTTTAAATAATATATTAGAGTGGTTTCATTTTTCATAATAAATTTTAAAAATGAGTTCTCTATTTCTCAAAAGGTCTAGATGGGAAGTCATGCAAGGTTTCTACTATATAAATAATTGAGTCTCCTTCAAAAACTTATTAAGAAAATACTCTTTTTATAGAACTTGTGTGAATTTGAATGATAGAAACCTAATGAATTAACATAAATGTAAGTTTATAGGAAAATTTGGTAAAAAGGATCATTGGAAACATATTAAATTTTGGGGTTGCAATGGTTGTATGGGCTTAGAACTGAAATTTTAGCATTGACATAAGCATCTAGGGACATTGTTGTTTTACCAAAAAATCCTTGGACACTAATTTCCTCATGGAATTGGGTGTTCAAACATTAGTGAGGTTCGAGATGAGATCTTAGTTCATTTTTCTATTTTTCACTTATCTATGAGTGGTAGAAGGGATAGAAAATGGGTTAAATTATTCCTAAATAAGAATAATGGAATGAACACTAAAACAAGTGTAAAAATATGTTTAATATTGTGAAGTATAAAAATTTTAAGTTGAAAGAACCATAAAAGTGACCTTGCAACAATTCTTCACCTAAAGATATACTATTATCATTTAGTGTAACATAATGATGTATCAATTCTTAGGGGTCCCACATATTTAATACCACACACAATACTCAATTATTATAGTGGACTAGAATTCAAAATCTCCTTCTCCTTAATTTTTGTGAGGTCCTCTCTATATTTGGAGGGTTAGGGAAAACCCAAATTTCTCCCCATTAACACTCTTCTTATGTATCTAGTTCCTATTTAAGATTAGTGGCTATTCTCCTCTTGAGAAACTAAAATTTGTGGTTCCTCTCAAACCTCATCAAGAAATAACCTTTTCCTTTTAACATATATCCTTTCAATCCATGTGGGTGTTGTTTCTCTCCTTACTTTTTTTAATTTTAACTTTATGCATTCCAAGTCTTCATGCCTCCAAATCTCACAAAATTTATAGTTTTCTTTTCAAGTGAAAAAAATAATCTAGGATTTTAATGACCATTTGGTCTAACTCTCACACTTGTGCCATAGCTTCGTGTTTTCTCCACTCCTAGATGTAGTTTCAAAGAATGTCGTAGGTTACATTTTCACACTTGTTTAGGCCCTTGTGAACTAAATAAACCTAATTTATGGATAAATTGGGAATGAGAAACATTAAAATGGACCTAATGTCACCTTGATCTAGTGTTGTAATGTGTTTTCCACATTCACATTGAATTTAGGGCCCTTTTAAGCTAAATAAACCTAATTTTTCCTTAATTAATGTTGTAAAGTGTATTTATTTGTGCCTTCACATTGAGAAATGGTCCCTCTTGCATTTATGACCTTAATATCATCATTATTAGGCACCTAAAACCCTATATTATGCATCCCGAGGCTTATTTCAATCAAAATCCTGACAAGATCAACAAATAAACTTAATTTCTCAACTCCTTGACATTTTCTCAAGCTAAAAAGGATAGGTGGGAACCATACACCACCTTGAGTGTATGAGTCCCATCTAGATGGGTCCTATATGCCACAAGTGGCGTATGAGTCCCATTTGGCCCCTTTTTAGGTTTTTAAGTTCAAATCTCATGAATTTTGACTTTTGGGATCTAATAAACAATAAGTTGGATGGATTTACTATATAAACAAGGTCTCAAATCATTATTTCACTAAACCTTCATTATATCAACATAAGCAATCAAGATTTAAGCATTCCAAGACTTCACAAGAGCGTCAAGAGAGTTTACAAGAGCATTTCGAAGACATTTAGGGGCATAATTCTTCATCATTTGTTGCAGCAATTCAAGATACATCATCAAGTCAAGATCATAATGCATCAAGCATGTTGTTGAGCTAGTGTTGTGATGTAGCATTCAAGATCCAAGATTAAGCATTGTTCTACACTTATTTCAAGATCTAGATCTACATTATTCATGGCCATTTCATGTTAGAAATTATAGATTTACAAGACATCATTCAAGGTATCATTGCTCATGTTTCATGTTCCATGTTTCATGTTTCATGTCCTTATTTCATTATCTCATCATTTGGTTTAATTACTTAAAAGGGGTTTGACCAAGGCAAACCCCTATTCCTTAACAATCAACAAGTTTTTCTCTCTCTACATGTGTGATTGTAGATCTAGGTGCTTTGAGGATTGAGGATCCTTTGAAGATTAGGTTTCAAGGTTGAAGAAAGTCATCAAGTTGTCACAAGGTTGCTATCTTCATAGAAAGTCACCTATAGGCTGCAAATTAGGGTTTCAGATTTAGAAATGAAGTGTGGAAGGAAGAGTAGAGATATGAGAGCAGATTTAGGTCTTAACCCTTCGAAAAGGAAAAGTGGGACTAATACACCACTTGTGGCATATGAGTCCTAGTATAGCATATTTTATAGATTTTAAGAGATTGAGACTCACCATTCCCAGATTCTTGTTTCCACCCAAAAACCCTAGTCTAGGACTAAATCACCCAGAATCACGTATGAGTTCCAGTGGGCATCAAACAACAAGTTTTCAGGGTTATGGAGCTTTTTTTGACCTCATCACTCTTCTAGGTGCACCTTTGTTCATTTCCAGTTTGATATTATGTATTTTAGTTTCATTTCCTAGGTCATCTAGTTAGGTTTTGCATGGTACTTCACATGATTCATTCATCTCTTGTCTTTCCAAGCACTAGCTTGGTGGTGAACCATCGTTTGATGTTTTTTTCCAGTATAACCTTGAAATACTCTAAAGGGTAGCCAACCCTTATGCTTAAAAATATTCAAGGTCAGTGACCAACAAACAAGAGATGGATTTTACACTTTTCTCCCCTGCACTTCAAGCTTTGTTAAACCTAAGAGGTGGTCCCAACAGTATACTTATAGATACTTGTGTGCCAAAGTACCCAAAATATTGTAAAAAAATGATTCTCCTTTAAATGTTTAATAGAAAAAATACCCTAAAGGTTTGGCCGACCTTTCTAGCAATGTCTAACTTAAACATGAGACATATTATGCATTAAATTCCACACACACCCACAACAAGATTGATAAGTAAATTTGATTTTAAATTGTGATTAGCTGTTGAATTAAACAAAAAAATATAACATAAATAACACACTTAGATCAGTGCCTCATCCTTGGAACAAAGTCAACTCAAATACCTACACAATCTGATAACAATTTCATACATGACATCTTGATTAAGCTTTGAAGATATTACATTACAGTATTTCAACATTATATCTTGACCATCACTTCTTATCATAATCCTAGCACTCAATTTAGCATAAACCAATAGCTTCACTCAAGCACTTACATTAATTCTTTGAATTAACAAGCAAGAACAAAACTACACATCCACTGGAAATGAATGGAGACAAATAAAATAACTCTTGATTATGTTATTCATAGCTTGTAAAATTAGTACATAGGAGAGAAAATAGTCCTGAATTTGTACCATTCAGTATTATTTTTCCAGTATTGCTATCAATATTACATAGATATTTACAGACTCGGACCCTAAAAAATTAACTCTAAAATGCTTTGTATTCTCATAAAAATGTTCTTTGCGATTAATTATAGAACAACCATCTCTAAAAAATGGAGCAGAAAAAAACACTTGAGGAAATATAAAAACCCTAAGTGGAGATCTTCAAGAGACATCTGGCACATTTAGGTCCCTTTGATCAATAACCGTCTCTAGCATTGAAGAATCCTCATTTGCAATTTGATTCTCGCCTCTTCATTCACTTGCCCCACAACAGAAAAATATTCCTAACCATGATGAGCCATCATTCATCTTCATTCTACAGTTGAAAAATACTTTTCTCATGAGAGACTTCACCTCCTCTTTCATTTTTACCCTGCAATGTATACGTTGTTTTATCTGTGCACTCACCTTCACATTTTAATTTTCCCAAGACTTATAACTTTAATTTTAATGCACAAAGTATTTTTACTATTATTTCCATCGGGCAATAAAACATTTACCCATGCACTTTACCTCTATATTCTACAATTAAAGCCCCTTTGTTCATTTGCTTGCCCTGCAACTAAAAATCTAATTTTTTTACCATGAAAATCCTTTCTTCTCTTTTATCTTTCTTGTAGCCAAATAATTTCATTTTTACTATGAAAATTCTCACCCATCTCCATTAACTGTGAAAACCCCCCTATTTTTTTTTGATGAATAGGAAGCTATCTATATTAATTCAAATATAAAGATATATATTCACAAAAAAAGGGTGGGTGGTAAAAAGGCACACCCTTTTACCTATGCATCTTTTACCATTTTATCTTACTTGTAGCTCAAAGTCTTTTTATTTTCATGGTGTAGATGTCAATTATTTTTCCATATGTTGTAGAAGACTTCATTCACCCGTGCATTTCACCTTTGATTTATTTCCACCATCAAAATTTTCATCAAATAATAATATTTGACATTTCACGGGTCCCATATTTGCTTTGCACAAACACCTCCCAAACACCATCGCACATCGCGGATGCATCAAATGAAAAACAAGACACAATAGCGATGGGAGATAGGTAGCACATGACATCACGTATTGTGAATGCAATGTGGAGAGGGAGACAAAAAATAGCAATGGGTGATGGACACAATAGCCATCACTCATCGTTGATTTGATTCTTAATTTTCCATTCAAAATGGAGATGAGTGCTACAACTGTTGCCGTGAAAAATGAATGAGCTTTGAAAATTTTCCCAACCAATAAGAAATAAGTATTATTCTCTTTTAATAATATACTTATCTAAATATATTTCCCCTTTAATGTTTTCCCATAGCCATCGCTCAAACTTGACCATCATTGATTTCCTCCACCATTTTCAATTAAAACTGGTGATGAGCGATGGAGATGGATTTTCTTTCTCATGCATCCATGATAATTTGCTTCAGCCAATAAGACACAAAAATTAAACTTTGTTTTGCACAATAACATTTGAAAATGCATTTTTTACTGCTCAGGTGTCTTCAAATGAAAACCAGCGCTGGGAAGAAACCATCGCTACTTTATTTGGAAGGAAAGCCTCTCAATTAGCGATTAGCAATGAAACAAAATCCATTGCTGATTTTTTTCTTCATTCTTGACTCAAAACCGCAATGGCGATGCTGCTACGTGAATGAAGAATGCACTACTAGAGAACCTTGGAAAATATTTAAACCCATCCTTTGCCACAAAACATTAATTAAAACCTACCCAAATTCAACTCATTGCTCAAACCAAGGCATCATTGATTTCTTCCTCCATTTTCATTCACAATTAGAGATGGGCGATGAGGTGTTGCCATCCTCTAGACTAATCAGAAGCAATAATTAAACTTGCATGTCCTCCAAAACATTTGAAATACATTTTATATTTTCCCTAAATTCATTTTTCACATTTGCACAACATTTAAAATATTTTAAATATTTTAAACATTAGTATTTGAACCATTAGAAAAATTACAAATTTTAATTACACTTGTAGGTGAAACAAAGACAACTCACTGCACACAAACAGTGACACTTGGAGCCATGATTTTTTGCGTGTGATCATAATAAATTATTTAAAACATGTGTTTTAAATCAAAATTTTCCCATCCATCAAAAAATAGGCACCTCCTTTGTAAACTGGCCCCCAAGACGTGTTTGCCACAACTGAAATACATTAAAATAATGTATCATATGACTTTTTTTTTATGAAAATGGAGCTGGAGATGTTTTAGACACAAATTAGAAATGGGTTGCACTTAGAATTTGGAAATTTAAAACTTTTTGCAACACCAATTTTGGCCCAGTAGCAGTCAAAAAATGATTAAAAAGCATATCAAAACTCGTCTGGGAGGTGTAAAACTAAACATGCATGTAGAATTTTGACCCAAGAACTCATTGCAAAAAATGGATTGGAAAAGACAATCTTGAGGTGCAAGATATTCAATGCCAAAGTGGCTCACTCAGACTTTTCTGCAACTGCACCTATCAAAAACCAAATCGAAGACAACCAGTCACCTCCTTGAAAAATTATCAAATCACTTTCTGGGAAGCTACCACTGGAAAAATTAAATCATTTAGGTCCATTGAGTATGTGTGCAAGAGGGATTTCCTTGAATACACATTCATCACAAGATATTAAGGGTCAAATTTGATCTCCTTGAAACATTTTGAGAATGCAAATGTAAAAACATAACAAACTGCATTTGCTTTTGACTTGGTAAAAAATATCAAATCTAATCTTGAGACTCTGAAACTAGACCAGGGTGTGTATGAATATGATCGGAATGTAGAGCACCAATCCATTTTCCATGATGATCATTTAGCTATGAAATATCAGTCTGAATAGGAGGCCACTTCGTAGGCCTGAGAGTATGCAAACAACAAAACAGTCGCAAAACCCTCCAACTTATCATTTCAAAACCCTGTCAAAACTCATCACATGAAGTTGAAAAAAAAAAATGTTTATATATGACAAATAAATACACTCACCAAGGGATTTGTCATAAAAGAAAATGGGCTTTGAATTATGACCCTCCAAAGTAGGTCACTGGGGTAGATTTTTCAAGTGCGTTTCTAGGCATGCAAAGAAAATTTTCACATCATGGGTACTTAAAATTTTGCAATTTTTTATAGTCCCAACAGTGGCTCCAACTGGGGATGCATGCCCCTTGAGAGCATGGCGAGATTCCAAATCTCTGGGGAGAGCAGACCAAGTGCCAAAATCATTGGGCAATAGAGTCTTTTAATTTCATTTTTTAAACCTTATTTGATGGCCTGAGGCCACCAAATGAAAAGAAGAACCCATGTTTTCCTCTATCAAACACCAACCTGTTGAAGGAATTGATTTCCCTCAACCCACATTTACCTTCGCCATACCACTACAACAAGTATAACTCTCTTCTTACAAGCATAAATATGAGCTTACCATTGAAAACTGCCTGATTACAAACATTGCCCCTATCATCTCTTACAAATTTTATAAGCACACAATTTCTAATGTAATCTCTATCATCCTGCATTGTATAACCAGGCATAAACTGAAAATATTCATTATCACATGACATATATGTGTTATATTCATCATATGAAACATATTGATATTGAAAATAGCATTCCTTGCTCTTCATCTCATTGCTATGCTCCATCAAAATACCTCCCAATTGAACTGGAAAATGAAAGTGTTCATACTCTTCCAAGTAGCTGGCATCATGATACTCAACCTTACCTGCAACATCTGTATCAAATGTAAAACATTCATAGGAAATTCCCTCAAGGAGCTCATCAATGTGTTTCCTTGTTTACTTAAGACCACATTCTAACCCTGTGTCAGATGCATCATCAAAGTCATTAGCAAAGAGTGGATTATCTCTACACTAGTAAGGATCATCATTTCTCACCTCTAGTGAAGATGGAGGCTCATCAAATAAGGGGTTTTCCATTACATTGATTTTTGACGCAAATATTTTTGCCTCCTCAACATGGAGTTCCAAATCTTCCATATCATCATTGTATTTAAAATCATTACAATCACTAGAAGAGAATACAGATAGATTTTCAACTTCATTCACATCAATAGTTAACATCTTTGACTCCCATTCTAGAAACTCTTCACAGGAAGAAAGTTCCTTCGCAAGCAAACATGCATTCCCATCATTATCAACATATTTCTTATTTGCAAAAAAGGATTCTATCTCTACTTCATGAGGATAATCATAATCAATAAAGGAATGACCATACTCAATGCCATCATAGTTAGTACAACAAGGGGACTCATCAATACTAAAACTATGTTAAGGATTTTCAAAATGAATGCTCTGTCTTATGTCTTCCAGAGGACTATAGGTATTCAAATCTTCAAAATAATCAAAATCTAGGAGGATACCAAACATGTATTTAGGATCCTACTCTTTAGATTGGTTTCTTATACAGATTACTTCAACATCACCAATCGCTTGGGTTGATTCACCATGTTGAATACTTGTCCCATTTTTATTCCCTGATTAGTAGAGTTGCAACAAGGGATAACTTCACATACCTCATGTTCTCTAAATCCTATTTTTGAAAAATGATGAATATAATCATTAGGGTATGTGCAGGATCATCATGGAAAAAATAGGCCCTTAAGTGGCAACAAATTTAGAAAAATAAGTGTTAGGCAACATGACGTAAAAATTTGAATAAGTTATCTATATTATTTGAAAAATATGTAAGAATAGAATCTGTAGAAAATTGAATTTAGCTTCTAAACTACTAGGTTTATTTAAAAATAAATAAAATCTATTTGGTGAAAATTTGAAATTTCAATGCAGGAGTACTCAAATTTCAGGGAAAAATAAGAAGTAAGTGTTTGTCTAACCACCCTAACCATAATAAGTGATAATATTTTTTTATAAGATTTTATATATAAGTAGATGACTCATGTTCAGATGTGATGCATATTTTTTTGTAATTTTTTTCAAGTAAATAATTAATTATGATTTTTTTATTACAACTTTTAAAAAATATAAAAACATGTAAGTCTGACCACCTTAACTTGGTCAAAACTTCATGAAATTTAATTTTTCCTTTTTTAATCCTATAGTATGTGAAGCATAGAATGTGATGCATATTTCAGATTCAAAAAATGTGATACCATTTGAAATTTATAGATGTTTTTCAATCAGCCTATCGTTTAGGACTTTAGTCATAATTCTAATAGAAAATAAATAATAATTATTTATTAAATCCAAATTAAAGTATAATTTATATTGGTGGAAAGCTAAGAATCTCCACTAAAAACTCTTTTCGCTTCATCAATTTTGGATTAAAAAAAAGTCGTCAGCCACATACCCTACAAATACCCATAATATTGCCACTTTTTGGCCCATCATGATCCTGCACATACCCATTATCTACATAACCAGTGAACGTACCACTTAGTTCATTTGCTTCATTGAGGTATGCATTTTCAGCCTTTTCTCTACCCTATTCTTCTTCATGTGATATCTCACTACTTGACCAATATGGAGCAGCAAAATCATTATCATTATAGGCTGAAAGCATAATAGTTTCTTGATGATCATCTAGAATCTTTCCAAAAAGAGAAAAGTATTCACACACATGGTCAAGCCTAGCAGGCTTCAACTCCTTTGGTAGAGCACTCAAACCTGGTTCATAAGATTCATAAAATAAATCAATGAATACTGAATTTTCAGGTCTGTGACACTCAGGAATTGCAGACATAGTATCCATAAATCTTGCATAGAGATCATATGATAATTCTCCTTCATGTCTCCTTATTCAATAAAGGGCCCTTGAACAGAGACCATAGGATCACAAATGCATGCAATTTCTTGACAATGTGTTTGGGGCTCTATGTGATAAACATTATGGAATGATGTATAAGATGAAATGATAGGGGTGTAAGTGTTTTGACATTCATTTTCAATTTCTGACTTACACCCTTCATCAACATTTGCTGCCTTAGGGAAGCAAACACTTGTAGGAAATTAACCCTTGTGCATTCCATATTTTTGGTTGTTTTGAATGTTCATGGCTATATCACAGGGCTGGCGCAAGGTTCTAGGATCCTTATCTCTCAACAAATAGCTCATTTCTTCATCAAATGCACCCAAGTATACAACCAAACACACTGCATCACTTAGTCTCATACCTTCAAGAATATCCCTCAATGTTTTAGCAAATATCAAGTTAAATGTTGGGACTAGCTCATCCTCTTCTTTCTCAATGTTCATAAATTTATTGATCATAGAACTAGCATTGATTCTTTCACCAAATTGCTCCATGAACACTGCTTTGAAATCCTCCCAAGAATAGATAGAGCAAGTTGGTAAATAAGAGAATCAATCTCTTGCATCTCCCTTTAGAGACTGAACAAATAGCCTCATGATCGCATCCTCATGATCTACCTCATAGTCATCCATTAAATTATTGAATTCTTCTAGATGCTTATTAGCTAATTCAAACTTCTCACCATTGAATTTTGGAAAGTGTTCCCTAACTTTACTAGGAATAACATTTGGAAATCCCAAAATACCACTGAAATTTATGGATCTATATCTTTCAATAGATAAATTTCTTAGATGACATGGCAGGGGCTGCACACTATGCATTGTTACATTTGGGTCCACACAGGGATGCACATAGGTTGATGATACATTTTCTTTCACCTTTACAAGCCTTTTCATATCAACTTTTCAGTTACACAAGGAAACTCAAACTCCTTTTACAATATGATATTAAGCTTTTACAATGTAAATTTCTACCTCAACTCGCTTAAGATTTTCTAAATGAGTTTCCTCAAGAATATTGCATACTTCATTTCATAATAGAGACTACAAATTATAACTCAGACGCATGTAGAATAATCACTACTATTTCCCTTCCTTAGTGCTTAGTTTCACTCAATAGGGAACCAAATTTTTTTGAGACTTTCAAATATTGTTTTCATATACAAATTTATCCTTCTTGAAAACCAAAACATGGAAAATACCTAGATATGTTGCAGCTGCTGCAAGTTCTTCTTCCTGAATGGAAATCTTTGTTGATCTAAAACGTTCTTCACATCTTCATCAAGTTATTTTGACAAAGTCACCACCTCTCTTCACAGAGGACTGAATGTCAAGCAATATGAAGCTCCTTGAAAAATGAATTTCATTTTGGGTCTCCTCCAACAGTAGAGTCACACATAAATTCTTTTAAATTTGCTGCAACAAAACCTCTTCTAGGTCTAAAAACATCAAAATATGAGCCAGATGTTAAGATTCACCAAATTCTTGACTCTATGATATGAAAGTCTACAACTGGAGATTCAAAGTTTTCCAAATGGATAATCCTTTGGTTCTCCCTAGCGAAGTCATCAATCTATTGGTGTTTTTTCTAGAAAAACCTTGAAATCCTCTAAAGGGTAGCCAACCCTTATGCTTAAGAATCTTCAAGGTCAGTGGCCAACAAACGGGAGATGGATTCTACACTTTTCTCCCCTGCACTTCAGGCTCTGTTAAACCTAGGAGGGTGATCCCAACAGTATGCTTATAGATACTTGTGTTCCAAAGTACCCAAAATATTGTTAACATATGATTCTCCTTTAAATTTTTAACAGACACAATACCCTAAAGGTTTTGTTGACCTTTCTAGCAGTGTCTAACTTAAACATGAGACATATTATGCATTAAATTCCACACACACCCACAACAAGATTGATAAGTAAATTTGATTTTAAATTGTGATTAGCTACTGAATTAACCAACAAAATGTAACATGAATAGAAAACTTAGATCAGTGCCTCATCCTTGGAATGGAGTCAACTCAAATACCTACACAATCTGATAACAATTTCATACATGACATCAATTAAGCTTTGAAGATACTACACATTACAGTATTTCAACATTATATCTTGACCACCACTTCTTATCATAATCATAGCACTCAATTTAGCATAAACCAGTAGCTTCACTCAAGCACTTACATTAATTCTTTGAATTAACAAGTATGAACAAAACTACACATCCACTGGAAATCAATGGAGACAAATAAAATAACTCTTGATTATGTTATTCATAGCTTGTAAAATCAGTACATAGGAGAGAAAATAGTCCTGAATTTGCACCATTCAGTATTATTTTTCCACTATTTCTATCAAAATTACATAGATATTTACAGGCTCAGACCCTAAAAACTTAACTCTAAAATGCTCTGTATTCTCATCAAAATGTTCTTCATGATTAATTATAGAATAACCATCTCTTAGAAATGGAGCAAAAAACAACACTTAAGGAAATACAAAAACCCTAAGTGGAGATCTTCAAGAGACATCAGGCACATTCAAGTCTATTTGATCAATAACTATGAGGGCGTCTTAGTCCTCCCAAGGTTATTGTATAGAGATTCTTTTATATTTTTTTTCAACATTCAAAGATTTTGCATCTTCCCCAAAAAGCAGCAGCGGGACTAAGACAACAGTAAGGGCGTCTTTGTCTCCATAGCATATTTTGACAACATTTTTGCATTTCCAAAATCCTCATTACATTTCCAAACTTCCTAGGTACATACATCCTAACTTGATGTTACTTAATTTTGTCATTCGTATCCATCATTTGGCTTACATTACTAGGTTTTGTGAGTTAAATGTTAAGTTGTCTTTTCCAAGCCTTTGCTTGATGGTGAACCCTTCAAAGCCTAAATAACCCCCCCTAGGTCTTCCTTGTTGAGAATTGACTCACCTTTGTGTTGATAGTCAATCCAATTTGGGATCCTTAGGAATTCTTGAATGATAATTGGAGAAGAGTGGTGTTATATGACCTAGGCCATAAAGCACCCATTTTCCTATTATTCATTTTGGTGAACTCAATGTTTTTGGACATACATTTTCTAATTTGGAGTTCATTAAGGTCCTAGATCTAGGTTGCATTCATTCTTGCATTGCATCCTGTATTAGTGAAAGTGCATATAGGGTTTCTCACATTTGTATTAGTGAAAGTGGATATAAGTTGCATTTTTACTTTCTTGCATCATCTTATCTCATTGAAAAATTGAAAAGTGCATTGTCAATCATCCTAATTACATTTAGGAACATTGTTATTGCATTCAAAATTGAAATAATTTCCTTCAAATTTGTATTCAATTGTTTGTCATTAGTCACTTTTTCTTGCATTCATTTGCACACTTTTCTATTTCTAAACATCACGTCTTTGAGTAGGAAACCTGGAAACACTGTCATAAATCCATATTTTGCTATTTTTTTCTAAAAAAAAATCTCTATTGGGACTAAAATGCCCTTATTGGTGTCTTGGTCCCTCTGTGGTTTTTTTCCTCAGAATCCTATCTGGGTTGATTGCTTTTTGTTCCACTTTTTGGGACCTCAAAATTTCACTAGTAGGACCAAGATGCCCTTGCTGGAATCTTCGTCCCCGTTGACTTTGAACTTCCAATTTTCAGGGTTTAAATCTACTTTTCTATGCTTCTATTTTCTACCATTGGTTATTTTTTTTAGTGGGTTGACCTTTTTTTTCATGCATTTTACTAAATATAGCGTAAAGTGGTTCATTTCATGCACTTCTTCATTCCAAATTTTCATTCACAAAATTTCATTGCATAGTGTAATCAGTAAATTACCTTGTTTTAAAATCTGAAAATTGCACTTATACATTTCATTTTGGGCCTTTACATTGCATTTTGAGTTTGCATAGATTACTTTTTACAAATGTTCGTATCAGTCTTTTCCAAGTTTGTAAAGAAAAATCTAGTCAATAAGCATTTTAGTCATTCATTCAATGCATTCCCTAGTTATGAGAGTCTTTTAGCACAAGAGAGTGAAAATGTTAATGCCTATCTTAAACTTACACCCCCTCCTATATCTCCTATTTATGAGGATGATGTGATAGAAGAGAATAAAAAAATAGATAACCATGATGATCATAATTGTTCTTCTCCCAAAGCCTCTCCTTTTAGTGATGAAGGCATCTTGGAGAAAGAAGATGCAATTGTTGACAATCATGAAGGTCTTGTTTTCCCTTCTCCTCATTCCCCTTGGGAAGATAGTACAAAAACAAAAGATGAATTCATTGCCACCAATTTACTTAGTTTACATTCCTCTCCCAACACTTCCCCTACTTGGGAGAATTCTACAATCATAAACAACCATGAAAATGAAATTTGTGAGGAGGACATGTTGGTGTTAAGAGATCTAGTAATTGAAAGCTTTGATAATCCTACTTCTCCCACTTGGGAAGACATTATAGAGCATAAGGGTGTAATTGTAGATAACCATGGTAATCACATTGGATCTTCTCCTAATATCCTTCATAATAACGAAGATGATAGTTTTGTATTAGAAGATATACTTGAAAGTCATGAAAATATCATTTCTCCCTTTCCTAACACTCCTACTATTTGGCAAGATCTATTTGAACAAAAATATCCAATCATTGGCAAGCATGATTCTCCTTCTTTTTATGCCTCCTCTAGTTGTGATGAAGCTACTTTACGAAACCTAACCATGGAATGTGATGAACATCTTGTTTATTACTCTAAAAACTCTCCTACTAGGGTAGATATTAGGGCATAAGAGAATAAGACCTTAGCAAACAAGAATAAAATCATGGAAAATGATGATACTCACATTTATCCTTCTCCTGATATCTCTCTTAGTTGTGAAGAAGAAAAAAATCAGAGTCACGAGAAGCCTATTTGTCTCTCTCCCCCTAGGAAAGACATTATTGAACAAGAGAATTCCATCAATGATAAACAAGACAATACAACCATTGATAACTCCCTTGCTTGTGTTGAAGTCATTTTAGAAGAACCAACCTTTGAATGTCATGAACATCTAGCTTGTAGTTCTTGTAAAAAATCTCCTCCTAGGGAGGATATCATGGTGCAAGAAATTGACAACAATAGTAATGTGGCCTCCTTAGGTGATGGTAAAAAAGGTGATTCTCGATTGCCCTTTATTGGAAATATATCAAACCAAGACCATTGAGGTTATGAATGCACAAGTGTCCATTAGATCCCCTTTGGTTAATGGACCTCCTACATACCCCATGGGTCATCCTAAGAATCCTCTAATTCTTTACCCCCCTCACAACAACCGAAAATTCAAAACAAACCTCAACTTATCCTTTACCCACCTAAGAATAATGTGTCACAACAATTGAGTTATAATACCGTTGCTCATACATATAACACAAGAAACAATCCACAACTAAGACAAACACCTTCAACATCCCTCACATTGCCTAATCCTATCCTACTTAATTCTATCTTACTAGACCCTCCTCATGGAAAGGAGTATGATCTTGTCTAACAACTAAAGAATACTCCTGCTAAAATATCATTGTGGGACCTTATAAAAGCCTCCCCTCACTATCATAACATGGTTCAAAATTCCTTATGACAAGTTCCTATCCCTTCTAATGTGCAACCAAATGACACAACAACCATGATTGAAGGACTGAATGTTGACATTGTTTTCCACCAAAGTGAGCTCCCTCCTTTGGAAGTGTAAAAACAAAATGAAGCCTTCATAATAATATCTCGATATAAAAAGATAGGCATAAAGTGAACCCTCATTGAAAATGGCTCTACTCTTAATATTTGTAGCATAAACCTTTTGGATAGGCTTGGTGTGGATAAATAAAAAATTCAACCTGACTCTTTATCTATCGAGAGATTTGACAATCTAGGAAAACAACTGCTTGGAGTGGTTACATTGCCTATTATAGCTGGAAAGGCCGTATTAGAAACACCAATCCATGTTATGCCTCATGATCTTTCATATAATCTCCTTTTAGGTAGACCATGGATTCATACAATGAATGGGGTGCCTTCTACTCTTCATCATAAAATGAAGTATGTTTACAACAACAAAGTGTACACACTTGATGCTGATCCTGAGCCTTATAGTGTCTTAAAACTTGAGAAAAATAAAGATAACCCCTTGAAAAGATTGACACCAAGTATGCAAGTAGAACTCATGCAACGAAAGGACAAAGAAAAACATATTGAGGAAATTACGAAGCTATTCGAAGATGATTGGGGTTCCTTAGACTTCGAACCAACATTCATGGGATAATACAAGATCATAAAAAAAGATTCAGACCAGGGAAAAGAAAAATTCTTAACGTCAACACAAAATTCAGAAGACCCTTCGAAAGCATCCACCTCAATGACTATTAACAACCACCAAATCCTAAATAAATGAAAAATATTTAAGGAAAAGGTTACGAACTTATGAAACAACTTGGATGTACAGTGGAAAAGGATGTGGTGCTAGAGAACAAGGTATCTATGTCCCTATATAACCTAACATGAAAGAAACAATCCATGGTCTTGGTTATTGTCCTTTGATAGAAATCAAACCATCAATCAAACCTTCACTCAATATCAACACTCTCACAAAGGATTGCTCTAAACCAACTTTAACAATAGTCCATCTTGAATTGATAGACACTAGTGGTCTTGATTATTATCCATTGAAATAAATTAAACAAACAAAAAAATCTTTGCCTAATGTCAATCTCATCTGAAAAACACTAATGATTTGAATTTGTTAGATTTTACACCCTCATGTAAAGGAGAGAACAAAATATCACAATCTAAAGAGTCTTGTGTAGGTATGACACCTTATACTAAGCAAGATATATCTTTGTTGCACAATAACAAAAAATCCTCTACTTTTTATCAAGAGAGTATCTTGTTGAGACTCCTCCGAGATTGTTTGATATCCCTCCCTCCAAGAACATGAAAGAAATTTTACTACAAACATTCATTTTGTGCATATCATAGAGTTCATGGTCATTCTACTAATGAATGCAAGGCTTTAAGTGATAAAATTCAACATCTTAAGGAGTGTGGTGCTCTCCCTTGTGTTGAAGCATTTTTACATGAGCATTTTTTTCGTCAACCATTTTGGCTCAGCCTTGTCCTACACTAAGTGGGGGCAAGGGGTTAGGTTGCCTTCTCCTCATATGTCACTTGTCATTGTCTCTTATGGCTAGTTGACTGCCTTCCATGTACATTTAAGAGCAAGCTTGGGATGTGGACAACATGCCTTAAGTTGGCTCACATGTGATGCACTGAGTTATACATTTTGGGGGAAACCCATTTCCTTTTCATGACATAGCTTATTGGAAACATATGACTTGGCATAGGGATTTTTGAGTAAGCTTTCATGTCTTCTTCTACTTTAAAGCAATTGCTCACAACATGGTGTTCATCAATTTCTTTAAAGTGGGGGCATACATTGGCATACATTGGCATTATTTTGGCATGATTTCATTTGCATTTGTTTCCATGTTCCTTCATGTTATTTTCTTACTTCATGCGATGTATTTTTCTCTTTGTGGTGACATTAGGAGTAATGTCCTTGAAGAGCTAGATCTATCTTAGCATATTACATTCCTCTTAGTGGTGATGTGACACATTGCATTCCTTAAGGTGTGAATATTTTATCCTTTGATTGGTCCCCTCTTGGAAAAATTAGGAACAATGTCCCCTAAGATTAAGACCTCACACGAACTAAGAAAAATCCATTCAAACATCCCTCTTTCTTATTGCGTTACATTTTTGTACCTTATTAAAGTCATGGAGGTATGTATTTGATATAGTTTCTTGGGGCTCACCTAGTGAAAAACTAGCTTCACTAGCCTATGTGAGCATACATTTTATCTTTGTCCTTATCATAGTCATGGGGGTATGACTTTGATATGGATCTCTTGGGGCTCATCTAGTGAACAACTAGCTTCACTAGCCCTTGTGAGCATGCATTTTGTTTGCATAGTGGACAACGTGTTCCACTTGTAAACCTTTTTTGGACAAACAGCCTAGACCCAGTCCACAACTCATTGGATGGTCAGTTGAAGCTTGATCCATAGCATTTTCTTTTTCCTTTTTCTCCTTTTCTATATTTGATGGTGTATGTTTGCAATATGGTTATGGCTCCATATATCATCTGCAAGTGTGTTCCTTTGTGCCTATGTTGGTCTACCATAGGATCTTGATCCCGGGGCTTGGCCACCCTCTTGGTTAATGTCAACCTATCTTACTAGCATTTGTACATTTGAACCCCTCATGATTGCATAGTTGGATACTTTAGTGTGAGCTTGAAGAAAGTTCATCCTCTCACTAAAGAGGGGGCTAAATGTAGTGTAGGAAAATCTGCACCCTTGCATTTTCACACTTGTTTGGGCCCACCTTGCTTTATTTATCCTTTTTTATGTCTTAATTGGTCCTATTTTGCATCCACAAGCCTAATAAATTGTATCTTTTTATGGCTAATCTCGACAAACATCAAAGGATAAATGATAATTTAATTATTTTGGCTATGTGTCCCTAATTTTTGGACTAGGACTAAGATGCCACCTAGGGTGTCTTTATCCTCCAAAGGTCCTGGGACCCTCTTTTCAAAAGCACCTTAAATGGGCCCCTTTTTGGAATCTATGCCCCGAGTTTCAAGCCTCAAGACTAAGATGCCACCTAGGGTGTCTTTGTCCCCATTAATTTATTTTTAGGATTTGATTTCAAATCTTGCCAAGATTTAGCCTCATTTAATTAATGATTTCATATGTTAGCTTGTTGTGGTGTAATTTTGGGATATTAAGCATAGATTTAAGTATAAATACAAGGTTCTTTCACTCATTTCTTACCAAGAAATTTGAATGAGAATTCCTAATAGCATAATTGAGTTTGCAAGAGCATTCAAGACCAATTCATCAAGCATTGGGAACCCTCATCAAGATTCAAGCATCATGTCAAAGATATTCAAGATGCATCATGTGTGTTTCTAAGCTACATTTCTGATGTAGGGTTTTGATTCTTGAGAAAGCAATTCAAGTCAAGATCTATCAAGCATTCCTTTGATTCAAGATCTACATTCATGCTAGCAACTTCACACGAGTTTGTAGATTTCATAACAAGGGTTTGGTGAGTTGCAACATAACACTTTGTTCATTCATCATTTCCCTTAATTATTCTATTTCATTCCAAGGTTTAATTACCAACAAGAGGTTTGACCAAGGAAAACCCCCATTTAATAATAGTCAACAATTTTTTCCTCTCTTACATGTTTATGTTGTAGATTTAGGATGAAGACTTGAAGATAATTTGAAGTGAAAAGTCACAAAGTTGCATTGCGAAGTTGTCATCTTCACGAAAACTCACCTATAGGCCAAATTTGGAAGTTTTAGGACCTAAGATTTGAGAAAAAGGAAGTCCAAACACTGAGCCTTGAGATCACATTTAGAGATTTCATAAATTCAAATTGAGACTAAGACAATAGTGAGGGAATCTTATTCCTCCCAAGGGTATTTTGCAGAGATTCTTTCAAATTCTATTCTGACATCCAAAGATTCCACATCTTCCCTAAAAAACATCAGTTAGACTAAGACAATAGTAAGGGCGTCTTTGCCCTCCCTAGCATATTTTGACAACATTTTTGCATTTCCAAAATCCTCATTGCATTTCCAGACTTCCTAGGTACATACATCCTAACTTGTTGTTACTTAATTTTTTCATTTGCATCCATCATTTGGCTTGCATTACTAGGTTTTTTGAGTTGAATGTTAAGTTGTCTTTTCCAATATTTTGTTTGGTGGTGAACCCTTTAAAGCCTAAAGAACCCCCCCTAGGTCTTCTTTGTTGAGAATTGACTCACCTTTGTGTTGATAGTCAATCCAATTTTGGATCATCCTAGGGAATTCTTGAATGATAATTGGAGAAGAGTGGTGTTATATGACCTAGGCAATAAAGCACCCGTTTTCCTATTATTCACTATGTTCTTGTAATAATATTACTATCAATGTGTCAAGATACCCCTATCAACATGCCTCAATACGATGAAGACAAACACTAGACCATCTGCACACCCACTATTAGAAAATCATGCCTTCCATTGTCACCTTATCCACTGTCAAACCATTGATTAAGATATTATGTTGCAAGAATTGTTCATTTATCACCTTTCTTCATCTGCCATCAAGGTATGTCTTTATCTCAGTTTGAAAGGTTCATTATACTACTGTCCACAAGAAAGAACTCATGTAAACACCATCATCAGCAACCTGAACCTTCAAATGTCATATTGATATATATCGATTATCCCACTGTGCTTTTCATGATCATTGTGCAAAAAATATGCCACTTCATTGCGAATTAAAGAAAGAATATAAACATAAAAATGAATATCATTGTAAAGCCACTATCATATGAAAATCACCCACACTATCACATACTATTGTAGACCATGAGCAACTCACTACAAGTCATTATTAGAGCACATAATATTGTTAAAAAAAACTACCTCAAGAACACTGTCATTTTGAACACCATGTATGATTTACCTTTGGACTGTCATGACTTTTGATTTGTAGCATACTACTTAACATTTTATGTGAACTGTTATACACACAATTCACTGTGGATAGTTATACACATGGAATGAGGTGATTGTCCTTAATGATCTATTTCTTTTATCTTGAAGATACTTCATTTCTTATGATTTGACTACCAATATTCAACTTCCCTTCGTCATTTCATTTCAGGGTGTTGCCTCATGCAAACTAAAATCATGATCACGTTTCATTGAAGACTCTACTCCTTCATTGAGCTAACTACCCCTTAATAAACCATTCCCTTATCAAAACTTTTTCCATTACATGCTAATGAAGATAAAGGGATTGTTCATGAAGTCATCAAGGTGTTTGATTATCATAAACTTTCACAAACATGAGTCATCCACTATCATAAATGACTATCAAGGTAGACTGTCCTTCTATGTTGGATTGCTCATTTAATGTGTAGTGATCTATTCTCCACCACCCCTATTTCAACAAAAGGTGATTTCCCTCATCACATATTTGAGGAACACTATTTACTATCCTTAGGTTATATGACTATCATGTTTTTCTTTCTTTTGAGTCATAGAATTTAACACAAAGTCATGAAAGAGATGGAATAAGCATGAAACACATTGAAGTAAGCATGAAATACCACTATACCAAGTATGAACCAAGCAAGAATGTCACTGTTAAAGTATGAATTTCATTGTACAAGCATGTATATCACTGCACAAGTGTGAATCAACCATACAACACCAAGAATATGAATGAATACCACCAAAACACATGGGTATGTGCAAGATCATCATGGAAAAAATAGGCCCTTAAGTGGCAAAAAATTCAGAAAAATCAGAGTTAGGAAACTTGATGTAAAAACTTGAATAAGTTATCTATATTATTTCAAAAATATGTAACAATAGAATCTATAGAAAATTGAATGTAGTTTCTAAACTACTAGGTTTATTTTTTTTTTTTAAAATCTATTTGGTGAAAATTTGAAATTTCAATGCAGTAGTACTTAAATTTCAGGGAAAAAATAAGAAGTAGGAGTCTACATGACCACCCTAACCACAATAAAATGATAATATTTTAGATATAAGTAGAGGAATCATGTCCCGATCTGATGAATATTTTTTTTGTAATTTTTTTCCAAGTAAATAATTAATTATGAATTTTTTTATTAAGCTTTTAAAAAATATAAAAAATCGTATGTCTGACCACCTTAGCTTGGTCAAAACTTCATGAAATTCAAATTTTCTTTTTTTAATCCTATAATATGCAAAGCATAGAATGTGACACATGTTTCGAATTCAAAAAATGTGATACCATTTGGAAGCTATAGATGTTTTTGAATCAACCTATCAATCAGGACTTTAGTCGTAATTCAAAGAGAAAATGAATAATAATTATTTATTATATTCAAAGTAAAGTATAACTTATATTGGTGGAAAGCTGAGAATCTCCTTTAAAAACCCTTTTCGTTTCATCAATTTTGGGTAAAAAAAAGGTTGTTAGCCACATACCCTACACATACCCACCATATTGCCACTTTTTGGCCCATCATGATCCTACACATACCCACATTGAACAACTCAAGCAACAAGTAACCTCAGCAAGATTCTACACTATTCCTTGTAATCACTTGTAACCTAGTCATTTGAAAAATGCAAGAGAATATCACTATCACAACCAAACCAACCATAAAAAGCACTATCATTAAACCGTTGAAAGAATTGTCATACCAAGCTTGAATACCATTATCAAACCAAGATGCAAAACAATGGAAATTTATGGTGTTGAGTCACTAATCATCAGACAAAGTACTCCACACTCCACAATGTACATGAAAGATGATATTACACTGAGTACTTATTATGAAAAGGTATTTACAAGATGTAATAAGATTTAACAAACTGTTCATTTACTCCTTGAAATATCACTAAGACAAGAGCGTAATGAAAAAAAAAACCATTGCCTACCAAGGTCTCAGTTGTAGCACTGTCTTGAAGTAGCACAAAATTGACTTGAAACAACACTTTGAATACCATGTGAAAAAAGAACCTTTAATAGATAGTGAACAAGCCATCTTTGCAAAAATTGCAAAAATATCATGAATATGACACCATAAATATCAAAACCATGAGTAGAAGCAAATTGACTTTCCATGAATTCATTTTTTATTTACAACCTATTGGTTGATGTCTCTGGGGTTTGAATGATAAAACTATAAACATCTCCCCATAACTTCATGCTTCTCTTTTATTCACTTATAGATGCCACTTGTGCAATATGCACAATCTTAGATTCATCCTTCTCCTGTTTTTTTTTTCTTCTCCAAACCTTCTTAGTGCCTATCTTCTTATGATGATTAAAAATTTCCACTAGATTACTCTTACAAGATTGTGCTTTATGTCTAAACTTGTTACATCTATAGCATATAATCTTGTAACCAATAGAAGTTACTAAAATACTAATTTTTCTTTCAGAAGAACCAAAATCATCACTTATGACTTGTGTACTACAAAACCTTGCAGTATGACCTAGACAGTTGCATTTATAACATATGACATTGTTTCCTCCACTAGACCATTCACAAGGACTCTTATTCCAATCAACTTTCCTTGCATGTATCCAACACTCTCTTGCTATATGAACAAATTCATAACATGAATGAAAATAATTTTCAAACCCGGATCTTTGATTATGTTCTGAATGGAAAGATCTTCTAAACTTGTTGTTGTTGGCTTGTGCATGGGTACTTTCTTTTGTCATCTTCTTGTCTTCAAACTTAGGAGTACCAGAAAGATAGTTTAGATCTATTTTATTTCTAGGAGTCTCTCTGACCTTAGAACTCTTCCCTTCTTCAAAGCCTAAACCAGAAGTATCCTTGTGACATTTTTTATTGCTTAACATCTCATTTAAGCATTCAGTTCTCTTTTCAAATTAAAGACTCTTTCGTAATTTAGAAGATGCCTTTTTCTAGATCATTTCTCAAAGAAACTATCTCTAATTCATATCTTTCACAATCAACCTCTTTTTCTTTAACCTAATTTTTGACTTCTTCTATTTTCTTAACTTCTGCAACTTGCACCTTCAAATCTATGATTAGTCTTTCTGCTTCTTTAAGAGTTGAAAGTGTCTTGACTTTCGATTCCTTTTCTTCTTGAAGTTGCAACTTCAATCTTTGATTCTCCATGTTGTTGTAATTAATTATTTAATTACACTTTAGCATAAGTTTACTTAGACATTTCATTTTCTAGGATAATTATTATTTAATTATCATCCTTATCTTATTGAGCTGTCTTTTTGCTCAAGATAAGATTAGGGTCTTGCTTTATTGCATTATTGCCTTTTTGAAGGCTTTTGTATTATTTGTAAAACAATTTCATTCAATAATTAATAATGTTGTTTTTTGCTTGCACAAGTTTGCTCTGAGGATTTACAGATTTTGTTATGAATATCTGTTGCATGTGATAGGTGATTGCTTGCAGGTGATTCTTGGGGATTGTGAAGTTGGTTTTCAACTTCTACATGGTATCAGAGCTCCAGACCTGTCGTTGCCTGTTCGTGATTTGAAGATATTCTCTCACAGCATCTTTTTCTATGCAAGGGTTTCAAGTCAGGTTGATTTTTGGTAGATCTGGGGGTAGCCAAAATTTTAGAGCATTTTGGGCTCGAACGGACGTCACCATCGCAATCAGAGCGTCCAAAAATGCCTTTCGTTTCGTTGATTTAGGCAAAAGTTGAAAAAAAGATAGTTCAATAAGATAAGGATGATAATTAAATAATACTTATCCTAGAAAATGAAATATGCCTAAGTAAACTTATGCTAAAGTACACGTAATTAAATAATTAATTACACCAACACCCCCCCATAAATGCAACTTAGGGAGAAGCAAATTATTATGCAAGAGATGAGTCCCAGCAACAAGGTCTGATCAGGTACTCATTTACAAATGCAATGCAATCTAAATCAAATGGGGTAAAGGAGAAAACCACATGGGAACAAAAATCCTCCCCAAAATATAATGCAATAAACTAACTAAGTGATGAAAGATGGAGGACTCCATAAGACCCCCCTCACATTTGACAAACAACCTTCTTTCCATTTATCATATCACACATGGAGGCAATGGTAGATCTGTGGAGTTCACACCTAATTTGGTTATCATCAGAGACTTGGAGAGTAGAGCAGTTATTGCTACTAGGATAGTGGATCACTCATCTCGGTTGTATTCCTTTATCGATTTTGCTACTGGTGGTGCTTCTGTTTCTACAACTATTCCTCACACTTCGAGTGTGCATCATCATTCAGATGAGAGATTTGGCTTCTTGAACATTGGAGTTATCACTTCGGATCCTATTCTCGAGCCTTCCATTCCATCTCCTCCACCTCCTGTTGCTTCTTTTGTTTCAGTGCAGCAAGATCCAGTTGATCATACATCTTTGGAGGTTTCTATTGAGTCTTCACCTACTTCGACTTCTTCATTGGTTGAGGTCACACCTGCTTCTGTGGAGACATCTTGGGCTACACCTATTCTACCTTCAGAGATTTCTTTCATTCGGCCTCTTCCCTCTCACTTCTTTCATGAGATGTTTCTTCAGTTCTTTTGGAGTTACTTCATTCTGGTGGGAATCTGTGGTCTCTTTATTCCTCTCTTATGGGGGGGGGGGTTCTTTCATGTATCTTTGTGATGGATGGTGTCCTTGTGGGGTCTTATGGAGTCCTCCATCTTTCATCACTTAGTTTATTGCATTCTATTTTGGGGAGGAGTTTTGTTCCCATGTGGTTTTCTCCTTTACCCCGTTTGATTTAGATTGCATTGCATTTGTAAATGAGTACCTGATCAGGCCTTGTTGCCAGGACTCATCTCTTGCATACTAATTTTCTTCTCCCTAAGTTGCACTTATGGGGGGTGTTGGTGTAATTAATTATTTAATTACACTTTAGCATAAGTTTACTTAGGCATATTTCATTTTCTAGGATAATTATTATTTAATTATCATCCTTATCTTATTGAGCTGTCTTTTTGCTCAAGATAAGATTAGGGTCTTGCTTTATTGCATTATTTCCTTTTTGAAGGCTTTTGTATTATTTGTAAAACAATTTCATTCAATAATTAATAATGTTGATTTTTGCTTGCACAAGTTTGCTTTGAGGGTTTACAGATTTTGTTCTGAATATTTGTTGCATGTGATAGGTGATTGCTTGTAGGTGATTCTTGGGGGACTGTGAAGTTGGTTTTTCAACTTCTACACTCCATTCTGATTTTCTTAATCTCATCAAGGGCACAAATGAGTTAATCTTCAATATCAATCTCACATTCATTTTCATTAAACTCTTGTTCATATTCACTTGTAGAGTAGTCTTCTTCTTTGTGAAAAAAAATCTTCTCTTTTAGATTATCACATCTTGTGTCAATTGCCAAGGGTGTTATTTTCAACAAATCATCACTTTGATACATACCAACCAGATTGTCCCAAACCTCCTTTGCATCCTTACAATACAAGACTTTAGCAACAATCTCATTTGGAAAACCACTAAAGATAGCATCCATGGCTATTGCATTGAATGCAAGATCCTTCTTCTCATCAGTAGTAGAAAGAGGTTTTGAAGATACTAGATAAGCTTTCTCTACTCCTTTCCACACACCAAATCCCAAGGAAGATAGATAAGATTCCTTCCTAAGTCTCCAAAAAATAAAATTGGTGCCATCAAACCTAGGTGCTCTAGAGATAGAATATTCTTCCATTTGTTAGTCATTCTTTATAACTACTTCATCATCCTTTGTATTTGGTTTAGGTAGTACTTGTTGTTTAGCACTATTCTCGGTATTTATTTTTCCTTTGTTTCTTATACCTTTTTCCATTTTATTCCACCACTTGTTGGAATACATGACCACTGAGAGGGGGGGTGAATTAGTGGTCTAATTACAAATCAAATTTTAATTCTAAACTCACTCGTGTGATTCAAAGCAACCCATTCAGACACCTCAATCACTATAGATACTAAATGTGGAGGGAGTCACAAATAACATGTAAATCAAAATATAATACTTGAACAAAGATATTCAGTAAAGCACAATATAAGAAACCACAAAGAGAAGAAATAACACCAATTTTATAAGTGGAAAACCCTAAAAGGGTGAAAAACCCTAAAAGGGTGAAAAACCACTTTGAACATAAGCTTCATTAGACCTCACTAGTCAAAACCTTATAGATTACAAGTTGTGTGCCTCAGTGGATAACAATGAGCCTCACTTGCTACAATATGCCTCATTGGAATTCTACAAGCCTCATTGGCTGTACAATATGCCTCACTAGAAATCTACAAGCCTCACTAGCTGATTCCTATGCCTCACTGGAAAGACTCCATGTCTCATTGAAAATATTCAAAAAAGAAAAATAGCAATATACAGAGAGTTACCTTGTTTCACTTCATATCACTTTCACAGATATGAATTCATACAATATTCAAGCACTGATCAAATAGTTTATCAATTTGAAATCATACTCTCTCAATCAATGATCTTTATATTCTAATCAAGAAAGAACAATCTACCTGCCATCATCTTTCAATTAAGAACCATACCCATGCTTTGTCAAAACCCTATCAAACCTTGTCTTAACATATCAAAAATATGAATCTACAATTCAACATAATTCATTCACTCTTTTTGCAATCACCATGCTTTGTTTATAAAAGATACATTACCTTGAATACCCGAAACATTCAATTACCTTAGTTCATGATAGATCCATAATCTTTGATACCTTGTTCTGTTCTGTTATAGTCATCTTTGCTTGACATATTTCAATCATGAAAATTCATCTCATACTCACAAAGCTCATATCAGCTCCAAACTAGAGCACATCACACACCAACTTCAAGAGAACCTCAGTCAATTTGAACATGCAATTCTGAATAATTTGTTAGTTCTTTCTATAGACATCATTCTTTGTTCATAAGAAAATAAATGCATTTCATACACACTATTACTCAGAGATATAACGAGGCATTTTACACTTTGATATTTGAATCTCTTTGCAGACAACAAGCAGTGGCTTCAATCACACAAAGTAGTGAATTCAATCACATTCCAGACATCAAGGTCATATTTAGATTACCCTAAACTATGTAGAGGATATAGTCATATAAATGCACCATGTATGTTGTTATTCAAAATGTTTGTTCCATGTATTTTCTCCATACACCCACATAGTATCATATTCTTGAATACCCCTTTCACCAAATAAATTCCAATTTAAAAAAAAAAAACCCTAACCTAACCGCTAATATTCAAGATCATCTAGATTGAGGGTGATCCCACAATACTAGTTTACAAATTTTGCCCAAATTGAAAACTAAACTGATTTTTTCTAACTAAATCTTCACTTTCGAGCACCTATAGTGGCTAAACCGTGAGGAATTTGAAGATGATGCAAACTAGTGATTTGTGACATTTTTTCTGTAAATTCTAAATATATTTCTTTCAAAAATTTTGGAATCAGATTGCACTTCTTTTTCCATCTCCTTCAAAAACTAGTTTTTTTTCAATAAACACCATTTTTAAGGAATGACGCTCACTGTATAGAACATAACTATTTTTCCATGAAGGATAAAATTCTATTTTTTTTGAATTTATATTTGTAACTATGATATCTAGTGCTTCCAATTGGTTTCATAGCGTTTTATTGAATATCTTTTCCTTAATCAAGTTTTGAAGTCAAACCATTTACAATTTAGACATAGGCGAACCGTATACAACATAACTTTTTGTATGTATCAAAATTCAATTATTTTTTGTTGTTGGATCAAGGACTTCAATATCTAGTGCACTGATATTTTTCAATTTTTTTTTTGATAATCTGCTATTTTTCCACATGCGTAGAACATAGAGCTTGATTTTTGGTGAAAAACCTATGTTTAATCAAACTAAAAAAATAAATACATATTAAAATTATATTCATTGGATAGCTTGTTGTGAGGACTACCATCATCCAGTTGGGTCTTGTGATTTATTTTCCATTTTCTCATAACTCAAGGGAAAAATTCTTGGGGTTTTGGGGAGAAGGGGGAGGGAAAGGGGTTTGAGCAAACCCCCTTTTTTGTCAAACGAACTAGGGTTCGAGCGACCCCCTTTCCACAACCCTTTCCTTTGCTTTTTTCCGTAGGAAATGTGGGACCCAACATTTAATGGGTTCGCTCGAAGGGGGGTTCTAGCGAACCCCCTTTGGGTTCACTCGAACCAGATGTTCGTTCGAACCCCCAAAAATAATTTTTTTTTGCATGGGGGCATTTTTTGCAACTTTTCCTTCCTCACTGGAATTGTAAACAAGTTTTGTGCGTTTACCTTTGAACACACACCATCTTCAATACTTTTGGCACCAACCAAAAATATATTAACCTGTTCATCTTCATGATTGAAAGCAAAACTGAAAAATATAGAAGACTATTGGACTCTTGTAAAAAGAAGATCTCTAGGGAATAACCATTCACAAAATTTAAATTCAGGTCTTGGATTTTTAATTACCACCACCTTCAACTTAAAAAGATAGCTTTTATCTTTATTCAAACGATATAACCCAAGACCATAACCTGCTTAGCCAGTTACTCCAAAGGAAAGGGTCGGTTTCCAAACAAAGATGAGCCCCTCAAGTCATCACTTGAGTTAACATTAACTAGTGCTACTAAGTCAACTTGAAAATATATAAAAAAACAACTTTAATATAAACTTTGCACAAAAACTATTATTTAGGGTTTTGAAGCAAATATGTTACCCAAAGATTAAACCCTAAACCATGTCAAATCCTTAATAAATTGTGCACCTATGACTAAATTTAGATCTCTACTAGACCCCATGAGCTCAGATGCAAAGCATGGTGACTTTGACATTTGCAAAGAAGATGTACTTTGAAGAATAATATATCAATTTGAAACAAAACCTTAACTCTTAGAAAGCTAGAAAGACCTTAACACACAAACTCTACTTTCACGACTTTATGTAAGTCTTTTCAATTGCATATTTTTGAAATCAGCCTTACCGTCATGACAAACCAAGTATCTCTGACAAACAACACTTTGACATCAATCCATGAGATGAGTATCAACACAGTACCACCATGAGATGAAGCAACTCATTGAAATGAATATGCAGTGAGTATCAATCAATGGAATAAATGACAAATACTTCAATACTCCTAACTGAGTGAAGAAATACCTTTGACATATCACTCAACATGAAATCAACCTTTGTATACATGAGCAAGCATGAGCACATCATGAATGAGCAACATTACCTTTACATCAAGCATCATTAGAGCAACAAACACTATGGAATGAGACATGAACAAGTATCAACCATTGTTTCCTTCAATTCACTATTTCCTTCAAATGGATAATCTCTCACATTAGTAACCTTTGACATCAATGACAAAATTCATTCAACACTCTCAAGCTCTTTGAACTAATGAAACACTCTAGAACCCAACTTGACTATATAAGTTTTAATTGTATTTTGCCAACGTGCAACCAAAAAGGTTTAATAGATAAGGATTGTAAATACTTAAATGTTATGTTGAATCTTAATTACAACAATAGTAGATTGTATGTGTGCATGGTTGATCTTCTCGACTATGCTTGCTATCTTGAGTAAACAGTAAACTTTATCATTAAAATGCCAATTAAACATGTGATCATTTTGTCGACACCTTTTCTTAGTAAATGTAGAGCACATAAGAATGTGAGTTAAAGAGAATTTATAAGAGACATTACTTTTGAGTTAGGCCATAAACATGTTTTAATTTATGGGCTTCTTTGCTAATTATCTTTGAAGTTGATTATTTCTTATGAAATACTAGGGAATATTCTTTTTGACTTGGTCATAAAAAAATTGTAACCTGGTTTTTTTGCTAATTACCTTTGAAAGTATGTCTTTCTTTTAAAATCATTAAAACTTTCATGAATTATCATACTTTTTTTTTTTTGAAAGCTAATAACAACACCTAAAGATATTATTAAAAATTAAATAAATATAATATTTATAATTATTTGGATCAAATATTCACAAAATAACTCTTAAAAATATAAATATATAATACTTGACCAACAAAATTATAAATATTTGTGCTTATCAGCTACCTTTTAGTAACACTTCTAAATTTATTATTAATAATTAATTAAATATTAGGGTGGCTTTCCCTATAAAATTTACAGCGCTGATTTTTATATCGAAACGATCATCTCAACCATTTAACGTATTAAATTTGAAAACGAAAATATGGGAAACCGCCGCTTGCCCAACGGTTATTTAGGTGTAAGGGCTTAACCCAAATTTTCACCTGTGTACGATATCGGCAAAGGCAGGGCAACCTACAAATATCTTTGTTTTTCCAGTTTCTCTTGCTTTCTCTGTTTTGGCTGATGTTTTAAAAAAAAAAAAAACTATAATATGTTAAATTTTCTTTTCGTTAATCGTCCCAGAAAATGCATGTCATAATTTAGCAACTAGAACCCAAAAATGAATAAATGTTTGTTGAAATCTTAAGAAGAAGTTTGCAATGAATAAGGATATTTAATTAATGATATGATATTTCTACAGTTTATATTGAATGTAATTATGTTTGTGGATTTGTGAATTTGATTGTGTGTAAGTTTTTTCGTCAATATTTCAGATTACACTCCGTGATCCATTGTCATAATAGAGAGCTGAGGGAAAAAAAATAATTAATTGCAAACTTAACCAAACTTAAGAAGAGGTAGTGGTAGGGAAGAGAGGGAAAAAGACACATTATGGAAGGAGAGTTAAAAGAATTAAAAAATAATAAATCCAATGGCTTGAAAAAGAAATGCCCAATTTATGATTATACAAAGAGGATTAACAAATTAAGTAACATGATAATATTTAAGGCAAAAATTTAAGCTGCTACTTCATCAAAACACTCCTACAGTATTGGTTAACCATTGAATATTTGACATCTTGTGTATATGGGCAATCATAATATCAGAGAACTCTTGATTCCGGGCATACCACGATGGATATGCCTCTGTGATCTTTTAAATGTAACAGTATTATCTTCTTCATGCCAATCCTTTTACTGTATTCTTCTGACAAAAGACTAGACACCAAATTCTAAATATCCACCCCGTGATTTTTATTTATAAGCAACTGCAAGCTGTACATTCTGTATAAAACAGAAAACGCAGACACTCGGTATTTATCACCATGATCATTTTGGTTAAGAGCTCTTAAACATTTAGAATACATGAAGAGATACTAAGACAATAGTGCGCTATTAGTAGGACTATGAGATACATGGGATCTAAACAATAGGAGTTTTTTACTTCAACTTCTTCTCCTCAGCATTTTGCTCGTACAAATGAAGAAGGGCGGCAGCAGATAATCCAGCCAGAGTAATGCCCTGTGCGTGTATCCTACATACATCAAAATTACCCCAATCTTAATGACATGGTTAAATTAATCATAAATAATAAATCAGTCTATAATATCTGTTTGGAGTTTTTGGATTTGATCGTGTATGTATTTTTTTGTGATATTTAAGATCAATATTCTATAATCTTTCACGGGATCATTTTTCTCTTCTCTGCCTATCTTCAACATGATGAGGGTTCCTAAAATATGAACCAAAATATTGATAGAAAAATAGTTACACGATTAAATCCAAAAACTCTAAACTAATGATTAAATTAGTCTAAATTCAAACAAAAATGAGGAGTCACTACTGTGATAAGAGAAATGGTCCATACCTTGCATGTATCAGTCTGAGGCTGGTTTTCATGGAGGGCCTTGCACAGTTATAAGCAAAGGAAGCTGCCAGAGTTGAACCCCACAGTGTCCCCACTGTTGTTAGCTTGTTATCAGATACCCATTTCCTCACGGAAGCTGCCATCTCCATTGGAAGTAATGAAATCAATAAAAGATAAAACTTGAAAAAGATAAACCGAAAGAATAGAAGGGAATGAATGCATTTGTTTTCTCTTTGTGTTGAGGGATTCGAGAATATATAAGCAGGCACTGGCACAGACGGGCCCCTGGTTTTATACTCTTATTGTGACTCCCCCGGATTTGTTTTCATTTGGTACGGCCTTTATAAAAGTGAGAACTATGGACTTGTGTCGGTTCTGACAAAGTAATATGATAGTATAATAAGAGACAGACGCGTTGGAGAGAGGACGTTGAAAAACCACACCAAATTAGGTAGGTACATCTGTATTGTTATTCTTTTAACCACAGGCGCCCCATGGTTGTTTCGAGACAGATGTTGCTCCTTCTGGACTTTTTGGTTTTACCATAAATCTACACCGTCCAATAACTCAGTTATTTGAGTCACTGTTTCTAGTGAAAAGCGCTTTCAAATTCAGCATCTTTACCAGCTCAAGTCACTAACATAAGTTGAAACATCTCATCCGTTTGAACTGAAAATGCGAGACGTTAGACCATCGACTAGGACGTCGACCTACCTGCGCTTAGAGGTTGGGAATATATATATATATATCACTACCAATGGTCAATGTTGGAGGTTGCGAAGAGCCTTCTAAGACATGTTAATAGCCAATGAGAGTGTGATCGAGGGAAAACTGATTCTGTTAGGAAAGTTCCCACTATAAAAGAATTCCTTAAACTTATTAAAAATAAATAAATCATCTTATAGAGCAGGTTTGACAAATTTTTATATTTAGGTTTTTTTTTCATTTGTATTTTTAGTCATAAGCTTCCCTTGTGGACTTGCAAGTCTACAAATGATCAACAAACCTATCTCATGCTTGAAAACAAGCTTTGTTTCGTTGTTTAATTATCCTTAAGTATTGAGAATAAGTTAGGCTACTACATTTAATTAGTTGACAAACTATATTTTGTAATAGCTTTCACTGAAAATGTTACTCATGTCATGCTTGAAAATAAATTTAACTTGCAACCAATATGTTGTTTAAAAGGTTGCAAAAATATTTTCTCTTGATTTTAATGTCCAATCTCAGTAATAAAATACTACAAAAATCTTACAACTGTAAAAAAAATATCAAATTTGATTTAAAAAATCTTTTCTCGAGCTCAAGAATCTATTAACTATGAAATTATGATGTTTTGAGATCTACTTGTCATATATTGTGAATATATTGAAGCAATAGTTGTAGGGAGTTTGGTTTTGGTTCATCTCATTTTTTATAAAATTTCTACTTTGGTAGGGTTTTGTTATATTTTTCCTCTGAATTTTTCCTATTCTTCCTCATCATAATGGTTCACAACACTACACAATTTGTGTAGAATCTTGAGGTGAGTCACTTCCCATGGTTTCAAAAGTGTTTTTTATTTGGGATTATTTAAAGGGTTAGTTCATTTTGTGTTGTGTTCTATTTCATTCTAAAACTGATAAATAGATTAAAAGCTAACCACAAGACAATTGGACCATATTTCTGATGGTGGCAAGGGGTTTTATCTACTAGTAGCGGTTTGTGAGGTTGAGATAATCCATCATTTATATTGTTCAAAGTTTGTTTGTCATTGAGGAGATTGTTGAGAGTATGACATATGGTGTTGTTATGGTGTTATTGATGTCAACCCATTGTATAGATCCAGAAGTGTTGGTTCGGAGAAGATCAAGTGGTTTAGATAATTGCCGAAGTCTCGAGTACAATTTTCAATATTTAATGAACCAGTTTGAGGTTTGCATTGCTCTACAATGAAGAATCTGGTCATGTAGTTTTGAGGTAATGAACTGGTGTGTGTTGAAGGTGTCTAAATTCAAAGATTACAATCTATATGTCTTCTACAGTTGAAGGTAATGTTAATAGTGCATCAACTCTAGATATGGTAGACTTGTAGTGGCAATGTATGTTGGGATGCTCCACATTCCACTGTAGATAAAAAATATGATATGCATATTTGTGGTAGTATTTACAAGTCTCATAAGTGTTGACATTCCAAGTGGTAAGTGTTTTGGTGATCCCCATGGTGAGTTGTGAATGAATAGTTGGTTCATTCTGTTACCACCTCACCAGTTTTTCTATATGGTGTCGACCTAAGTATTTTGGGGTCATACAGAGTTGAGTTATGTAAGGAGTGGATACATGGGAATGTTTTTAGGTCATGTTGACCTATTTTTATGTGTTACACATCTTGATTCTTTCTGCAAAGGGTATGTGTTGATATTTTGGGTCGATAGGTTATGAGGATGCATGATACATATATTAGGCCACCCTAATTGATGTTGCAAGTGTTTGTGGATGATGTGAATATAAGTATAAGGTCAAATCAGTAAAGTGATGATGGGATATGAATGATATATGGTTGTGATGTGAATGTGATGTGAAGTATAACAGTGTAGAGTGTGAAGAGGTTGATAAGAAGTGAAGTATGAAATGTGTTAAGTTAGTTTTTTGAGCCTAATTGGAACTATCTTCAACATGTTGTAGATGTATTGTAATTAGCTCAATCTCTAGCAGTGAGCCACCCTCTTTTCTATTCTGATAGTGAACCATTTCTTCTATTCTTTGGATAGTGAGTCCTTCGAATAGTGAGTCCACCTAGTAGTGAGCTATTCTATAATATCTTGTAACTAGTTATAATATATTTTGAGCTAATCCTCATTGTGGTTTTTCCCTTTTGGATTTTTCCATGTAAAATACAGTATTCTCATGTCTATTGATGTGATGCATGATTTTAATGTTTTCTTCCATTACTTCAAATTGAATGAGAGGTTGTGAAATGCATTTTAAGTTAATGAATTTTAGGGAATACTGATTCACCTCCTCATTATTTCAAGTGTTCAACATTTGGTATTAGAGCTTGGTTCCTTCAATTGGCTTGATCATTGAGCTAGATCTTGGAGGTTGAACCCATGGCTACAAAGCATCCTATTCCTCTAGAAGAGATTATCCTTGAAGGTTTTACTGAAGAGGATTGTGTAGTTGATAAGGAAGGATAACTCAAATTGGGTCTTGATGATTTGGATAAAGTCGCTCGTGTGAAAGGGGTACTTTATCTAACTAGTTCATTTCCTAGCTAGTTCTCCACATAGGTCCTCTTCACACTAGCTTAACTTTACATAGGGATAAAGTTCATGAGCTTTATTGACCTGAGTTGTCCCACCTCATAGGATAACAACACTTTTCATAATCTAGTTACATCCTATCTCTCCCCTTGGCCTATATAACTAAGGATTTTCCTTTGTAATCTTAATTCTCAAGCTCATAACAACTTTGCATTATCTTCAGAGGAATATAGTTTATTCTTTCTCTTCTCTTATTTTTTTATTTTCTTTCCTTCAATCATTTGTATCTTGGGTAGGCTATTTAGCAAATATTACATGGTATTAGACCAAGAATGACTTGTGGGTTAGCAATATTTTAGGAAATCTTGGAGAGTAGAGCTGATTTTTTTCAAAGCATTGAGTATGTTATTCTCTTGCATCCTTGGATGATCTGGAGAATCAGAAAAGTGTGAAAAAAATACTAGTTTCTGGGCGGTGCAAAATGTCACTTACCAATTGTAGGGTAAAAGTACAAACCCATCTCACACTTTATAAAATAATCAACCAACATGAAAAAAAGTTCTCAACTTCAACCACATAAAAGTGGTATTTATGTTTTGAATTTTAGAATGATGTAAACTAATAAAATGTAAAACTCTTGTTGAAGTTTATTCCCGTAATCTTTCAGAAATTTTTAAAAGTATTTTAATAATGCTGAAAATTTCAAGAAAAAGTGACGTTCAATTGATGTCAAGAAACAAATAGAAAAAACTTTATTTTCTCCTATTTTTTTCCAAAATAGGTGACTTCAATATCTAGGGCATGTAATTTTTTTTTGAAATATTGATCTATATTTTTCTCTTAATAATGTTTTAAAGTCAGACTAACTCTTATTTGATAGTTTTCAGTTGATGTAAAACTCTTGTTGAAGTTTATTCCCGTAATCTTTCAGAATTTTTTAAAAGTATTTTAATAATGCTGAAAATTTCAAGAAAAAGTGACGTTCAATTGATGTCAAGAAACAAATAGAAAAAACTTCATTTTCTCCTATTTTTTTCCAAAATAGGTGACTTCAATATCTAGGGCATGTAATTTTTTTTTGAAATATTGATCTATATTTTTCTCTTAATAATGTTTTAAAGTCAGACTAACTCTTATTTGATAGTTTTCAGTTGATGTCAACTATTGTTTAATTTTTTTCATTTTCAAAAAACAAATTATGCCCTTTTGAAGAGGATTCTCTCCTCTAGGGCATCATATATTTTCCAATTTGTTTTATGATATTTAATATTTTTTATTTAATTTTAACTCAACCTCAATTTTACTTTGGACAACCTATTTGCATTATTTTAAAATATTTATATACTAAAACTAATCTATATATATCTATATGGATTCAACACCGTGAGCTCTACAAAAAGTTATTTTTCTTTTTAAAAAAATAATAATTGAAGAAATATTCACCAAAAGTTTGGAAGTTTCATTTTTTTTGAAAAAATGGTGACTTGGCTGCCAAGTGGGATGCCACTTAGACATATTCAACTAAATATGATTGACCAAAACCCATTTTGCTAGATGGGTTCTAGTCAAAAAGGATTTAGTTGGAACATATTCAACTGAAACTCTTTTTTATTTTTAATTTTTAATTTTTTAGTTTTTTAATTATTAAATTACAAAAAAATGGAATAAAAAAACACCGATTTCGACAAGGGAAAATTCATATTCTCAGATACACTGATTTGAGATGAATTTGGATTGAAAAACATTTTTTTGGATTTTTTTAGTTTTTTTAATTATTAAATTATAGAAATTTGGAGAAAAAAACATTGATTTCAATAGAGGTAAAGTTAAAAATTGCTTCTAATTATTTAATTAGAAAATTCAACTTCCCTTTTTTCCTCCACTTTTAAATGAGATAATTGTTTTCAATTATTTTATTTAAAAAAATAACTTTTCCCTCACTTATCTTTTTCCTCCACTTTTTAATGAAATAATTGTTTCCAATTATTTTAAAAAGTTAGCTTGTTCCCTCTTCTTTTGTAATTAAATGATTTATTTTATTATTTACTTTCCCTCTTAAATCAAATAATTTCTATAATTATTTGATTTTCCAGCCACCTCCTTATCCGTGCCAATCTTTTCTCTTAACTCGTTTATTCTCCATCATTGATTAAATTATTTCTAATTTAATCTCAAGTGTTCATTTCAAATTGAAATTCTATAAAAGAGACTTTATCTTGTCATTTTCTACCTACATGCTTGGTGAATGTGCAAGTACACTCTAGCCATATAATACTTCAATATTTTTCTAGTCATTTGTCATAGGCTATAGTTGCATACTTAAATCTGAGGGAAATCAAGCATCCAAAGCAAAATGGAGAAGGGAAATGGAGGTGATACATTGATGGCATGAAGATGTGGTAATTTTCTTTAGTTTATTTTGTGTTTTCATGCTTATATGTTCTTCATTGCTAGATTAGGGATTTAGGGTTTATGTTGGCATGTTATATAATTTGAACCTTGATTTTACCCCCATTACATTGGTGAACCCAATGTGAAACCTGCTATTGATATTTTCTTTTCAATGTGTGGTACAACTTGGAGGGAGTAGATAAATTTTGTCTTATAGGGTTTATTGTTTTTTATTTCACATTGCTATATCTTGTTTGTTTGTAGCAACAACTTGCATTATACACTCATGAGGTTTGAAAATGAACATGCATTTTCATTCATGAGGATTAAAATCAACAACAACTTGCATTATACACTCAAAATGAGCGTGAATTTTTATTCATGAGGATCTTAAAAGTAACAACTTTGATTATACACTCATGATATTTTAAAATGAATATGCATTTTCATTCATGAGGATTAAAATTAAGAACAACTTGCATTATAAACTCATGAGGTTTTAAAATGAACATGCATTTTCATTCATGAGGATTAAAACTGACAACAACTTACATTATACACTCACAAGGTTTTAAAATGAACATGCATTTTCATTCACGAGGATTAAAATTGATAACAAATCGCATTCTTCACTCATTTGGGCTTAAAAAAAGAATCTGCATTTTCACTCATTTGGGATCTAAAATTGACAAACAATCTTGTATCAAAGTGTTTTTAACAATCTCTACATTTGTATTTTGGTGCTTAAAACGAACTAGTGTCTTATTGTCTTGTGGTTTTGTAAGTTTCCTCAAGGTGTGTATGCTCCTCTCTCACACCATTTGGTGACCTTGAGAATCAAAAACATGTTTTGAAATTTGCATTACCACCCACACATTTGATTTTTGGGGATTAAAATGAACACCATGCTAGTGTGAGTCAAACACATTATGCTCTCTCCTTGCACCTTTGTGTGATCTTGGAGATTCAAAAGATATTGTGTTTGTCTTATTTTTGTTTACCCTTAGAGGGGTCTGCCAAGTGATACACATCTGTATGAAGAACTCCTTGGTGAGTCCAACTGGTTTTCCCCTCGTACCAGTATATAAAAGAATAAGATGAAATTCCAAGTCCTCATGGATCTGCTAAGACTAAAAATATATTGCTATGTGCTCCCAAGCCCATACCATTAGAAGTGTCATGTTGCAAATAATGCTTTAACCATCCCTATAGGCCACATCATGAAGCTCTAAAAATATAACATCACTATAAACAAAGATTTGGGCAACCTAATGCTTTGTGCTCCTTCTAGGGTTTTTCACCTAAAATGAGATAAGATTTGGGCCAAAATGCAATGTTTAAAATTCAAGGATTGATGTGATGTGGGTGAAATATGCCTAAATGAGGTAAAATAAATGCAAAAAACTAATGAAATAGATCAGATATTGGATGCAGATTAAGAAATATGAAGTGCTTGAAAACACAGTGTTGTATGCAAACATGAACTAGAAACATGCACAAATGAAAACATAATTGAATGAGATTGAATGGAGTGCACCTAGAAACTGAAAGTAGATCTAAGAAGGTTCTTGAATGTTGTAGAGCTCAATGATGATGCCCACTGGGACTCATTCTCCACTAATGGTGAATCAGTCCAGATTCTGGTAAAATCTATCGAAACAGGTTTTAGGATGCCAGGAACTTAGAATTGAAGAAAACTCTTTTTCTAGCCTAGCATTGGGACTCATTTTCCACTGATGGTGAATCAGTCCACCTACATACATTTGCAAAGTCAAAGGTCAACTCTATGGGTCTTGGTACACACTTTTCTACTTGTCGGGTTATCGGATCTGAATTTGCAAAAAATGGGTTGAAAAGGGGTCTTCAAGCTCCAACTAGGGTTATGTTGAATTTGATGAGTTAGATGACTTTTCAACACCTTTTTGACACCTTTCTCCTTGAAAATTTTGCCTACAAGACCTACAAACACACATGCAAAGAGGGGGAAAAGGGTTAAGGGTTAGAGTATAGGGGTTTGCCTTGGTCAAACCGCACTTTGGTAATCAAACCCTTGATAATGAAATTAAATAAGAAAGGAATGATAAAAAAATAACATGAAAATTCCATAGACTTAACAAACCCTTGTTGTTGAAGTTTGAAGATATGTCAATGGTTGCTCCAAGATGCTTGATAATTGCTTGATTGAATGATGCTATGATGCTTAAGTGGATGAATGAGATTGAATGCAAGAATGAATACTTGAATGAATGGGGGTTAAAATGAATAGAAAATCACGTATTTATACACAATTGTGTCCTAATTTCTCAAAAATACATCACAAGCCGATCTTAGGTCTTTAGGAAGAAAAATCCATCAATAATTTGAATTTATTTTGAATTTTGTGCCAAGAGGGACTCATTCACCACCCTGGGAGAATGGATCCCACTCAAGGAATATGAGTGGGTATCAAGAATTATATTGTCTTTAATGTTGTTTGTCGGGTTTACATTCAAAAATACACTTAATTAAGGCTTGTGAGTGCATAAAGGGGCCAAATAAAGCATAAGAAAGGTGTATTTGTTGATGACAAGCCTAGAAAAGTGTGAAAGTTTGTTACAAGACTTTACAACAATTTGAAATAAGACTTGGTAAGTGATAAAAAGGGAGTGTGTAGGTGAATTATAATAAGAAGAGTCTAGAAAAGTGTGAAAATGTCTTACAACACTTCACAACACCTTTACAAGACATTATAAAGTATTAATGATTCATAAAGATTCAAGACCTAATGTGAATGTGTGGGCAGCATTACCACATTAAATCAAGGAAAAATTAAGCCAAATAAGCACAAGGAGGGACAAAACAATAAAAAGTAAAAGGGTTACTTTTTCTGTGTCCACAGTTAGCCCCCACTTTAGTGAGAGGGTGAACTTTCTTTAAAATCACACTAAAGTAGAGCAATGCATCTTAGGAGGGGTCCGAATGTACTAATGCTTGGTAAGATTGAATAACAAAGACCAAGAGGGATGATCAAGCCCCCAGGATCAAGATCCCATCACAAACCAATCATAAGCATGAAGGAACACATATGAAAGTGATGAAAAGGAATGAAGGAAAGTCAGATCAAGCTTCAATCGTCTGTCTAGCTCATTGTGGATTAGATCTAGGATATTTGTTTGAAACAAGAAGTGTGTGCTCACTCTAGGGTGATGAAACTAATGGTCGTTCACTAGCTAAGAAATCCCAAGTATACTCACTCTGGGGCCACAAAACTTTTGGGTGTTCATGGGGTGAGAAATCCACAAATATACTCACTTTGGGGCCACGGGACTTCTGGTTGTTTGTAGGGTGAGAAATCTTGAAGGGTGGTTGCGGGGAAAGTCATGCCTCATAATGGGCTCCTACTCAACCATATAAAATTTATACCTTCTGATAACTTTAATAAGGTTCCAAAAAGGACAATTTCATTTCGTGCTTCATGAGACAAGCATGGATTTATATGCTTAGTACTCATGAACAAATGCAATGGCACCATAGGCATGCATGCTATGTTATGCAAGATGGCCATGTAAATGAAAAATGAAATATGCAAAAGAAATGTTCAAATGAGTCTTGTTTAGTTTATGCAAGGTCTTAACCTAGGGAACATTGTGTCTAATATCTCTAAGACATGACCAATCAAAGAATATAATATTCACAACTTAAGGGATGTAGTGCATTGCATTAGGCCACTAAGAGGAATGTAATATGATAAGATAGATCATTCTTATGAAGGAAATCACACCCAATGTCATCCAAAAAGTGACAAATGCATTGTATAAATTAACAAGGTTGCACTAAGAACCAAGAAAGAAAAATGGAAATGAATAATGCCAATGTATGCCCCCACTTTAAGGGAATCACTACACACTGTTATGTGAGCAATTACTTTAAAGTAGCAAATGAAAAATGAAAAAAGAAACAAGACGCGATAGCCAACTTGGAAAGCCCTTATACCAATTCATATGTTTCCAAGTAAGGATGTATCACGCAAAAGAAAGAGAAACAAAAGAAAAGGGGTTTCCCCAAAAAGGAATACACCAAACACATAAGGAATCTATGGATTTGGGGTCAGTATGCTCATTGCTGCAATGTTTTTATGAAAGAGCTTGGAACTATCATCATTCCCCAAAGACAAATAGAACTAGAAGAATGACACAAAGAGAGAAAAAACTAAAATAAAAAGTTTTAAGTCAACATGGAAGACATTTCGGTCTCAACGCTTTGCATTGTCCCCAAAAGGAAAACACAAGTGAAAAGAAAACAAAGAGGCGAAAGAAAAGAAAAAAACTTTTGGGTCAACATGAAAGATACATTTTCATCTCAATGCCTTACGTCATCCCTAAAAGGAATTTAACACAAGTGAAAAATAAAAGTAAAGGGACTGATTGGGTCAACATGGAAGAGACATAGGGCATCTCAATGCTTTGCATCATCCCCAAAAGAAAACACAAAAAAAAAATGAAAACAAGAAAAGGAAAATGACTGATTGGGTCAACATGGAAGAGACATAAGGCATCTCTATGCTTTGCATCATCCCCAAAAGGGAAACACAAAAAAAAAGTGAAAAGAAAAGGAAAAAGACAATTGGGTCAACATGGAAGAGACATAGGGCATCTCTATACTTTACGTCATCCCCAAAAGGAAAACACAAAATGAAAGCAATGTACGATATATAGAAGAAAGGAGGGATAAATAGAGGAATTGCACAAAGAGAGAGAACAACGAACAATACATCATGTGGGAACACCATACATGTGTACATATAAAAGGAAATAGAAATAAAAATACTAGTAATGCAAAAGGCAAGTTGACCATCAACCGATTCATTTGCCTCTCAATCTCAATTGGTATAAGTGGAAGGTGAATAACATAGATAAGGGACAAGGAAAAATGCACTACTAGGACAAGGCTAACAATTTATTGCCCCCACTGAATGTAAGGAAAAAATGACCCAAGATAGGTGATGAGATCATGCAATAGTGAGAATGGAAAATTTTACAACTATTACATGATGAGGCGTGTGGTTTAGGGAATTATTTTTAACATGTTAAGTATTTTAAGTATATTCTGTAAAGTGCAACATTCATCACTGAGATGCCTGAGTGTCCTATGATATGCACAATATTTTTCATTTCTAGGATGTTTGATTCTTGTGGGAGGGGGCATGGAGATCCATCCTCCATTAATAAGTGCTTCCAAATTTTGTTCAATACTTGTGGGATTTTGTATAAAGGGCAGATATTTGAATTTATAAGGCATGTGGTGTTGGCTATATTGTCTAAGTTCATCAAGTGAAGGTTGAGAAGATAAACTGAAGAGAAACTCTTCATTTTTTAGAAGCACCGACTCTTCATGAGGGTGGAGGATATTTAGTTTGGGAGCAAAATCAAAGATCATTGTGCCATCATCATGAAGTCTCCAATATTCAAAAGGAGGCTTGTTGTCATCAGGGGGATCTTGATATCCTAACCATATTTTGTTTTAATCGGTTGACCTCATTGTTCTAAAAGTTGATAAACGTCATGTTCAGTTGTTGTGTCACATCCTTGTTTGCTTAAGATAGTAAAACCTTTACCCTAGGTTTCTTCAAGGTTAATTGGTGTGTTTGTAACTTTTTTATCATAGAATGGTTGAGGAGTTGTGTGGTTAGAGGAACTAGGTCCACTTGTTGGAGGGAACTTAGGTCCTTCATTTGTTTTAGGGTGTAAATAACCAAACATATCAGGAGGTGAGATAGTAGGAAGGTCTGATTATTTCATGGATGGGTAGAAGGATGCATTAGCTTCAAGGTTGTCAAGGAATTCATTTAAGAATTTATTCATGCTATTGTCATCATCTCTAATGATGTCAACAACATGAGGAGGACATTCATGAGAAGTTGAAGGAGTATGAGGAAGCTCAAGGTCATTAGGATTAGTTCCAAAGGCATAATTTGACATGTCCACTAAGGATTTTAATGACATCCAAAACTTATTAAAGAAAAAATCCATGATGACAAGGAATGAAAGTAAACTAATATGCAAGAAAGAGAATAAAACAAAAAATCTAGAAAGTATGATAGAATGTAATAACAAAAAATTGTAATGCAGAAAATGCCCAAAAAATGCCAAAAAATGCAATTCAGAATGTGCAACTAGATTGATTCGCCTAGGGTGGCGAATGAGTCCAGGGATGAATTTTTTTGAGATTTTTTTCAGAAATTTGAAATGCAATTCGATGTTTTTCAGATGCACAAATGCAACTATAGTATGAAAATGTAGAATTTTTCATGTGTTTAAATGATTTGAAAGCTATATGATGTTTTCACTAATGTAATATTTTGAAAATCCGAGGGTTCAAAACAATGCAAAACCTAATGTAGTGATGATGCAAGCTAAACCTATGATGAAAATACACTTAGAATCAAAATTAAAAATTCTCTAAAGTTAGGTTCACCAAAATGTAAACAAATATTTTGGTAACCTAATGCTTTGTGCTCCTTCTAGGGTTTTTCACCTAAAAGGAGATAAGATTTGGGCCAAAATGCAATGTTTAACATTCAAGGATTGATGTGATGTGGGTGCAGTATGCCTAAATGAGGTAAAATAAAAGTAGAAAACTAATGAAATAGATCAATTATTGGATGCAAATTAAGAAATATGAAGTGTTTGGAAACACAGTGTTGTATGCAAACATGAACTAGAAACATGCACAAATGAAAACATAATTGCATGAGACTAAATGGAGTGCACTTGAAAACTGAAAGAAGATCTAAGAAGGTTCTAGAATATTGTATAATTCAATGTTGATTGCCACTAGGACTCATTCGCCACTGATGGTGAATCAGTCTAGATTATGGTAAAATATGTCAAAACAAGTTTCAGGATGTCGGGAACTTAGAACTAAAGAAAACTCTTTTTCCATCCTGGCAGTGGGACTCATTCACCACTGAGGGTGAATTATCCCACCTACAAAAATCTACAAAGTCAAAGGTCAACTCTGTGGGTCTTGGTCTACACTTGTCTACTTGTCAGGTTTTTAGATCTGAATATGTAGAAAATAGGCTGAAAAGGGGTATTCAAGCTCCAATTAGGGTTATTTTGACTTTTATGACTTAGATGACTTTTCAACACCTTTTTTACACCTTTCTCCTTGACAAATTTTCCTACAAGACCTGCAAACACACATGCAAAGAGGGGGAAAAGGGTTAAGGGTTAGAGTATAGGGGTTTTCCTTGGTCAAACCCTACTTTGGTAATCAAACCCTTGATAATGAAATAAAATAAGAAAAGAATGATGAAAAAATAACATACAAATGTCATAGACTCACCAAACCCTTGTTGTTGAAGTTTGAAGATATGTCAATGGATGCTCCAAGATGCTTGATAATTGTTTGATTGAATGATGCTATGATGCTTAAGTGGATGAATGAGATTGAATGCAAGAATGAATACTTGAGTGAATGGGTGTTAAAATGAATAGAAATTCATGTATTTATATACACAATTATGCCCTAATTTCCTAAAAATACATCACAAGTTGACCTTAGGTATTTAGGAATAAAAAACCATCAATAATTTGAATTTATTTTGAATTGTGTGCCAAGAGGGACTCATTCACCACCCTAGGCGAATGGGTCCCACTCAAGGCATATGAGTGGGTGTTAGGAATTATATTGTCTTTAATGCTATTTGTCGAGTTTACATTAAAAAATACACTTAATTAAGGCTTGTAAGTGCATAAAAGGGCCAAATAAAGCATAAGAGAGGTGTATTTGTTGATGACAAGCCTAGAAAGGCATGAAAGTTTGTTACAAGACTTTACAACACTTTGAAATAAGACTTGGTAAGTGATAAAAAGGGAGTGTGTAGGTGAATTATAATAAGAAGAGTCTAGAAAAGTGTGAAAATGTCTTACAACACTTCACATCACCTTTACAAGACATCATAAAGTCTTAATGATTCATAAATATTCAAGACCTAATGTGGATGTGTGGGCCACATTACCATATTAAATCATGGAAAAATCAAGCCAAATAAGCAAAAGGAGGGAAAAAAACAAGAAAAAGTAAAAGGGTTACTTGTTCCATGTCCACAATCGCTAGTAAGCAAGGTCCCTAGGCATACACAGTTGCCTCATCCATCATACCCTCTAGCATCTCTCCCCGCCCCACTGGAAAGCCATGTTTGCATTTATCTAGACAAACCACTCCTCTGATCACTATACACAGTGCCACCACAAACCTATGGTACTTGTCAGCCAGAGTTTCCCAATGGATCTCATAGTTCTCTACTCCATGTTTTACTAGGGAGTCAGTCTCCAAAACTAATTGAATGGATGCTAATCTCCACCAAGTGTCATAGTCTACCCTCTCCCCATGGATGGGAAGTCATAGTATCCTCCATATGTTATCCAAGGTCATAGTATCCTTCTCAATTAGTGAAAGAAAGGAGCTCATATCAGAATGCCATCACTCCATAAGTGATATTAGAAGACCCTTGTTAGCCTACACTGTAGGCATAATAGTCACATGGTAAAGTCCCAACACTATTAGTGTATCTTGCTCCTCCACAAATAGATGATCTCTCAAAGTGAAGGAAATTGGTTGGCTCTTGGATGTGTATATAGGGTCCAATATCACTTACATCCATATAAAGTGTGTCATGCCAATTGCAACATCTAGATTAGCCTACACGACCTGTTGTATATGTAATTTTTTTCCTAAATTATGTACATTAATTTTCTAGTCAAATGTGTCATTATGTCCTTCATATGCATCACATTGTGGGTATGTGTAGGATCATCATGGAAAAAACAAGCCTTTAAGTGGCAAAAAATTCAAAAAATTTAGAGTTAGGCAATTTGAAGTAAATTTTTGAATAAGTTATCTATATTATTTCAAAAATATGTAAGAATAGAATCTATGGAAAATTGAATGTAGTTTCTAAACTACTAGGTTTATTTAAAAGAAAAAAATCTATTTGATGAAAATTTGAAATTTCAATGTAGTAGTACTTAAATTTGGAAAAATAAAAAGTAGGTGTTTGTCTGACCACCCTAACCACAATAAAATGATAATATTTTTTTATAATATTTTAGATATAAGTAGAGGAATCATGTCCATATATGATGCATATTTTTTTGTATTTTTTTTCTAAGTAAATAATTAATTATGAATTTTTTATTACAACTTTTAAAAATTATAAAAAAATTGTATGTCTAACCACCTTAACTTGGTCAAAACTTCATGAAATTCATTTTTTTTTAATCCTATAGTATGTGAAGCATAGCATGTGACACATGTTTCATATTCAAAAAATGTGATACCGTTTGAATGCTATAGATGTTTTTCAAACAACCTATCAATCAGGACTTTAGTCGTAATTCAAATAGAAAATGAATAATAATAATTTATTAAATTCTTGAAGTAAAGAATAATTTATATTGTTGGAAAGATGAGAATCTCCTTTAGAAACCCTTTTCATTTCATCAATTTTGGGTAAAAAAAGTCATCAGCCACATACCCTACAGATACCCATCATATCACCACTTTTTGGTCCATCATGATCTTGCACATACCCTTGTCAATTATGTCACCATTTTACACTTGTGTCATTCTATCATGTAGTTGTGTCACACAATTGTAGTTGCATCATTTCATTCTTCAGTTGTGTTGCACCACAATAATTATGGTGTTGTTTGTAGTTGTGAGCATCTTTTTACCTATGATGTATTCTAAACAATTGTGTCACACTACAACAAGTGCGATGAACCACCCTATAGTTGCAGTGAACCTAATAATGGTTGCAAAGTAGAAACTACACCGTATTTGCTTTCCCTTTTTTCAGCCCTAAAATATGCACTAAAATGATTAAATCAAAAATCAAGGGTTGGATACATATTGTCATGCCTAAGCCCTCCTCGCATCCATGTGTATGCACTTGGTATCCACGGTGTGCAGCTACTGGAATAGGCAACATTTTGGCAGGAGCTTTGAAGAAAATCCTAAACCAGAGCTCCTAATCATTAATAGTAAAAGTGCACAAATGACCTATTTTAAACCCCCTATGTAATATTTATAGCCTAATTTGACCTAATGGGCCCCTACCTTCATAACTATCTGTGTCAAGTTTTATCTTTGAAATCATATATCAGGTCTTAGATTGACTTTTAAGCTTTTTTTTTCATTGCCAATGCATTCGTACCTATCAAATTAGCTTATAATCAATTTTCTTGAGGGGTATAATCCTACCTTGCATCCATTGGGGCATATCCTAGTTTTATTTTCATAATTATTCTTTGACACAGTGCTCATAATCACATTATATCAAAGAGGGGCAAAATGTAGACATTGAAAAAATGTCACAAGCCTGTGAGCAACATTTTATCATTGATCGACCTTCTTCTCACTATAATTAAATAATTTTAATTATTTAATTAATTCAATTTGCATTATTTTGCCTTTTATTAATTTGAATAAATATCATTTTTATTTAAATTATGTCAATAACTTATCCTTTTCTATCAATAATTAAATAAATCTTATTTATTTAATTATTTGTGGCCATTTTCATCTATAATTAAATAATTATTTAATTATTCATTAGCCTTTTCTTGCCATAATTAAATAAATTTTATTTATTTAATTATTTACCACATTCTTATCTCCACAATTAAGTAATTATTTTAGTTATTTAATATTTGGCAAGCTCCACCTCCTCTTCTATAATTAAATAATATATTTATTATTTAATTATTCATCTCACCATTCCCTAAATTAAATAATGTTTCTGATTATTTAATTTATCTTTTTCCTAGCTAAGTCCTAAATCTCAACCACTTTCATGAGTCTTGGTCCATTCATCCCTATCCTTGTCTCAATTAACCTTGTTCATTGATCACCATACCTCATCATCTAATCCTAGCCTTTCAATTGAATTGGGATTCCTATAAAGGCACGCCTTCAAGTCATTTGTCCTTTAACCATAATCTTCAATATTTTTCTACTGCTATCAATAGATCAAGCTATCAATTGTCAACATCAAGCTCATTGAGTATATTGCATAATACAAATCTCAGAACAAAAATAAAGTAAAATGGAGAAGAGAAATGGAGGTGACTCAATTATGACATAGGAATTGGGTATTATTGCTTCATTATTTGGATTTCTATGTTCATTTTTTCTTCATTGTTGGATCTAGGGTTTTATTACTTGAATTAGATAGTTTTGTGCATGCTATTATTGATTCATGCTTATTTCCCTAAATTCAAACCCTATTCCACACTATTTTTAGTTACTTCTTCATCCTCTAGCATCTCTACATAATACATTTCATTTCGAGTGAAGAAAGTGTGAGTTGGGCCTCAAAATTCATTAAGGCTTCATCCGCTATGTGCTCGGGGTGTAAAGGGTCTAAAAACACTTTCATTTCATCTCCATGCTTTCTCCTTAAAATGAGTTGTGACCAATCTGAGGATAGATACCCTCCAATCTTTGTTGTCAAATCCTAAGAGAGACATAAACCATAATAGGAGAATATAGATATCAACACTACTTCTTGAAGAATGGTAATGCTAGGACTAGAATATAAGGTCAAAGGAAGCTTCCCAATCAGGCCTATGGTTCAGACTTCCCATCTACTTGGATAAATCCTCTTTCTATAGGTTCATACTTTAGATTTAATGCATCAACAATTTTCTTGTGTATGACAGTGGTGCTAGCACTGGAGTTGATCATGTAATTATGCAATATTTTATATCCTACAATCAAAGTAAAAAAGGAGGTGGGTTTTTTATTTTTTGACCATTTCCTTTGCAACCTATTCTCTATAATTTTTGAATGGTGTATGTTTTTTTCCTTGTACTATAGTAGTTACCCCTTTCCCCTTTGTCAGATCATGTTCCAAATTTGCTCCAACCTACACCAATTTTTTGCAGCCTTCCAAGGCCTCCTGTAATAGAGAACTATGTTTCATGATTGCTAGAATGTCCCATACACATTGGCATTCAACTTATTCAATTGTTTGGCCACGTTAAGTGATTTGAGGAGAGGTATATTTGGTTTGAAGGGGAACACCTGATTTTAATTTTGAAATTGGTGAACCACTACGAGTGACTAAGAAATCCTCTCCACAACTATCTTAGGTTGTTGCACTTGAGGTATGAGCTCTCTAGTGAACATCCACTTATAGTGGGTGTTGCAATATGATTGGACTTGTGGAGTCTTTGATGTCAAAGCTTCATTAGAAAAAAATGTATCCTCATCCTCTATCTAGGAGAAAAGTGCATGATCCAGGGAAATCTATGCTTCTTGCTCTAGTGATACACCTTGCATCTAAGCATTTAGCATAGTGATCTCTACTTTGAGAGACTAGTAAGTTTATACTCATGCATAAGGTGAGACACCTTGGATTCTCTGCTTTGCAACCTTTTACTAGACATTACCTCTCAAATAGTTCTAAGGCATGTGTGCATCATTGCAAGGGAAACACTAGGATTTTATGTGTATAAGAGAGGGAGACCGACAACGCCAAGGCCCCAAGTCACAAAGAACCAAGAGTGTAAGGCTTCCCTAACTTACCTCACTCTAAAGGAATGTTTCAAATGAGGGACAAGAATGATGAGGACTATAAGGTCCTGTAACCACTCTCTAGACCCGAGCTATAATTTGGGCTAGGCGAGCTAGTCTTTTGGAGTTGGTTCTATGCCTTAGATAGCTCTCTATCTAAGAATGGTAACACAATTTTTGGATGTCAACATGATGTGTTGGTGTCTGTATGGCCAAACAACAGTGGACACCATAAAACTTCCAAAAATATCTATTAACAACCTAGCTAGCTCAATCTAGATGGTAAAAACAAAATGAGAAAGTATGTAAGTAGATGCTAAAATGATAAAATAAATAGACTAGAACTATGGTGACAAAGATAATCTCACAAAGATGCTTGTTTTCTAGCTAGCTCCATACATTCTCTTACTTGCACACAAGAAAGAGGGAAAATTGTTGGGGAATGTATAGGGGTCTACCTCAGTTAGACCCCTATTTCAGTGTTTCCACCTCCATAGACAACCAAGATAGCAATGATAAATAAATATATGATAAAGGAGAAAATAAAGTAGAGAACACAATAAACACTAAAAAATAGTAAAGTGCTACTCAACCAAATTGTAAAGGAGAGGAGTGAAAATGTTACCACCTCCACCAAGAGCTCACTATCCAATGATGGAGAAAGAGAGCTTGAACAATCACCATAGCCTCAACTGTGATGAAGGGAGGTGTTGCAAAACCTCAAGCCCTTGATGCAATGGTTTGTTCCACACTTGCTCTATGAAGTTGATGGAGTATTGTTGTTGCCTTGTGGAGTGCCAAAGTGTTGCTTGGAGTGATGGATGTGAAGATATTTCCAAAGATTGATGCTAAAGAGATGAAGTGAATGCATGAAGATTTCCAAAAGAGATGAGTTGGATGAAGAGTGAATTTTTTTGAAGGTGAGGTGAGGAGAATAAGACATTTTCGAGTTGGTTGGTCGAAGAGGGATGTTTTAATTCATTCCCAATAGGAAGTGTAACACCTTAGCCAACTTCAAATGCAAGAATATTTTAGGGATGTAAGCACATTGCACGGAAGTCTGCGTGTCATGTGCACGTCTCCGACAAATATTCTTTTATCAATGCAAAAGACATATGCCAAGTGGAATGAAGGCAACTTGCTGATGTGGAATTTCGCCTTCGAATTTGGTTTTCTAAGGTGAGGAAGTGTAAAAGGGGAATTTGCATTTGGGGGTGCAAATTCGTGCCTTTACATTTTTCCCCCACTTTAGCAAGCACAAATATTAATTAGTGCTTCAATAAAGTAGATCAGAAAGGTAGTAGGGTTAGAAATGCATACTTGAATCGTTGAGGAAGTAGATTGTGGTATGACAAGCTCAAAACCATAGGCTAGAATAGAAGACTCCATGATCCCGCATAACCAGGAAGTTGTAGAATGAAAGTTTCTTACAGGCCCATGGACCTGTAGGGAGGCGACCCCCAAGATCTCTCACATGAAGGAATCCCTGAGAAGTAAGCACCTCACAAGCCCACAGACCTACAAGGAAGGTGTCCTCCAAGATCTCTCACATGAAGGAAACCTAAAAAAGTGCCTTACAGACCTACAGACCTGCAAGGAAGGTGTCCTCCAAGATCTCTCACATGAAGGAAACCTAAAAAGTGCTTTATAGACTAACAAACCTGCAAGGAAGGTGTCCTCCAAGATCTTTCAGATGAAGAAAACCCAGAAAAGAGCCTTACAAACCCATATACCTGCAAGGAAGGTGTCCTCCAAGATCTCTCACATGGAGGAAACCCAAAGAAAGCACCCTATAGACCCACATGCCTGCAGGGGAGGGATCCCCAAGATATCTCGCATGGAGGAAGCTCAAAGGAAGGACCGTACAGACCCATAGGCCTATAGGGGAGTGACCCCCAAGATATATCACATGGAGGAAGCTCAAAGGAAGCACCCTACAGGCCTACAGACCCACATGGAGGTATCCCCCAAGATCTCTCACATGGAAGAAACCAAAGGAATGGAACTCTGCAAAGTCAAGAAGCGGCTTCACAGGCACACCTCCAAAGCGACATGTTTACCTGTAGATAGAACATGTCAAAATGTGGCCATATAGGAAATCGATCAAATTGGAAAACTTTCAAAGGGGTCACTCAGGAACCCGACATGAAGAGGGGGGTCCACTCAAGGGATGTGCTATTTGAAAGTACAAGGACATTCTTTCTCAAATTGATTCATCACCAAGGAATCCTTTCAAAAGTTATTCAGTTCATCAAGGAATTTGTAAGGAATAAAATGCCCCCTTATGAGGGGAAGGTTAAAACTACTCCCATCTTGGAGGAAGGATCTCAAGTTATTTCTTTATGAACCCATTGTGAAGGAAGCACGTCCCTATTAGGGGTCTTAGTTGCGAATATAGTTTTGAAAAAGTAGCATTCATGAGGACTTTCGAGAAAAGATTTGTTGGCAACAAATGCATTTTCTGAAAATTGAAGCATTATAGAGATGGTGTTGTCATGCATAAGACGAAAAAATTTAGCAAAGAAGAGAAAAGTGAAGGAAAAAAGAGTGATATATATAAAAACAAATGAAGGGAATAGGGGTGATTTGATATTTTGGGGTCAGAACTACTCATGTATATATATTAATGAATTGTCATCAACCCCCTACTATATCAAACCATGTGAGGAACACACAAGAAGACAAAGTAAAAATAAAAAAAATGGGTCAACATGGAAGGGAAGCTTAAATGCCTCCAACACTTTGCATCATTCTCAATTTGTCAAAAATCAAGTCACAAACATGGAAGAATGATGATCTAAATAGAAGAAGGTTTATGACACAAAAATAACTCCTATATCCAAGCACCAACAAGGGTGACAAGTGTCATCCAGGAACACATAGCACAATTACAGGGGAACACGTTACAACACATACACACTCATCTAATCTAAAGTAAAGAAGTGGCCTCCCCCTAGCACTGATCGACTAAGAGGTCATTCGCTTCCCACTCTAGATCATTGTAGGGGGAAGGAGGATGAGCCTGCAGTGGTGGAATGTTAAGGGAAGGTGCTTTCAACCCTCCTGCAACAAGGGCTAAAGAAGAGGGGCTTGCAAGGTCCCCTCCACTAAGCTCGTGTAGAGCTAAGGGAAATGACTTTGCAAAGATCATTGACAAGGCTGGAACTTCATCCATAGAGTTAAACATCCACTTTACTAGAGTGCCATGTTTTACCTCAATGGAAAGAGAGGACTACACCTGAGATTCACTGCTAGGCTCACTGAATGATTCGGGAGCAGTGACAAACTCAAGGGAAGTCGGGGCTTGCTTTGTGACTAAGACAAAACTAGCCAACATAGGACCACCTTTTCGAGAAGGTGGGATTTTGTTACTCCCTCCATTACTAGAGGGGCTCACCTCTACCTTCAGACTCATCGAGGGATATGAACTCCCCACAGAAGATGCGAGAGGTGCGAAGGAGGAGGAGGAGGAGGAGAAAGCTACTGTGGATACCACTGAAGTGTTCTGCATATTCACGGGCTTTGGGAATGACAAGATGTCATAAAGGGACATCAGTAAGGGAAGTTCCACTAAAGGAGCGATGAACACTTGCACCCTTTTGGAGTCAGATGTGCTCACAGTGGGAGCCGGGAGTGAGATGAAGTTAGGTTGAATGGGAGTAGGAGAAAGGAGAGGGGAAGACACAACAAGAGACCCTAACACAGGGGTGGCCATCTCCTCGTTCTTCTTCTACAAGGTGGCCTTCTCAGCCACGTGGACCTTTTTCCATTGCTTGCGCTCGTGTACAAGATGATTCCTATGACTCTAAGAGCTTGAGGCCATAGGTTGTGAAGGAATAGAAGGATCCTACTCAGCCATGGGAATATCCACTATAGTTGTCTCTGGCAGAGGAACTGACTCCTAAACAAGAGTAGGAGTAGGTCAAGAGATAGTAGGGGGAGTCGACTCAAGTGCCTCAGTAGCGGGCCTCTTCCCATTTACTACTTTGGGAGCATAATTGGTAGGAGGCTGTGGAGGTTAAGACATAGATGACATGAAGCTCCAACGCGGGATGCTTAAGCTTTCTCCAAGTGAGCATCATGGGATTCTCATGCAGACATGGGGTATAATTTGATGGCACCATAATAGGGTGAGAGGAAGCATTTGGATGAATAGTGGAAGAGGAAAAAGGAGGGTCTTAGGATTACTTCTCTTCTTCTCTTCTATGCGCCTTGGTGGCATCACTTTCAACTTTTAAACACACTCTATGTGAAACAACATAAGGTGATGGATGGTATCTCACTTTCGGCCTTAGGCACCATTTCTTATAATTTTGATATGTTCGATACAAGAGGTCCTTCCTAGGCAGGAGAGGCCCAATGGGTGCATGCAAAAAGTAATCTAAGGAATAACTACTATGTGCAACCAGCTGTCTATAGCCAATTTCATGGATAACATGTATGGAACCCTCATGAATGAATTTCAAACATTTATGCACAACTAAGGGAATTGCATTCATAGCTACTAGCCAGGGGATACCCAGCTTCACTCTAGATAGTTTAGACTCCAGGATAATATTAAAAAAAAGATTCACAGATTTAGGTCCAACAAGAACCGACACGACAATGCTACCTAGAGGAGGTACAAAGAGCCCGTCATGCATGCATATGGTGCTCACAAGTGCATCATACCCATGTTTATGCAAAAATTTGATTAGCATGATCTCAGTTATGATATTTACTTGAGATGTTAGATCAACAAGAACACTTTCTACAATGTTTTTGTTGATTCGTGTAGGAATGTAAAGAGGAGATGGTTCTCTATTAAAGCCCATCGGTAGATCTCACGAGGTGAACATTATGGCAGTACCATTGCTCATAGGCTGCACAAGGAAATAGGTTGGTGTAAAAAAAGGCCATTATACACACTATATGAAACTTTCTTAGAGCCCCCCAAAGGTTACAAGATATGATGGTGACCCAATCAAGGTTTTTTTATGTGAAACTTTTGGAACCTTCCAACTACACCTACTAGGGATCACAGGTTGGGTTGTAAGGAAAAGGCCTCACAACAATCACACCTACAACACTCCTAAAATATGAGGAAATGAGCTTTTAGTATCACAAAATGAAACCAACATGGTTCACGTTAGGTTCACCAAAAATGTAAGAGAGGGGGACCAACCACATCAAGGCCCTAGGTCATGTAGAGTTAAGAGTGGAAGGATGCCCTAACTTACCTCACTCTAAAGGAATGTTTCAAATGAGGGATGAGAATGATGAGGACTATAAGGTCCTACAACCACCCTTCAGACCTAAACTATAATCTGGGCTAGGCGAGCTAGCTTTTTGGAGTCAATTCTATGCCACCTGATAGCTCTCTGTTCAAGGACAACAACACAATTATGGGAAGTCAGCATGGTGCACTGGCATCTTTCAAGCACACTGGTGTTCGTACAACCAGGTAATAGTGGACACAATAAAACTACCAAAAAGACCTACTAGTAGCCTAGCTAGCTCAATCTAGATGATGCTAAAATGATAAAATAAATAGACTAGAATTAAGGTGACAAAGATAATCTCACAAAGATGTTTGTTTTCTAGCCAGCTCCACATGTTCTCTTACCTGCACACAAGAAAGAGGGAAAATTGTTGGGGGTTGTATAGGGGTCTGCCTCAATTAAACCCCCGTTTCGGTGTTTCCACCTCTACGAAAAACCAAGATAGAAACGATAGAGAAATATATGATAGAAGAGAAAAGAAAGTAGAGAACAGAATAAAAACTATATAACAATAAAGTGCTACTCAACCAAATCATAAAGGAGAGGAGTGAAAACGTTACCACCTCCACCAAGAGCTCACTAGAAAATGATGGAGAATAGGAGCTTGAACAATCACCATAAGCTCAACTATGATGAAGGGAGGTGTTGCAAAACCTCAAGCCCTTGCTACAATGGATTTTTCCAAACTTGCTCTATGAAGTTGATGGATTATTGTTGTTGTTGCTATGGAGTACCAAAATGCTGCTTGGAGTGATGAAAGTGAAGAGATTTCCAAAGACTAATGCCAAAGAGATGAAGTGAATGCTTGAAGATTTCCAAAAAAGATGAATTGCATGAAGAATGAATGTTTTTGAAGGTGGGGTGAGGAGAATAAGGCATTTTTGGGTTGGTTAGTCGAAGATGGATGTTACAATGCATTCCCAATAGGAAGTGTAATGCCTCTATCAACTTCAAACATAGGAATTCGTCAGGGAAATAAGCATACCATGTGGATGTCTATGTGCTGCATGCACATCTCCGAAAAATGTTCTTCCGACATAAAAGATGTATAGGTTGATGCAAGAAGTTGGGTACACAAAAATCTCAAAAAGTGGAAATGTTTTTACTGTTTTTAAAAAATTGTCACACTTGGACTGAACATTTGAGGCACTTACACAATGAGTCTTAAAAAAATTTAGTAATATGAAATCTATCATTTTGAATCTAGTTTCCAAATATGTAAATTAGTAAAATACCCATATTATAGATATTAAATTTTGATAGGGATCTATAAAAACCACTTTTTAAAAGTCCCTTTTTTTTTACCATACTAAGCAGGTGTACGGACAACACTTTTTGACCCAAATAAAATTATTTTGCTAATTCCTTTTTGGAAAAGAGAGTTAACAACATGAAGTTTGATGTGGATTTTTTTTTGTAATTTTTGGTTGAATATTTTTTTTTTATTAAATTTTTATTGGCCTTAATTGATGTTTTTTAAAATCAACGTGTACGAACAACATAATTGGACCTAAACAAAAAAAAATTTGACTCTTTTTTTTTCCCTATGTAGAGAATTGTCTGAAGTTTGATGCCATATAATTTTTTTTACAAGAAACTTAACCAATAAAAAATTATTAAAAAACTAAAAAAAACTAATATTTCAAGTTTAAAGACTAGTTTTCTTAGAAATTAATTAAAAAATAGAAAACATAATCCAATCTTAACAAAAGTTATATATTTAGAAACTAGACATTGTGTTCTCTAATGGGTTTTAATTTTATAGATCCATTCAGAAAAAAAGTCTATCAGTTATGTTGTCAAAGTTGCACATTCTTCTTCAATCTGCCTTAGTTTTTTAGCTGCAGGTCAAAGGCTAAGGCTCAGATTTCTAAGCCTTTCCCAAGCCTAAAACCAAGGCTGGATGTGGTGTAGAAATTCAATTTTTAAATAACGCGTATGCGTTACAGAAACGCGTATGCGTTATTCAAATGAAACGCGTACGCGTTTCATAATGCATACACATTACCCATTGACCCGTTTATTTAAAAAAAAACCTTCACAAAATGCGTACACATTTCGAGTGTGGAAATTCAATTTTTAAATAATGCGTACACATTACAAAAATACGTACACGTTATTCAAATAAAACTCGTACGTGTTTCATAACGCATACGCGTTACCCATTGACTCATTTAAAAAAAAAAAAAAAATACCTTCGCAAAATGCATACATGTTTCAGAACACGTACGTGTTTCTGGTTTGCATACCCATAGCTGAGCGCATACGCATTTGGATTCCGGCTCGGGTGCCCAATCCATAATGCGTACTTGTTTTTTATATAATGCGTACGCATTTCCTTCTAAACTTTTTGTTTTGCCTAAAATCTCCCCTCTTCGTGTACTCAACTTCTTGCTTTTACTCGTATGCCAAGTGGAACGAAGGTAGCTTGTTGATGTGGAATTTTTCCTTTGGATTTGGTTTTCCAAGGTGAAGAACTGTAAAAGGGTAATTTGTGTAAGGGGAGAAAATTCACACCTATACAATGTCATTTTCCAAATTATTTTGGTTGGCGACTAGGTCTCTATTGTGATTAGGCAGTATATTTTTCATCAAAGTGTGAATCAAACCATTTTTTTCAAGGGTTGCAACTTGTTATTCCCTCTCACACCTCCTTGATACTAATTATGTGTGAATGGTGTTATCTTTCCCTGATAGCCTTAAAAGGGGGGTCTCAAAGGAATTTCTTGTTGTTGCTTTATATAAATAATCTCATTGGAGAAGTTACACAACAATTTATTCATATCATTAACTTCTATAGATAATGAGGAGGAAGTAGTGGTGTTACCCTGTATACTAGGATACACATATATCAAAGGTGGAGGTACAATAGATGTTATAGGAGAAGTTTCTTCTTGGGGTTGCATTGATATTGGAACCTCTTGAAAATGGAGGAATCTCATGATTAAGGACTATCACACCCACTTCCAAAGTGATTCCACTCAAGGATAACCCTAGAGATCTCAATGCAAAAGAGAAAGAGATCTTGCAATAACACAGTCTTAGGGGTTGAATATGATCTATTGAGGGTTTCACCATCAAGTTTAGACTTGGAAAAAGATATTGAAATGTAATACGTAATGTTAAACCCTAATTCAATGCAAAATAACACTAAATGACCTAGAAAATGATTGAAATGAAACAAAAAAGCTACAAAATAGGAAGTGTGCACCTAGGAATTTGGAGAAGGCTGAATGAAGGAATGAAGTGCTAGAAAATCTACTGTCATAATTGACTAGGAATCATTAGCCAAGCTAGACAAATGAGTCCTTTTTTCTGGGAAAATATGCCAGAATAGGTTTCAGGCAAATGGGTATTAGAATTTCCAAATTGTTGAAAACATACTGGAACTGGGACTCATTCACCAGAAGTGGTGAATCAGTCTAGTTAGGCTTTTATAAACCTTCAAAAGTTGATTTTATTCCTTTTAGTCTGTTATGCTCTTCCTCATTGGTTTCTAGATTTGAAACAACAGTTTGTGATCTATAGGTGATCTCCAAGACTCTTCAATGCTTGATGATGTTGAAGTGATCAACCCAAGATCTTAAATATGCAACACCAAATAACCTCCAGAAGAGATAGAGAGAAGCAACGATGGAAGATGATATTCCACCAAACAAGGATTGCAATATGATACAAATGATCTATGCAATACAATAAAATGCAAAATATGCCAGAAATGCCTTGCTTATAAAGACAAGGATGAGAGATAGGATAAGACAAGATCATGACAAGTTTCTTAATCCTATAACATGAGACAACTAACTCATAACTACCTAGAAAAGTGTAAATTCTAGATAAGACAACTAAGACTTCTAGAAGATACAACTACTATCATAAGTAAACTTAACATGTGAATTAAGTCCCCTAAATCCCTAGTAAAGGAATAGACTAGGTACAAGACTTATTCACACCAACACCCCCCCTTAAGTGAAACTTAGGGAGGAAAAAACTAATGCAAGCATGCAAAAGATGGGTCCCGATGACAAGGCCTAATGAGGTACCCATGTACAAAAGAAAAAACTCTCATAAGCAGAGAAAAGGAGAAAAACCCCGTGGGAGAAAACTCCTCTCCAAAAGAGAGAAAAAGCTACAAAGAAAACTGAAAAATTCAAGAAGGAAGCAGGACTCCTCAAGACCCCCAAGGAAAACTTCATTCACCCCAAGAATCGATTACAACTAAAGATAACGAGTTGATTCCAAAGGTTTAGTGAAGATGTTTGCAACCTGCTAATCAGTAGGAAAATACTCCAAGCTAAGAACACCATCCTGGATGAGTTTCCTGATGAAATGCATGTGGATCTCAATATGCTTAGTACATTGATGCTCCACTAGGTTGTGAGAAATATAAATGGAACTCTAATTGTCACACCAAAGATTAGTGGGTTGAGTGGGAGGGAATTTGAACTCAGTCATCAATTGATGAAGCCACAAAACCTTCTGACTAGCCAAAACTGCACCTTGATACTCAACCTCTATCAATGATAATGAAATAGCAGTCTGCTTCTTGCATGACCATGCAATTGGACTAGAACCAAGGCAAAAGACAAAAACATAAGTAGAATTATGATCATTGACATCACCAACCCAATCTGAGTTAGTGAAGCCCACAATTTGAGATGCACCTAAAATGTAGTGAATGCCGAAATGATTAGTGCCTTGAATGTATCGCAAGATACGTTTGGCAGCCTTCCAATAAATCTCATGAGGATCTTGTGGGAAGCAAAAGACAAGTCCAACCACAAAGGAAATATCAGGATAACTATGTGTCAAGTACAAAATACTACCAACCAATTATCGATACAAGGTAGGATCAATTGTAGGAGTAGTGCAACTAGTAGACAATACAATACTTGACTAAAATGGAGTAGGGTAGGCTTGCAATCAACCATACCAAATCTCTAAAGAAAATCAAGAGCATACTTCCACTAGAAAATGTAGATCCCCTCAAAAGTCTGATGAACTTGAAGACCAAGGAAGTAATACAAAAGACCAAGGTTGGTCATATCAAATCATTCCATCAATGCTCATTGTGTACTCTGAATCATGGAAGTAGAACTCCCTGTGAGAATCAAATCATCCACGTAGAGAACAAGTATGAGTAGATCCTCTCCATGTCTTTGAGTATAAACTATGGGATTGGAATGGAAATGAGTGTAGCCGGAAGTAAGCAAGAAACTATCCATCTTCTCATACCAAGCTTGATGGGCCTGTTTGAGACCATAAAATGAACGTTGAAGCCTACAAACAAGTGAAAAGTCCTACAAAAAACCTGGTGGCTGGTCCATATAGATCTCCTCATGAAGATCCACATGCAAGAAAGCACTCTTCACATCCATCTGATACACTAACCATCCCTAAGATGCAGCTATAGCAAGGACAAGGTGAATAGAATCCATCTTGGAAACAAGAGCAAAGGTCTTGGAATAGTCAATTCCATCAACCTGAGAAAACCCCTTTGCAACAAGATGAGCCTTGTACTTTTCAATGGAACCATCTGCTACGTACTTGGCTTGATACAACCACTTTCACCAAACCAACTTTCTTCCCTTAGGAAGAGGCATAAGATCCCAAGTATGATTCTTCGTCAAAGAAGAATACTCATTAACCATAACACTATCCCACTTTGGAATACCTGAAGAACCTAAAAACTTTTCAGGATCATCTAAAACAACATGACTCAAAAGACTGATTCTTGAAGTCTGAGAAAAAGTGTGGTGAGTGTCTGTGGGATCACCAACAAGAGGAACAACCTCCTCAAGAGTAACTCAAGCCCATTGTGGCCTAGTGGCTGACTGAGGAGGAGGTGTACCAAGACCATCATCCAAATCTTCCTCAAGTAGCAAAGCATCATCAAATGAAGAAGGTTGAGTTGGTTGTGATGAAGAATTCGAAGGAGGATTTGAGTGGGTGAAGGTCTCAGTAAACTAAACATCATGTCAAAAATGAACCTTTGATGTGTTAGGATCAAACAATCCGTATGCCTTCACACCCTCACAATAGCCAACAAAAATGTACCATTGAATCTTCTTCTCCATGGACATCTGGAATGAATTCCCAAGCCTCACTACCAAATACTCTAAGGAAGGATACATTAGGCTTGTGATGAGACCAAGCCTCCTTAGGATTCATATTCTACACTGCCTTGTGGGGCATAAGGTTCTAAATATAGTTGGCACAATTGATAGCTTCAACCTAAAATGTTGGAGCCATGGACCTAGACTAAATCATACAATTGACCTTTTCACTGAGAGACCTGTTCTTTCTCCCCACCACACCATTTTGCTGAGGAGTGTAAGGAACTGTGTGTTGATGAAGAATATCATGCTCACTACAAAAATCCCAAAATTCCTAATTAACATACTCCCTCCATTATCTGTGTGTATCTGTCAAAGAGAAAAACCTAACTACTTCTCCACAAATGTTTTGAAGGTCTTGAAGTTGGTGAGAACTTCACTCTTGAGCTTCAGAAAATAGACCCATGTCTATTGGTAAAAATCATCAATGAATGTTAGCACATACTTAGCCCCTAAAATAGGAGTTGGGAATGACATGATATCACTATGGACCAACTCAAGGGGTGTGGTTGCATGAGTAGCTTGACCCTTAGGAAAAGGATCTTGATGTTGCTTGCTAAGAACACAACCTTGACAAACACCATCTATGCAAGTGATCTTTGGAAGACCAACCACTAAGTTATGTCTTTGCATCTACTGAATATATTTATAGTTCAAGTGCCCAAATATTTCATGCCAAAGCTTGTTCATTAAATCATCATGAGCAACAAAACATGAACCCGATGAAGACTCAAAGCCATCAAATCGATACAAATGATTCTCATGATCAACTATCCCTATAGCAACAACCTTCTCAAGACCCTGCAACTGTCTAATAGTCACATTCTGTGGAGTAAACTCAACTTTCTTCCCATATCTAGAATGAAAAATTTGATATATGGAAAGTAGATTCACTGAAATATCAAGAACAAGAAGAACATCCTCAATGCACCCATCTAGCATCTGAATGGAGCTTGTCCCCAAAATTGGAATCTATGAAGAGTTCCCAATTGCAATCTAAGAAGTATAAGTATGAACAATGGAATCAAGGAGATCACGTGAATTAGTCATGTGATGTAAAGCACCTGAATTAAGAATCCAACTGTCTAAGGATGAATGAATAGCCCATGTTGAAATACCTTGACCTTTGCCCATGGAAAAAGGTTTGGCCACTAAAATGTTGTGATTTTTCATAGCTTCCTACAAGGCTTCCAATCTCTTAAAAAAATGAGGCACATCATGCCCAATTTTTCCACAAAATGAACAAGGATCTCCTTTCTTTTTCTTGGAGTTAGAAGAAGAATCTCTAGAGGTAGAAGAAGGAGATGGAGTGGAATTCTAATTGTTATTCAACTTCAGTTTGGAGGGATTCTCACTACCTGAAGATGATTCTACTTTGGCCTTCTTCTTATTCTTTCCTTTACCCTTGGATGATTGAGCCATTAGAGCATGATTCTTAGAACTAGGTAGTGCATCCAACTGAATCAAATTGGCCTCCTCCCTAGTAAGACACTCACAAAACAACTCAAAATAGAGCATTTTGTAATCTTTCCCCATTGCATCCATTGTAGAATAGAGATTAGAAGAAAGCACTTGATAAAGGGCCTTAAACTTAGACAAAATCAATAAGATACATTCATCACTAGATATATCATGCCCACATCCTTTCAACTGTGACAAAATCATCTTGAATTGTGCAAGGAAATCTTGAATTGAAGGAAATGCATCTAGAGAGAGTGACTGTAGATTTGCTTGAAATTGTAAGTCTCTGAAATGATTTGTTTTACCATACAATTCTTCAAGTTTATCCCAAACATTCTTAGGTGTTTTACACTCTAAAATATGAAACAACAAGTTATCAACTACATGTAAGCCAATAAGCCCTTTTGCTTCATCCTTTTTACATCTATGGACAAATTTTTCATAATCCCTTGTGAATTCAAGTTGTTTTGCATCTAACATTGGCCATAGACCCTTATATTGTAACAATTGAGTCATTTTTAGCTTCCATGTATGATAATTGTGTGGAGTGAGTGGTTCCATTTTCCTTATATCCTCCATGAACACCAAAATAAAGAAGGCAATGTGGCACTTAAATTATGCCTTTCACCCCCCACAAAATGTATTAAAACTCAATTTGCAACCCCCTAAGCAAATTACGATGAAGAAATTTTGCAATTTGTACAAGTGACAAGCTCAAATCAACCGTTTATATAACACATGGTGATTTTTACAATTTTTAGAAAAAAAAATTCCAAAACTGAAAATAGAGGTTTCAAACACATTCCTTGCAATTTTTTGAGCAATTTCAAAAAAAAGTTTTCCAAATTTTGACTTCATTTGCAAAAGTTATGCCAATGAAAAGAAATAAATGCATGTGTACCTTCAAGCTGAAAAGACTGCCATGAAATTTCAAAATTAGGAAAAATCACCTGCACCACTGTGAAGTTCATCAAACTAGCTTTTTGACGATATCCTGTTTTCAAAAATCCAACACCGTGGCGAAAAGTTATTCAAAATTGAAAAAAAGGCCTGAAAATAGCACCTTCAACACTAAACAAGAGAAAAAGTGAAGGCTAACGGGGTGCAAAATTTTAGCCCTCAGAGGCTAGCCATCAGTCACCCACATGACCATGCACTAAGGCATCAGAAAAAAATCTCGTACTTAATTTAACCCCTAGCAGCTATCACTAGTGTGGTCACATGTAAGAGTTATCTCCATCTGGTACTTACTAACAATGCTAGCGGTCTAACAGACATAACCACCCACCTGACAGTTATCACTGACTCCTAGCAGTTAACGATGGTAGTTTTTGATAACCAGCCTCCTGGCGGGTTATAGATTGCTGGTGACAGTGGCTAAGGGAGTTGACCACGACAGTTTTTGCAAACTCTCGGTAGCTACAAAGAAAGCCACACAAGCTTTGAGAAGTCCACAGACTATGAAGTCTACAACTATAAAAATCCGACAACGCTTTAAAGTACTACACAAGTTGGGGGGCCGTATGGCCCTTGAACTAATTTTTTTTCCCTAAAAATAACTTTTGCTGAATATGGCCAAGTTATATATCAAAAAACTCAGAAATGGCCACTCGGACGCAATGGAAGGCTTATTTTTTTACAAAAATGCTCTTGTAAATTTTTTTTCACCAGATGAGCTCTAAACCCTTCTTTGCCAAAGTTGTAAATGGTGACAAAATTGAGTGAAACAAAAGCCAAATCTAACTTTCTTGAGCCTCTTGGACGCAATGGGATAGCCTAAAATACTGCCACTATAGCCAAAAGTGTTGCAATCATGAGATCTCACCAAAATGCAAACATGCATTATAGGATACAAGAAACACAAATCACAATAGAAATTGATGGAAACTCTCTAATGAAAAAATGGAAGGGGCTTGCCATATTCAAAGCTCTGATGCCATGTTGAAGTGATCAACCCAAGATCTTCAATCTGCAACACCAAATAACCTCCACAAGAGATAGAGAGAAGCAACAATGGAAGATGCTATTCCTCCAAACAAGGATTGCAATATGATACAAATGATCTATGCAATACAAGACAATGCAAAATATGCTAGATATGCCTTGCTTATAAAGCAAGGATGAGAGATAGGATAATACAAGATCATGACAAGTGTCTTAATCCTATCACATGAGACAACTAACTCATAACTACCTAGGAAATTTTAAATTCTAGATAAGACAACTAAGACTTCTCGAAGATACAACTAATATCCTAAGTAAACTTAACATGTGAATTAAGTCCCCTAAGTCCCAACTAAAGGAATAGACTAGGTACAAGACTTATTCACACCAGCAAATGACAATCTTTCAAACTTTGAATGATTTGCAACACTTCTCCAATATTGCTCCTTATGGAATATGCAACCTAGCCCTACAAATCATACACAAATGAGAGGGAAAAATGTTAGGGGTTTAGTGGCTAAAGGTTTTCCTTGGTCAAACCCCTTGTTGGTAAGTAAACCTTGAAATGAAATGCAATATGAAAGGAGAATGATGAATGAACAAGATAACATGCTACAACTCACCAAACCCTAGGAATAAGGTGCTAAAAGTATGCTTGAAATGGCTACAATGGATGTGGTCCTTGAATCTAACTTGAAGGAGATATATCTTTTATGCAATTCTTTCTTGAATCACAAAACACTACGCCACAATTGTTAGCACAATAACAAACATGATGTGAGAAATCTTTGACATGATGATTGATGATTGAAGAATGCTCTAATATTCTTGATAATCTACTCTTGAAGAAACTTGAATGCTATTGTGAATGCTTGAATGCTCTTGTGAACTCAAATTTTCTATAAGGATGCTCATTCAACTTGCTACTAGGTAAGAAATTAATTAAAGAAACTTGTATTTACACTCAATTATGCAAGAATTCCAAAAATTACAACACTACAAGCCCACATTAAATATTAGAGAATACAATTCTTCCAAATATTTAAATTAAATTTGATTTTGAGTCAAATGGGTCTCATTCTCCCAGAATGGAAAATGAGTCCCACCTTAGGAATTTGAGGTGGGTTTTTGGGCTTTTGATGTTTTAAATGCTTTTTGTCAAGATTATCCTAAAAAATACACATAAATAAGGCTTATGGATGTAAAATGGGGCCAATTAAAGCATAATAAAGCCCAAATATTAATGAAAAGACTTGAAAAGTGTGAAAGTGTGTTACAACACTTTACAACACTTTGAAATAATGCAAGATTAATGTTTTTGAAAGAGGAAAAAATAGGTTTTACAGGGACCTGAAACCACAAAGTTTACAAGCATAAGATAAGATCATCATAAACATCATAAGTTGAAAGGCTATAAACACAATAACAAAAAGACAAAGGAATAGCCACCAAGAAAGCCAGCAAGGGCCATAGAAAAGACCCAAAAAAACTAGACAAAACACCAACAACAACTAAATCTGGGACTTTAAAGTTTTTGCAGTCTCAGCTTCCAAATCATTCATATCTTGGACCCCCCTCTTTAAGATCTTGACCATTTGGGTAGTAGGAGGTTCTTTCCTCTTAAGGTTGGCACGGGTCCTTTTCAATATACCTTGGTCCTCGTTCTTTCTTTTATCCTTGTCCACTTCCAGGTCAACAATCAGCGATCAGGCTGTTGTGGGTTTTCCAACTTTTCAGACATATCATTGATGATGATAACATTGTGCCTGGCCATTTTATGGTTTTGTTCCATAACAGTTTTCATGTTATTTTTTATTTTGACAATTTCAGCTTCCATAGTCTTATACTTGTCCTTAGTGTCTTCTTCTCTCGTTCCAATATTGTTCTTTTTCCATTTTCCTTCTTCATTACTAAAGGCGGATAACTTCAAAGCCAATTCCTCCAATTTTCTATTCAAAACCCTATTTTTGTGATTAAGATCATTAATTTCTCGATAGGCCCAATTCAAAACCCTGAAAATGTCACCAACACCATTTCTGGAAAAGGAAAGAATATCGCCAAATTGAACCTGGTCTAAAATGAGGTTAACATCATCTAGATTGGGGAAGCAAGGAAATCTGGTACCATCACCTCTGAAAGAGGAAGGAGGGGAAGACACAAAATTCCTACTAGCTTCAGGGTTCTCAGCTTTATCCTCCAAAGAGTTTGTAGAGTAGGAAACCAACTTATTAGTAGGGGAGCCCTTGAGAGCTAGATTCTTTAAGGGGGTTGGGCAATCGGGGTAGGTCTCAGGGTTAGCTTTAGCAAGCTGGGGTTTACTAGGTTGGGTTTTCTTACCAGACATCACAAAGGATGGGTGGGCTTCAACAATTATCTCTTGGTTAGGTTGATTCTTTGAACCCCCACTTTTCATTTCATAGTCCTCAAACGCCATGGAGGCAACTGGTTTGGATAAAGTTGGTAGGATTTGATAGTGTTCATATATTAACCTAATAAGACCAGGATGAAGAATAGGGTCTCTCCTAGGATTTTTCTTATGGTCCTCAAGACTATTGCTCAACAAATAGAACAAATAATGAGGTAGAGAAATCTGTACCTTATGGCGGAAGTGGTTGAGGATAGGAAAATGATGACCATAAACTCTGGAAAATCTCTCATCCAGGGTAATATACTCCATTATGACACGAAGCACTTTTCTCCACATCGCCTTGATGATGTCTATTTCAAAATAGCTATTGGAAATTTTGACCAGTTTCATTTTCTACTTGTCCTTCTTGGGGAATTTGATTACTGCCTCATCAGAAAACCTTTTGTCACGATAAAAATTCACACCCTCAGTGGAAATTCTAGTCACTTCTATAATTTTCTCATCCAATTTCACCTTTCTCCCAAAGAGGATAATTTTTCCATTGTTCCAGTTCTCAAAATATTTCGTAGCCATAGTATCAGGCCCATGAATTTTTTCTAGAAATGGAACCAGACCACCTCTTACAACCTACTTCCAGACCTTAGCATTCCTCATGTGCACCTCGTATCTTTTTGGCTCAACTCTTTTCTTGTCCCCCCCCATTTTCGTTTGCACCTTGCTGCAGACTCTACCAGCGCAGAGCACCTATTGCAGATTTATGCAGCCATTCCAATGAACCCACAAAGCATGCCACTTTTTCTTCCCAGCTAAGTAATATGACACAACCCCATCAAATCTCTTGATTTTAATGTACTTAGTCCCTTTCCCTTTAATCATTAAATATATTTGCCTCTTTCCCATGTGTAACATCATAATCTAGTAGGGCCCTGACTTTAGCTCCCAAATCCCTAAAATTATGCCACGTGTTCAATCCTTTCCTCTTAACCCCCTCATTTCCAAAGTAATCTGCCATGCTGTTAGCTTCCCTGTAGATTTTTGATACTTTGACTTTATTGAACTTGTCTAGAATAGACTTTCCTTCATCAATCCAATTCTTTATCGACTAGGAAGAGGAGATCCTACCTAGGAGACAGTCAATGATGTTTTTAGAGTCCCCTTCGAGCCATAAGTATTTTATATTCAAATTATGAGCTAACTTTAAAACTTGAAAAGCTCCTATAGCCTCTACCACATGGTTGGTTTGATGACCTAGGGAAATGGCCACAATTGCCAAAAAGTTACCATTTGAGTCCCTTAACACACCTCCACTTCCGGCCATCTCTGGATTTCCCTTCACAGTGCCATCAAAGTTGGCCTTAGACCAACCATTACGAGGAAAGTTCCAACACACACCCTCCTACTTTTCTTAGTTGGCTTGGATTCCATAGTAACATCCATTTTAATATTCCAATCCTTTGCTATCATTAGATCATAGGGAGTACACACCACAACTTCAAGGTTAAGAGATTTTTGGGGAATCACATTGAAGTTTTCCTTTATAAGGCTTTTTTTTTTTCAAAAACATTAGTCTCTAACATCTCCTTATCCCTGAATAGTCTGTTATTACATTCTTTCCACACCCCCCAAAACAACAAAAGGGAAAATGAAAACCCATAACCTTCAAATGAAGGGATTTAGAGATGGAGCTTACCATTATGAAAAGAAATCTTCAATGGATAGGGGAAACACCCATGAGATATTCCAGAGGGCTAATAATTTTACCCAGATTAGGGAAACAAACGGGCAGTGGAGAAACAAATGGTTAGCTGACTCCGCCTTGCACTTGCAAAGGTAGCATATGTTGGGGATTTTAAATCCCCGTTTACAAAGATTTTCCACTGTAAGCACCTTATTTTGAAGCAAAAACCAGAAGTAGATGTTGAATTTAGGAGTCAAGTGTTTAATCCACACTTTAGACTAGAAAAGGGGGGAGCTTGAGAAAGGGCCAACAAAGAGACAGCCGAAGAAACAAACTAGTTACTCGAAGGATTGTCCATCTATAAAAGATTATCATCCTGTTGAATCTATCCCAAACTGACAGCCCTTAAGGAAGATTGAAGTTGAGCCAACTGCTGACTAACCACACACAAATCCACCCAGTCTCTTTCATACCAATAATCTTTAACAAGCTCCACAAAACGTGCTTTGCATAACTCAACCCATCTATTGAATCTTTCAATTTTGATGAGGGGTTCCTTAAAAACCCATCTATCCTCCCAAAATATGGCTTGATTTTTGCTTCTAATGTTCTATCCTATCCCCAATTCCAAGATTTTTCTACTAGCAATCATATCATTCCAGCAAGTTGAACCATGAGGTAGAATAGGAGAGTTCAGTAATGCTTTGAGGGACACACAATTGGTCATATATTTACTTCTTAAAATATCTCTCCATTCTCCAACAGACGAGAAGGATCTCCATATTTTTTTGGCTAGAAGTGTCTTATTAATCATTCTATTTTTTCTAAGACCTAGACCCCCCAAGTTTTTCAGTCTGAAAACCAAATCCCACCCTATAAGAGGCATTCTCTTTCTTTCCTCCACACCAAACCAAAGGAATTTTTTTGGATCTTTTCAATGACCTCAACATATTTAGCAAGAATTTTGAAAAGGCTTAAAGCATAAACCAGGAGGTTCTTAAGAGAAGCTTTAAGAAGTTGAATTTTTCTAGCTTGGCTCAAAAGAGCTCCTTTCCATCCTGCCAACTTCTTTCTAAACCTGTCAACTAGCAAACACCAAAAGGAATTCAAAGGTTTAAGACATAGTAGAAGTCCAAGATAAGTAGAAGGTAAGGATTACACTCTACAATGAAGGATTCTTGCAATCTTGACCTGTCTATGCTCAGGGGTATTGAAGAAAAAAAGGGAGCTCTTCTATTTGTTGACCATCTGCCTAGTTTCCTTCTCATGCACATCCAAATTTTTTTTTAGAGTCTTAGCCTCATTCACTGTAGATATTCCCATCAACATTGTGTCATCAAAAAAATCTTGGTGAGAACAAATAAAATTAGTAGATGAAGGACTAAGACCAGTAAGAGACCTCTATTCAATCAATATTTTAAGATTTCTTCCCAGGCTCTCAGCCATTATAGTGAATAGAATAGGAGAGATGGGATCACCATGTCTTAGGCCTCTTGAGTTTTGAAAGAATCTATAAGGATATCCATTCACAATAATAGAGGTGGAGACCGTAGTAACTAGCTAATTCAGCAACTAAATGACTCTACTGCTAAAACAAAACACCCTAAGAATTTTAAATAAAAACTTCCAATCAACACAGTCATAAGCTTTGGATATATCCAGCTTTAGAAGAAATCCTTCAATTTTAGATTCCATAAGTGAATGGATATTCTCATGGACAGTGACTATAGAATCTAATATTTTCCTTCAAGGTACAAAACCATTCTGCTGAGGGGAAATCAACGAAGGAAGGATAGAAAGTATCCATGAAGTCAAAATCTTTGATATGATTTTATAGAAAGAGTTGCAAAGACTAATGGGTCTGAACACCTCAAACTCCATTGCCCCAAGTTTCTTATGAATAAGGACCAAAAAATTAGCATTTAATTCCTTAAGGAGCCTTTTGGACCCAAAGAATTCCTTAACAACATTCACAACATCATTTTCAACAATATCCCAAAACCATTGAAAAAAGAACATAGAAAACCCATCAGGGCCAGGGGCTTTATTTCCTTCAAAAGAAAAGAAAGCTTTCATGATTTCCTCCTTAGAGGGGATGGAAGAAAGCTTTTCATTATCTCCCCTCTCAACAACCTTAGGGATAGCCTCTAATAGAAAATCTTGGTCATTATGATTGATTTCCCCATTTGCCGAAAGAAGGTTGTTAAAGAATAGGACAACTTGCTTTTTGATGTCTTCCTCTTCCTCAAATCTCATTCCATTAACTTCTATGATTGAAATTCTATTGGCAACCCCGTGTTTTGAAGTAGACAAATGGAATTACCTGGCATTTCTATCTCCAGTTGAGAGCCACAAAACCCTTGATCTATGCCTCCAAAACTCCTCCTCTTTAGCTATTATATCATGCAGTTTCACCAGTAGCTCATTTTCTTTAGCCTTATTATTTTCAATGTATCCTTCCCTCTGAATTTTGTCCTGAATCTCCGCAAGCTCCATTTGAAGTTCAGATTTAATGCCAACTTTTTTTCCAAAGGACTATTTTTTCCAGCTTCTTAATTTGTGTTTAACTTCTCTTAGGTTTTTAGAAATTCTGAACATAGCAGTACCTAGAACATCAATATTCCACCATTTCCTATTTTCATCAAAAATAAGGGGGTGAGACAGCTACATTCTTTGAAATCTAAAGGGATAGTTTTTCTTCACCTTTATAGGATTTTCTACAAAACTTATGGGAAAGTGATCCAACCCCACTCTAGAGAGACCCTTAAGAGAACAAAAGTAGTTTATAAGCCACTGATGAGAAATTAAAGTTCTATCTAATGTTACTTGAATAAGTTCCTTACCGATTCTTCTATTCAACCAAGTATACTGGGCTCCAGGTCAATCAATTCCTTATTGTTGATGAAGTCAAAAAAGTCAGATTTACTCTCCTGATTCACCTGAGATCCTCCAAATTTCTCTTCATTCAAAAGGGGAGTATTAAAATCACCCATTACCACCCAGTGATCATTATAAAAAATCCTACAGAAAGAAGAGAGCTCATTTTGTAAATATTTTCTAGCTCCTTTCCCATTGGGAGCATAGATATTCGACTGAATCCAACTAAAGTTGTCTCTGATATGTGTGAATTTAGTAGCCACATGATTAGTGCTCTCCAGCAAAGGTTCTCCTTTAATAAGGTTTTGGTTCCAAAAAGTTGCAATTCCTCCTGACACTCCATCTGAACTATTTCATTGGATTCCATAGTTCTGAAACATTTTAATCTTGTCCACCTTCTCTTTGGAAATTTTAGTTTCTTAGATGAGGGGAATATCAGGTTTATGATCCCTAACAAAATTGTGCAAAACATTCCTCTTGTAAAGGCTATTAAGCCCTATAATATTCCAAGACATAATCTTCATATCTTCCTAGGGGATTGGAGAATCTTTGGGATGGTCTTTTGAACACCATCTACTATGTCCTGAAAGCTTTCATGCTCTATCTGCCATTTTCAGACCTTCTACCTTGGCTTAGCTTAGTAGCACCACAATCTTCCTTTGCTCTTATCCTAGTAACAACTCCACTCGGAGTATTCTGATGTTTTCTTTTCTCCTTTTTCTTTGAATGAGAGAGAACTTCTTCCCAATCAGTATCTTCTTGGCTCTCCATCTCTCTACCAGATTCCCATTCCTTATCATACATTATTCTTTTCTCCCAAGGGAGAGTATCCATCTAGCCATTGTTGAGCTGGTTCAAATTGTCACTCAAGAGTTCGGTGTTCTAGCTTAGGTTCTCAAAGGTGTCCTTGAAAAAATACGAAGTTGTGTTTTCCCCGAGTTTGAGAAGGTCACTCAGAGGGGAACATTCTACTGAAGTAGTATTCAAGATAGGATTGCCAATATCTAGAGACATCCTGAATAGGAATATCCTCCAATCTAGGATACCCATTATCTTTGCCTTATGATAAAATCTTAAGGTGGAAGAAACAAAGTCCTCATCCCTTTTACCATCCCCCGCATTCTCCAAGATTACTTCTCCATCTTCCTTTGGACCAACATTACTTTCTACCCCTATATGTTGATTCTTCTGCACATTAGGATCCTTGGGTTCTATTTTAACATTGATATCAGTGGTATTCCTCTGAGCTTCAATTTTCCTTCCAGACTCCTCATTAAGGGACTTGGTATTTCTTGCTTGGCCTTCCCCATTAGATTTATTTCTCTAGACAATCTTAGGGTTAGACTGGTGGTTTTCTTTGTCTTTGCTGGCATTTAATGGGCATTTCTTAGCCCAATGCCCCATTTTTCTACACTTAAAGCAAGTAAAGGGAATGGACTCAAACTCTATAGTTTGCGTCCAGGTTCCCAAATTTGATTGTATATCTATTGAAGAGGGGAGATCGACATTCTGTGAGACTCCCACATAGATTTGAGCAAACACTAACCGCTTTCTAGCTACTGTCATGGGATCAATAAACAAAAGTTATCCAAAAGAACTCACAATGCCATTGAATATGTCCTCATTCCAATATTCCAAAGGGAGACCTGAGAGTCTAGCCCAAATTGGAACATTCTCAAAAAGAGAGTCAGAGAGATCCAAACAAGAGGTCGACTTCTTAAGGGCCAGGGAAGATTTTCCTATGACCCAAGGTCCACCACTCCTCACAGCCAATATATCCTCCTTGCAGGTGAACTCAAAGAAAAATAATCCTCTAGGAAGAGAAGCCACCGTTACCTTCCCATTGATTCTCCACTTGTTTTTGACAAATTCCCTAACCACATCAACATTTGGTCTAGGGCCCATAAACTTACTGACCATAACTTTTTCCATCAAAGCAATATTATGATCAATAATCGGATCATGCACAAAGATGGAAAACTTACCTTTCACGGGATCAGAAAAATTACGCACTGAAGGGAAAATAAAATTTCCATTTGGCTTAACACCAAACAACGAAGACTAAGGTTTGCACTTTCTCCTTCCTTATCAGCAGTCCCTACCACTTCATTGGAAATTTTTCCTTTTTGTTCTTCAAGGGACCCCCCTAGGTTTGTCTTCCCACCTAGGTCCACCTGAATTTTGTTTCTAGTGTCCTTCTCATCAGATTCATCCTTACCTTTCTCCTTGCTTGGAACATGCACCGATTCTGCCTGGAATTCCTTAGATCTTGCTCCATGGCCTACTTCGTTGTTCAAAGATTCAAAATCCTTCTTTTCCCGCCTGTTCTCCATAGTCCCGCCCATTGTTTTCGTTGATATTATTTAATTTTTTTATTTTTAGAGATTGAATAATGAAATATTAATGTTAAAAATAGGCTATTTAGGTGAATTTACTTAACAAGACCTTATAAAAGTTTGAAAGTGTGTTACAACACTTCACAACACTTTAGAAAGGTACCATTAAAATTCATTAGTTCACAACGGCCCAAGACCTAATGCAAATGTGTCAATCACATTTCAACACTAAATCAAGGAAAAATTTAGCCAAAATCACAAGGAGGGCCCGAACAAGCCAGAAAAAGTAGAAGGGTTACTTTTTCAGTGACTCCATCTAGCCCCCACTTTAGTGAGAGGATACACTTGCTTCAAACTCACACTAACGTAGACCAATGCACATGAAGAGGTTTCCAAGTGTACCAATTCCAATAAGAGGAGATGGCAATCAAGAGGGATGATCAAGCCCCCAAGATTGAGATCCCATTAAAAACCAACATAGGCACAAAAGAACACACATGAGAATGGTATAAAGAGAAAAAAAAAATCACAAGCATGCACTATCAAAGATGAAAGAGAAAAGATAAAAAATGAAGTCAAATCAAGTTTCAACTGTTTATCCATCATGATGTGGATCAGATCTAGGTTGATTGTCTAAAAAATTCATACTCACTCTGAGGCAACGAAACTTCAGGCTGTCCGCTGGGTGAGAAGGCCTAAAAGTTGAGAAACATACACTCATGGTTGGTATGCACTCACACACATATGCAAGTGGTTATGGGGAAATTCATGCCTCGGTTGGGCTTCCCACTCAAACCATTCCAAAGTTATACCTCATGATAACTTTAATAAGGAAGCACACAAAAATGATTCTCGAGCTTCATGAGACAAGCAAAACTTCATATGCTTGGAGCTCATGAACAAACAAGATGACTCGACATGCATGCAAGTTGTGTTATGTAGGGTGGCCATATAACTACAAATGCAAAATGAAAAAAAGGAAATGTTCAAAGGATTTTTTCTTAGTTCATGTGAGGTCTTTAACTTAGGGAACATTGTGCCTAATGTCTCCAAGAGAGGATCAATCAAAGGATAAAAGATTCATAGCTTCGGGGATGCAGTGTGTCACATCAAGCAACTAAGAGGAATGTAAATGCTAAGATAGATCACACTCTAGAAGGAAATCATACCTAATGTCATCCATAAAGAAAAAAATGCATCATATAAAGTAAGAAGACTACACCATGAACCATGGAAAGGGAAATGCAAAAGGATAATGCCAGTGTATTCCCCCATTTTAAAGTGATTTCTAAACACCATACTATGAGAAATTACTTTAAAGTAGCCAATAAAAAATGTAAACAATGAAGAAAGCATGAGAGCCAACTTGAAAATCCCTATGTCAAGTCATATGTTCCCAAGTAAAGCTACGTCATGCAAAATAAAAGGGAGGGGTTTCCCCCAAAATGAAATACCAAACACACAAGGGATCTATGGATTTGGGGTCAGTATGTTCTTGCTGCAATGTTGTTTAGAGAGTCAGAATTGTTATCATTCCCCAAATACACATAGAACTTGAAGAATGACACAAAGAGAGCAAAAACAAAGAAACACCTTTTGGGTCAACATGAAAGAAACATGAATGTCTCAACGCCTTGCATCATCCCCAAAAGCAAAAAATAAGACAAAATGAAAAGGATAAAGCTAAAGAGTGAAAGGATGACATAGAGAAGAATGAAGGTGCAAATAGAGGAATGTCACACACAGAGAGAGAGAGAGAGAGAGAGAGAGAGAGAGAGAGAGAGAGAGAGAGAGAGAGAGAGAGAGAGAACATCAAATAGAAAATCACAGAGAATCACATCATGAACATGCAATCAAAGAAAGAAAAATAAATTCAAAAGACTAGTAAGGCATAAGCAATTCAACCTATGAGTAGGTCATCCAAATCCCAATCTCGGACTATGTAAGCAGAAGGTAGACAACCAACCTAAGGGAAACCGAGAAATTCATAACTAGGAAAAGACTATCTACTTCTTGCCCCCACTGAGTGCAAGACAAGAGTGAGCCAAGGTAGGTGATGGGAAAGGTCATGTAATAGTGAGAATAGAATGTTCTACAACTATTACATGAAAAGGAGTGAAAAGAACATATGTCATGTAATCACTTGATGGTAATCATTGCCACCAAAGTGAAAGTTGGCTAATACCGATTTGAATGCTCGACACTCATCAGTACTATGTACAAGAGTTCCATGTTATCGATAATGTGGAAATTTGGCATCTTTGGGATATAGGACTAGCCTGTATTTCATTGGTGGTAATGTTATTATCTCTTTGTTTAGAAGTCTTTGTAACTTCCTTTCACTTTCAGGTGGTGGGAAAGGGAACTTAATTTTTTGTAACTTGTAAGGCCTCTTGTGCTTGTTAGATTCACTAACTTCTCAGATTGAATGTGGGGGAGGAGGACCTAGGGTGATCCTACCATCCTTGTCATGGTTATGAATTATCAGTTGTTCTTTAGGAAAGAGGACATTCATATCAGGAGGATTATTGAAGATAACCATGCCATCAGTACAAAGTCTTATGTATTCTTTAGGAACACTTGTGTTGCGAGGGAGATCTTGATATCCTAATCCCCTTGTGTCTTCATTAGTGTATATTTTCTCTAAGAGTTGGTGAATTTCATGTTCACTTGTTGTGTCACATCCTTGCTTACTCAAGATTGTGATGCTTTTCCATATGTCGCTTCTAGATTGATGGGAGCGTTTGTTACTTTGTTATGATAGAATGGTTGAGTATTTTCTTTCTTAGAGGAACTAGGTTCACCTGTTGTAGGGAACTTAGGTTCAACTTTTGTTTCAGGATGCAAATAACTGAAGGTCTCAAGAGGTGATATTATAGGGGATGTTTTTTGGTTCATTGATGGGTAAAAGGATGTGTTAGCTTCTAGGTTTTTTAGACAATCATAGAGGAACTTATGTTGCCATCATCTTCTCTAATGTTGTCAACATCACGAGGAGGACATGCATTAGGAGTTGAAGGAGCATGAGTTAGTTTAATGTCATCAGGGTCCTGTCCAAAAGCACAACTTGACACATCCACTAGGGACTTTAAGGACATCCAAAGCTTTCTAAAGCACATATCCATGATGCAAATTTTAGATTATAAACTATGCAACAACACAAATCTAATTTTAAGAAATACACAAGATGAATGAATTTAAACTAGATGTAATGAATTAGGCAAAATGAAAAATCTGTAAATTGAAACAAAAATGTAATAACAACAAAATAAAACTCTAAATCTGAACTCTAAATGCTAGAAAATAAAGTGCAAAATATGCAAAGGGACTGATTCGCCCAAGGTGGAAAATGAGTCCCAGTGATGATGTTTTCCAAAAATTTTAGAATTTTTCATTTAAATTTTATGCTTTTTATGTTTTCTGATCTAGATTTGAGATGCAAATACAAAATTTGAATGTTTTTTAGCGAAATTAAATGCAAAAATGCAAGCTAAATGAGATTCCACTAATGCAAAATTTGAAACCCTAGAATACATTTTAACCAATGCAAAACCTAATACAATGTTAATGCAAGCCAAATATAGGATGAAAATGCACTCCAAATTAGAATTATGATGTTCTAAGTGCAGGTTCACCAAAATGGAACCTCTTGAAAATGGGGGAATATCGTGATTAAGGGATATCACACCCACTTCCAAGGTGATTCCACTCAAGGATAACCCTAGATATCTCAATGCAAAAGAGAAAGAGATCTTACAATAGGGAAATCCTAGGGGTTGGATATAATCTATTGAGGGCTTCACCACCAATTTTAGACTTGGGAAAGATATTGAAATGCAAGATGTAATGAAAAACCCTAATTCAATGCAAACTAACACTAAATGACCTAGAAAATGATTGAAATGAAACAAGAAAGTTGTAAAATAGAAAGTGTACACCTGGGAATCTAGAGAAGGTCGAATGGAGGTCTAGAATGCTAGAAATTCTATTGTGAAAGTTAAATAGGGCTCATTTTCCAAGTGGGAAGAATTAGTTCTATTTCTCAAAAAATGTATCGAAACAGGTTTCGAGCAAATGGGTATCAAAATCTACAAAGTCCTGAAAATGTATTGGAACTGGTACTCATTTGCCAAAAATGGTGAATCATTCTAGTTAGGCTTTTCTGAAACTTCAAAAGCTGATTTTTTTCCTTTCAGTCTGCTCTACTCTTCCTAATTGGTTTTGGGATCTAAAACATCAGTTTGTGATATGTAGGTGATCTCCAAGACTCTTCAATGCTTGATAAAAATCTTGACAACTTTGAATGATTTGCAACACTTCTCCAATCTTGCTCCCTCTAGAATATGCAACCTAGCCCCGCAAATCACACACAAAGGAGAGGGGAAAATGTTAGGGGGTTAGTGGATATGGGTTTTCCTTGGTCAAACCCCTTGTTGGTAATTAAACCTTGAAATGAAATGCAATGTCAAAGGAGAATGATGAATGAACAAGATAAGATGCTACAACTCACCAAACCCTAGTAATAAGGTGCTGCAAGTATGCTTGAAATGGCTACAATGGATGTGGTCCTTGACTCTAGCTTGAAGGAGATAGATCTTGAATGCAATGCTTGCTTGAATCACAAAACCCTACACCACAATTGGTAGCACAATAAAAAAATGATGCAAGAAATATTTGACATGATGATTGATGCTTGAAGAATGCTCTAATATGCTTGATAATCTGCTCCTAAAGACACTTGAATGCTCTTGTGAATGCTTGAATTCTCTAGTGAACTCAAATTTTCTATAAGGATGCTCATTCAACTTGCTAGGTGAGAAATGAATTAAAGAAACTTGTATTTACACTCAATTATGCAAGAATTGCCAAAATTACAACACTACAAGATGACTATGGATCTTGGAGAATAAAATCCCACCAAAGATTTAAATTTGATTTTGAGTCAAATGGGACTCATTCGCCACCCTAGGTGAATGGGTCCCACCTAAGGGGACTCATTTTCCTAGAATGGAAAATGAGTCCCACCTTAGGAATTTGAGGTGCTTTTTCAGGATTTTAATATTTTAAATGCTTTTTTGTCAGGATTATCCTAAAAAATGCACATAAATAAGGCTTGTGGATGTAAAATGGGGCTAATTAAAGCATAATAAAGCCCAATTATTAATGATAAGCCTAGAAAATTGTGAAAGTGTATTACAACACTTTACAACACTTTGAAATAAGGCAAGATTAATGTTAAAAAGAGGTTATAGAGGTGAATTTACTTCACAAGACCTTAGAAAAGTGTGAAAGTGTGTTACAACACTTTAGCAAGGTATCATTAAAATCCACTAGTTCACAAGGGCCCAAGACCTAATGTGAATGTGCCAATCACATTTAACCGCTAAATCAAGGCAACATTAAGCAAAAATTATGAGGGCCCAAACAAGCCAAAAAAAGTAGAAGGATTACTTTTTTGGTGACTCCAAATATCTCTAGGAACATTAGCATATATAGTCTAGGTGGGAGATTTCTAGTATCAATCAACTTGTTTTTAGATCTTACCACCAAATCATATGTGTTTGATAGAGTACTACCCTTGAGTGACTAGATCATGACTACTATGTTGGATTTGAAAGATTTTAAATAGGAAATGAACACCATATTTGTAGGTGTTCGAGCAATAATAGGGATCCTCTACCATGTCCTATGGAATCTACTATTAAAATTTGTGACAACCTCTTGTAGTGTTCTTTTTATTATTATCAACTACTATAATAGGGATGAATTATCTCCCTTCTCTAAGAAATTCTCAAAAAATTGGTCTATAAACTGATCCCAAGTACTAATAGAGGTAGGAGCTAGAGATTTGTACTATTCTTGAGCTTTTCCTTTGAAGCATACTGGAAATAGCCTAAGAACTACATTCTTTTGTGAGATATTGTGAACAACGCATACGCCAATGATATCTTGAAGATGCTTTGACGAGGTTTTGTTTGGATTCAACACAATATACTAGTTCAAATGGACTCTTGTCAATAGCCTTCATGTAGGATGCCTTGTCTACCTATACATCAAACTTTAACTTATCATCCCACCTTTTCTTGTTGGTATCCAAAAATTTTCTCATGATATTCATGATGCACTTGATGCTTGATTCAACCTATCCATTTCCCTTTGGATGATAAAGTGATGAATGTGTTAAAGAAATTCCATACTATGAACCAATGTCCACAAAATCTTTGGTTCTAAAACATATTGCATTGTCAACAATAAATCTTGATGGCACCCCAAACATGGTGATTATGCTAATTAACAAAAAAATAGTCACTATATTTGAGGTAGCATTTCTTCTAAGAATTTCTTCCACACATTTTGTAAAGTTGTCAATGGCCACCAATATCCACTTGTATCCATTGTTGGACCTTTCTACAATTTCCTTGATGAAATCAATACCCTGTTAGTGGAATGGAGCCTCTACTGAGATAGTTGTAAGGGAAAATGCACCTATGTAAACTTGAAATTTCTTGAAAATCTCTAGAAAGCATCACATCCTTTCAAAAAAATTTCCAAATACCTAAATAATATAGGCCACAAATAACCCATCTTCACAATATTATGAGTTGTGGTGTTTGACATATAATGTCCACCACATAATCCATGGTGGCATTCCTCTATAACTCTCATTGAATGCTTCTCATTTAAAATTCTTAGGAGCACATCATCAAGATTCCTCCACATCAACTATCCTTTGAGTAACACATACCTCGAAGCTTCAAGTTTTAAATTCTTCTTTTTCTAATCATTCAAATCAAGAGGAAAATTCATATACTCTAGATAGAATATAATATCTTTGTACCAAGGACAAACCTTCAATTGATATGAAATGCAATAGGAGTCAGAAATAACCTGGTGGACCTCAACAACATCCAAAATCTCCTTAGTCAGTAACATTGCTAACCCTTGACCTCTAACCAATTTGGTTGTTTATATTTCGATGTCATACTCTTGGACCTTATTGATCCACCTGCACCATTTACCTGATGCTTCCCATTGGATAAAATATATTTGAAAATAGTATGTGACACAAAAGCAACAATATTTTACCCTATAAGGTAATGTATGAGAGTTTTGATAAAGGCATATGCATGCTTCTCTATCATAGAATAATTCAACTCAACATCTCTTAGTGATTTTTTGAAGAAAGCTATTGGATTCTCATGGCCATATTTATTTTTTGTAGTAGATCTATAGCAATAGTATAGAAATATGTGAAAGAAAATAACTGGAAGGGCTTAGAATAGTCTGGACTTGTCAGCACTTATGGTTTTTTAAGTACATATTTTATATCTGAAAAGGAATATATTGAATACTTATCCTAATTGGAAGAATACACCTTCATTAACATTTTAGACTATTTCGACCTTAGCTAAGTTTGATAATATAAAGATATCCCATGCCTATAGAGAAGCCAATGCTATGGCAGACTTTTTTGCGAATGAAGGGGTTAAAAGCAAAGGACAGTGCACTTGGCTAAACATCAGTGATTTAGGTGTTAATGTTCGAGCCTTATTGAACTATGATGCGTCACATGGGAAAGATGTGTGTCACCTCAATAATGATGATAGAACGGGGTAAGTACATCACCATCATTAGATTGCATGGGGCCGAGCTAATTAGCTTATCTTGTAAGCTTGCTCGGCATGCTTTGTGGGCTCACAGGTTTGGCAGGACCATTTCGAGTCAAGATTTTGTCTCTGTCTGCATTACCGTGCTTGCTAAAATGGGAGGAGATAGAAAAAGAGTTGACTCGGACAACTTCGAGATGCACACAAGAAACACTAAAGCGTGGAACAAAGTTAAAAGTGGTGGTTTACTCCCTTTTCTGGAAAAAATCCATGGGTCTAATCAGGAAGCTACTGAGCTTTTTGAGAAGAAGTGGGATAATGGGGAAATAACTCTTTTTGGAAGGAAAGTTAAGCTTGATGAAAATATCATAGCTAAAGTGACTGGTATGTCTACTGAAGGACACAAATTTTTCCAGGACAAGAATTTCTTGGATGTAGTGGTGGTAAGATTTTCTAAGAATGACAAGGAAAAATTGAAACTGGTGAAAGTTTCCAATAGTTACTTTGAGGCTGACACCATTAAAGCTCTCTAGAGAAAAGTTCTTTGTGTCATTATGGAGTATATCACCCTGGATGGTCGGTTCACTAGGGTCTACGACTATCATTTTTCCTTGCTTAATCATTTTCACTATAATTTTAGGGTTTCTCTCCCCTACTATCTTCTCTGCTGCTTAAGAAAGAGTCTAGAAGACCATAAGAAAAACCCTAAAAGATATCCTATATTATACATACTGGTCTGATTAGGTTAATTTTTGAACATTTCCAAAATATGTCGACCCCTGCTAACCTGGATGCCTCTTCGGCGTCTGAGGAAGATGATACTAAACCTAGTTGTTCGAGGAATAAACCTAATTTGAGTCTAGTAAGGACAGTCCTGGATCCACCCTCTATCCAGACTAGAAAGAAAACCCAAATCCATAATCCCCAGTCTGTTAAAGTCTACCTTGCTTTTGAGCCTGGAAGCTCTACTCCTAAAGCCAAAGGCGTTGGAAAGAATCTCCCTGTCAAAAACCTTGTTTTGTATTCTGAAGGTTCTCTTGATTCTATGGACTCTGGCACAAATAATAATTCTTCCTCTGTTGTCTCGTCAACAGACAAAGATGTTAGAACTAGGTCCCCTAGAGCCTCTGACCCTGCTAAAAGTTGCTTAAATCTTGAAAGGGAACCCTTTGCTGATTTTCTGGGCATAGCTAGGAGTAATGCTGTGGACCATTTTAGAATGTCAAAATGGGTCTTTCATGAAATTAATGACCTAAAAATAAAAAACTGGGCCCTCCAGAGTAAATTGGAAGAAATGGGTGCTAAGGTTTATGCGTTATGCAAGAAGGATGTAGAGTGTAATGAGAACATTGCTAGTAAAGAGATTTAGGATAATGCGGGTAAGGACAGAAGGATAGAAATTGACTTGGAAAAAATGAAAAATGTTGTGAAGATAATTACTGAACAAAATAACAGGATGGCAAGACATAATCTCATCATTATCAACGCTATGACTGAAAAATTGGATAGAGCTCAAAAGGGGTCCTTGGTTGTTGATTTGGAAGAGGTGAAAGATAAAAACTAGGAAGAGGACATTGAGATTTCGAAGAGAACCAAGGCTAATCTGAAAAGGAAGGAACCCCCCATGCCGCATATGATTCAAACTTTCAAGAAGGGTGTCTAGGAAATGCAGGATCTAGAGGCCGAGACTGAGTCTATTCTGAAGACTCTGGGTTAGTTGTTGGTTTTTTGGCCTGCATTTTGACTGGCTCTTTGTTTGTCCTTCCTAGCTTTTTTTGGCTAACTGCTGTTTATTTTGGATTTTTCTTTTATTGTAGCCTGTTTAATTCACTAGAATTTTTTGTCCTTTACTTTCTTTTGTTGTAAACTTTTTGGTTTTGGGTCCCTTTAAAACCCGTTTTTTCCTTTATCAAAAACATTTTAGAGATAGATTTCATTTTCTCAGTAAATTTGGAGAAAATATTTGAACAAAGTTTATTTGACCAAAGAAACATTGGACTGCCTTGAATTTTTTGGGCTGTCCTAGATAAGGTCAATGGTTTTGACATGTTCTAGATCAATCCTTACCCCTTCCTTAGATACAATTTTCCCAAATATCTTACCTTCTTCCACACCAAAAAGTGCACTTCTTAGGATTCAAATATTTCCCATATTCCAAGCATCTTTGGAAGACTCACTACAAGTTTTTACAATGATAATTTATATCCTTGGAGTAAGAAGTCAGTTTATCTTTATATACAACCATTATTTCATTTATAAGGCCTACAAAAGCTACAACCATAGCTCTTTGAAATGTGTCCCCTACATTCTTAAGTCTAAATGGAATCCAAACATATACAAAATTTTCCCATGGTGTAGTGAAAGTTGTCTTGTATTGCTCAAATTCATCAACCACGACTTGATTGTAACCCAAGAAACCATCCATCATATACATCAACTATAATCCCATCACCTACTACAAAAATCGATCCATGTTGGGCAATGGGAAACTTCCCTTGAGAGACTTGATATTCACATTTTTGAAATCCACACACAATGTAATGTTAGTATTCTTTTTTCTAGCAAGAACAAGGTTAGACACCCATTTTGAATATTTTATTGGTTTAATAATACCACCCTCTTTAAATTTCATCAATTCCTTCTACATTTGAGGGGCAAGAGTAGGGTTAATTTATGAAGTTTCTTATGTTTAAATGACTTGGCACCAAATTACAATAGAATGGTAAACTAAAACAAGTCTTCCATGTAATCCTTTAATTCATTATAAGATGAAGCAAAACATTTTTATACCTTCTTAATATAGGTCTTTGTTGGTATGTGGCGACTGATCATGCTATATTGTATAGCCCATGGTATACTGTACACCCCGGCCCCCTGTCCTCGCTGGGGTCTGGGGTTGGGCCGGGCCTCGGGTGGGGGTTTGGGGGCGTAGCCCCCGAGAAATTTTTTTTTTGCCATTTTTTTCACGTCGTCAGCGAAAAAGGAAAAATCTCTGAAAAAGAAAGAAAACCGACTTTGTAAAACCCTAATTCTGGAAGCTTCTAAAAGCTTGTTAAAAGGGGTTGGGATGGGGGTTACAGTATGATGAAAAACGTGATTATTCGCAAGATTGTAATAGGTTTTGCACTAGATAATAAAAGTATTGGATGGCTGCGGTTTGGTGGATGTAGCCTAGATTGGGTGAACCACATTAAATTCTCTGTGTTATGATTTATTCTGTGTATGTTTTAGTTTCTCTGTTTATTATTTAAACCTGCATTTAATTGTTAGATATCTGCCATCTCTAACCCTAACAGTCTTAACTTCTTATCGATATAAACCATCTTGGGAGTTGATTTAGTTCCTAAGTTTATAACTTCTATATCTTCTTTGATAGCTTACTCCTTGTCTAATGATAATCAACACTATCAAAGTTCTCTCTAAGTGTCAAGACCTCTAGGAATGGTATTGTTTCTAAGCTATATGATTTCATTCTAAAAAAGAGTTTCTTTACCTTCATTATCCTTTTCCACCATGGATTCCTAGTCAATTTTTTGGTTTTGCAAAATGATTATTGCAATTCAATAACTCATAAATTTGTTGGTCGTCATTGAAAACCCACCAACTGTATATGTTATCTAGAATACTAGGCCTGGTAAGAACCTTAGTTCTTCATAGTTGTAGTGATAGGGAATGAAAGAAGCGTCAATATTATCCACTAATCATTAAATCATATGCAAAAAAAATAAAAAATCTTAAATTATTAAAACAACAAAGATGATAATATTTTTGAAGTCAAGACAATGTTTGAATAAAAAATTCCACATTTATTAATAAAGTGACAATTTGAAATCTTAAAATGTTTATAGTTTCTCCATTAAAAAAAATTAAAATTAGAAGATAATTAAGTACCAACATTAAAAAAGGGATGAGGAAATTCAAATTTATGGAGAGAAATTTAGGAATTATGCATGCGACTTCAAGCTTTTTTATGCATATAACTCTATCACTATGCATAATGTGTGCCCATGTTCCATAATCCTCATGGAAGAAGGTAATAAACACATTAATTTGTGTAAGGAGAGAGTTACACACTAATATTCCTTCCAAAACATATCATGATACCTAAAAAATAGTTACACTAATAATATCTTATAAATAATATGTTTACACATAGCAAAAGAGTATAACCACTTTCTAATCCACCAATCATATAATCTTAGTTAAAAGAAAAATGAGAGAAAGAATAATAATCAATCATTAACTACATCACTAGAAATAATACATTCTTAAATGTAGGAAATTAATACACAAGAAAATAAAGGTTGAGTAAGAATGTTTCATGAAAATAAAAAATTAAAAAATATATCGTATACCTCTAGGACCTAATAGCTAAGACTTAGTCCTACATAATTTTCTTATAGATCTAGGACCTAAAGGCTAAGAATCTAATGAAAAACGAAATATTAGTTTCTAGATTAGACCACTATTACTTCCATACATTTTGGAAGTTTAGTTCCCTGTGGAGCTTTGCATGGCATTGCTACAAATTAGAAAATAAATGTTGTAGGCTCCCCTCTCCATGTACCCGAATATATATCAATGATCTCACAAATTCCAAAATAATTATTTGATTCTGTAATCTCAATAAGAGTTTGTCACTATTTCAATAAAATGTAGTTCAAATGAAACATTGGTAGGTAAGTTATATATTTTTCAAATATTAACAACACTAACAAAAAAAACATTTTTGGGCTTCATATACAAATTCAAAATTCTCGGAGGTAGAGATTGGACCAATTTTAGAGAAACATAAATGATAAAAGATAAATAAACATTGAGAAAGCAAAGAAAATAGACTAGAAAAAATATTTTCTTTTGTCATTAGTTTATTTTTATAAATTATTAAATTTTCATACTAATACCATTTTATATTTAGTTATGTGTTTGTTTTGAGGCAATGATTTGATATGTTTAAATATTGAAAAATGGTGCAATCCTATGTGAAGTTCCCCTCATTCACATAGCCTTTATCTATCCATATAAACACATATTCACATACATTTATCCATGTTTACACATATACTAATACATCTCTTATTTATCATGGTAGTTTTGAGTCCATGCATACCCAATATTCATCCTTCATTGTCAACCCTACAAGTGTATATTTGACCAATAAATTTATAAATTTTAAATTCAAATTATGGTTGATTCCCACCATTATTTTACTTCCTTGGTTTTCTAAATAGACATTTGTGTGATTATTTCTATATATTTATATTTAAAGGAATTTAATTGAATTTATTTTCATTATTGAATAGAATTGAATATCATTTGTATTTAATAAAGGAGTTGCTAGAAAAAAATTTCCTTGGTGTACTAAAATAAATCTAGATCTATACAATCATTCAAAGAGTATTTGTGTTGCAAATAATTGTTGTCTTCAATTATTTATCAAATTTTTATGTGGCTTGACCTAAGAGAACATGTCTCATAGAAACATATTAATAGTCCTTTGAACGTATTTTAAATACCAATAGTATTCAAATCATATAAAAAACAGAACCAACAAAGGTGAATTTAGCAAACTAAGGGGCAAAAGTACAAATTTTAAGAGGTAGAATTTTTATGGTATAAGGAAAGATACACACTGAGCCACAACTACAAAGTAGAGACTAGTATTTACTATGTAACACAATGATGCATCCCTAACAACTTTTCTAGTCATCCCTATACCTTAAGACATTTGTGGGCATAGGGACACATAAAATATGTCCCTAGTTTAGCCCCTATCCATGACCTATAATAAAATATATCTTGGAAATTATAAAAGTTAGATAAAGTACATTTAGTGTTAATCAATCCAAAAAACACTTTAAAATATTCCAATTTCATTAAAAAATTCAAGAATAAAAGGGGTGAGGGCCCACAAGATATCATACCCCTTTCAAAACCCTAAATTATACTCTTTATAATTAAAAAAAAAAAAGAAAACACACCAACAACCATTAATTGTATTTTCTTATTATAGTTGTTTATGAGCATTATGGAGTGGAAGAGGAGAAGAGAAGAAGATCAATAGTAGTTAAATATAATTTTTAAAGTTTAATTTTTTAATATTTTACATTTTTTAAGTTTTAAACTCAATGCAATCTTTTATTTTATTTTCTTTTTCATTTTATACTTTTTTTTAAAAACAACCTGACCAACAACAAGGATAGTGAAAATGAAAATATTAATAGGGAACAAATAATATTTAAGCTTTCAACAAAGTAGGGGTTGGTGTGGATGAAGTGGGGTAGCCACATAGCCTATTTGATTGAATGTGTTTTCATACTTGGAAGATCTTATGAAAAGGGGCCACTCAACCCTCTAAATGTATTTTTAAATTTGTAACAAATTTCAACCAAAAAAACTAAAGGGGCTAGTGTTTGGTTGCATTATTTTTGCAACAAAATATTTCAAAGAGAGCTACACTAGGTTATCTAGTCATCTTTTTGGAATTAAATGATAGGGGGTTAAGGTTTTTCCAAAGATAATCATAGTTACGAATAACAATTTAAATAGATTGCAAATGAGGGAAAATAAAGATCTAAGGGAATCACAATAGATTTCACATGATTTTTATGTCATCCATGGCTACTAGTGGTAATATTTGTATAAGACCTAAAGGAGGAAGACTAGTGAAAAATTAATGACAATTACAAGGATATTGAATACACAATCATAAATATTAGAAAATTATTATTTTCCATGTCATTTCATTTCTACAACACATTCTCCTTATTTCAAAGAAATTTTAGAAAATACAATTGTCATTAGTTCCCCATATTCCCCTAGTGAACATAAACTACATAGGAAACTCTCTGATTGATGTAGAGGCAAGGGTAGACACAATGTTTTTAACAACATAGGGTAATGAACTTAGTCTCCATGGTCCACAAATTCAAACCCTTCCTAATTGACACATACTCCTAAGGGGTTACAAAGCACAAATAAGGCATCAATTCCTCAGACCTTTCACCCAACACTTGAAACACTCTAGAAATAGTGGGGACAACATGTTCAGACCAAACATGATTCACAAAAGCTTAGATTCATCATTCTACCTATCATCCCATCACAAACAAGCCTAAATCCTTATAGTACTCCAAAAAGACAAATCCAATCATAAATTCCAAGGAAAAATTGGTACCAAAAAGGTAAGCATAGATTTATATACCCATTTGGGCCCTTTTCAACATATCAAGAAATCAAGTATGGTTGTTTTTTAACACAACCTACCCTAAAATTGACTATCCCGCTTAACAAAAGACCTAATTAGGCTTGTTTGTTTCAAAAAGTTATCACAAGGTTCCAACTCCTATTCCAAGGTGTCCAACATATCAATTAGATTTTACACACTCATTTCCAAGTCATTCAAGCAACTTCTCAAAATAACCTTCTACCAAAATTTTATGCTAATGTAGTCTAAATGGCCTAATATATGGAAATATTTGACTAGGGCATCATTGTTGCACGTGTTACATACCCCCTCTACCCCTACAATTTTGTAGAGAGAAAAAAAAACATATTCCTTCCATTCCACCAAGTTACAAATATTTTCACCAGTGGAATGGTGAGATTTTCATATTTCTTCCCTTGGAGCGCTAAAACCTAGGGTTTCAAACTAGTCCAAAGTAATTTGGCTGTAAAATGCTCAAATTTGGATGAAATACAATGAAACTAGGTTTGAAAAAAAGTTGAGTCAATTCCACATCAAATCTATTTGATTTCACACCCTGATGCGACCATATAGGACTGTACAAGGCACAAAAACAACCAAGTAATGTTCAAATTTGTAGAAATAAAGCTTCCTTTATTGATTGTTTTTCAAAAAATTCCACACACCACCTTGGTTTCGACCATTCCAAGGTTATTTCAACATGTCCCAATAGTTTCTAACTGACTTTCAAACTTCAACCATTTTTATTTCTTTATTTACATCATGTAACTCTTCAAATTCCATAATTTGAAACTTTTTTGACAATATTGACAACTTTTACAACATATAGCAACTTTTACATTTTTGAAAAATTTTGACCACACCTATCCTCCTAAGACCTCATATAGACCCTTAAAATCATAAAGATGATCCAAAAATACCTTATTACATAAGAGATACACAAAACCAAAACAATGAAAAAACCAAAATCTCATGGGTGCTCCTGCACCATATTCCCAAGGAAAAATGAAATCAAGTCCCATTTGAGTTTGCAACCATGTATCCATGCCTGAAAACATAATCCTCACTCATCCCATTAGATTTTTTATAGAGTGCACCCTTCCATTTAGTCAAATACTAAAAATAATCCTTGTGCCTTGATGTTTTTAGTGTCTTAGTGCCTACGTTGCACTCCAACCTTGGTGGGAAGTCTTGTATCCTTCGAACATCTGCCTGAGGCCATACATTATAACCTACAACCAAAATCACTTGTGAAAAGTGAAAATCAAAAGGTAAATCTGCAAATTTGAAATTAATGGCCCCTTTATGCACATCTGTCCCTTGATTGCATTTGTCATCTCTAACATGTAGTTGCTTCCCTTCTTCTTGATAGATGTCAAAATTCCATATTACATCACTTCCCCTCCATGGCCTGCTTCATTTTTACCTTAGGTTGCTTACCCATCAAGTTGGTAATCTCAACAAAAACATTTTCTTCCTTCTTTATATCTAACCAGTAGGATACCAAACATGATTCCTTGATCAGTTTCACTGCCCTCAACCACAAGAAGCAAATTAGATCTAACTCTCAATATCTCCTTGTGAAATGTTTGCAATGGAAGTGTATAGCCTTTACCTTCAATGGAAAAGAGGAAAGAGTGAGTTTTACTTTCCTTGTCAATGCCATCAACTCTCAAGTTTGGAAGGGGCTTGGAATGAAAATCAACAATACCACTCTTACCACCCAAACCTACAATATCCAATGTTGCTCTCTCCTTGAGGTCCGCACAATCAATAGGCCTTTCCTTTCCTTTATCCATTTCAATTTGCAATACAAAAAATGGAACCTCTTGTTTGAAATTGAATCCCTCAACTTCATCTTGTGTAGGGTGGTCTTCCTCAATCTACCTAAGCAATGCAAAAATATAGTGGGTTGCACCCTCATACTCCAACTACAATTGCTGAGTGTCTTCAATCCCCTTGGAGGGTTTTTCTTCCCATTCTAGAAATATTGTATGAGAATTAGTTCCTTCCATTTGAGTGTCATCTATTATCAAATTAACGTTCTCTTGCAATAAGTCTTGAACCTCTAATGGAAATTGATCAATCCTAGCTATTGTCATAATGGTCCTATGTTTACTCACTAGTGTATTAGATCTACCTATTTCTCTTTCATTTCCTACAAAATATCCTTTGTACCCATTAACATCACTCTAGACTCCACTTGTGGGTTTTGGATTTCTTCTTGTAATGGTGTAAGGGTGTAAGAAACTCCAACTTTTTCTATAACATAAGTGTTTTTTCTGCCATCATATTTGGAACTCCTATCATACTGCCAATTCCTCCCCAAAAGAAAATGACATACATCCATTGGTATTATATCACACAAAACTCTATCCTTGTATCCCCCTATGTGAAAATCAACCAAACTTTGTTCATTCATAAAAATGTGTTGACCCTTATTTAACCAAGAGACTTTGTAAGGAGTAGTATGTGTTATTCTTTCCAACTTAAGCTTTTCAACCATCTCAATTGAAACCAAATTATCTATACTACCTAAATCAATTACAACTTTGCAAACTTTACATGTAGTTTTGAAGAGATATTTCCTTTGTGGAGGTTCTTTCACAATAGTAACTTTAATCAATGTTCTCCTTACCATAAGAGATTCACCAATTTCCAAAGAAACATGTTGTGATGGAGAGTTTACACTTTCATTGTCCTCTTGTTGTACCAATTGAGTTCTTTCTCCTCCATGTGAAGTAGAGGGTTGCTTTTCAGGACATTGCCATGCTTCATGGCAAAACTGATTGCACTGATAACACTTCCCTATGAATGCATTTTATCCTCTTCCTTGACCTCCAAATCTACCCCTACTATTTGGTCTCCTTCCCCTAAAACTTCCCCTTGTATCAGAATTTTGTTCTTGAGATTGACTTCTCTCTCCTTCATTCTCATATGTGTGTCATGTATCAAAAAATGCTCCTCTTCCTCTAGAATTCCTTCCTCTACCTCTTCCTTGCTTCTCTTTCCTTCTCTTCAATTTGTCTTCAGCCTTGATGGCCAATTGGTAACACTCTTATACTGTTCTTGGAGTGGTGAGGCATAATTCATCTTGGAGGTTGTATCTCAACCCATTCACATATCTTGCTACTATTTCTTCATCATCTTCTATATGACCTTCACTTATGCTCAACTTATAGAACTCCTTTGTATAGATTTGCACATCCATCTCCTTTAACTTTAGATTTTGAAGCCTCTTAAATAGTTGAATAGTGTAATCAATAGGTAGGAACTTACCTTTAAGTTTAGCCACCATACTATCCCAACAAGTGATTTTGGACTTTCCTTTCTTTCTCCTTTCACTTTGTACATAATATTGCCAAAGCAAAGTGTGGTCCTTCAATTTTTTCTTGGCCAACTTCATGCTTTTAACGTCTGGTACATCTTCATAGTCAAAATAATTATCCAATGCTCCTATCCAATATAGGAGCTCTTCACTATCCATATTTCCTCCATACATAGGTAATTCCATCTTGATCTTATGCTCATCTCCCTTTTAACTACTTTCAAGAACTTTTCCATCCTCAAGTCATTAGGATCCAACTCTTCCTTGGACCCTTGGGAACTTTCCTCTTCCCCTTCTTCTTGGTGACTACTCAAGTCTCCTATGACCATACCTCTCTTCTAACTTGTTTCCAGGGCATAAATCCTCTCCAACTCTCTCACCTCTCTCATCTCTTTAGCATGTTTTTCCTTCAACTCACTTAATTCTCTAGCAATGGCATTCCCTTTTGGAGACATTTTGTTCTCCTTTCAACTCAATGTTCTCTTCTTCAGATCAGACCTATGCTCTGATACCAATTTGATGCAGAGGTAGGGGCAGACATAATTTTTTTAATAACATAGGGTAATGAACTTAGTCTCCATGGTCCACAAACTCAAACCCTTCCCAATTGACACATACTCCTCAGGGGTTATAAAGACAAAATAAGGCATCAATGCCTCAAACCTTTTACCCAACACTTGGAACACTCTAGACACAATGGGGACAACATTTTTAATCCAAATATGACTCACAAAAACTTAGATTCTTCATTCTACCTATCATCCCATCACAAATAGGCCTAAATCCTTGTAGTACTCAAAAAAGATAAATCTAGGCACAAATTTCAAGGAAAACTTAGTACCAAAAAGGTAAGCACAAATTTAGATACCCATTTGGCCCCTTTTCAACATATCAAGAAATCTTGAGTATGGTTGTTATGTCACACAAGGCCCTAAAACTGACTTTCTTGCTTGACAAAAGGCCTAGTTAGGCTTCTTTGATGCTAGGTCTGTCTCAAAAAGTTGGCTATGTGCAGGATCATGATGGGCCAAAAAGTGGCAATATGATGGGTATGTGGCTGACAACTTTTTTTTACCCAAAATTGATGAAATGAAAAGGGGTTTTAAAGAAGATTCTCAGCTTTCCACCAATATAAATTATGCTTTACTTTGAATTTAATAAATAATTATTATTCATTTTCTATTTGAATTATGACTAAAGCCATGATTGATAGGCTAATTGAAAAAAATCTAGAGCTTTCAAACAGTATCACATTTTTTGAATCTGAAATATGCATCACATTCTATGCTTTACATACTATAGGATTAAAAAAAAAGGGAATTTAATGAAGTTTTGACCAAGTTAAGGTGGTCAGACATATGAATTTTTATATTTTTAAAAAGTTGTAATAAAAAATTCATAGTTAATTATTTACTTGGAAAAAAATTACAAAAAATATGCATCACATCCGGACATGAGTCCTTTACTTATATCTAAAATCTTATTAAAAATTACTATCATTTTATTGTGGTTAGGGTGGTTAGACAGACACCTACTTCTTATTTTTTCCCTAAAATTTAAGTACTACTATATTGAAATTTCAAATTTTCACCAAATAGATATATTTTTTTTAAACAAACCTAGTAGTTTAGAAACTACATTAAATTTTCTATAGATTCTATTCTTACATATTTTTGAAATAATATAGATAACTTATTCAAATTTTTATGTCAAGTTGTCTAACTCTGATTTTTCTGAATTTTTTTTCCACTTAAGGGCATGTTTTTTCCATGATGATCCTACACATACCCAGTTATCACAAGGTTCCAAATCCTATTACAAGGTGTCCAACATATCAATTAGGGTCTTCACACTCATTTCCAAGTCATTCAAGCAACTTCTTAGAAAAACCTTCTACCAAAAGCATAGGCCAATGTAGTCTAAATGGCCTAATATATGGAAATACTTGACTAGGGCATCATTGTTGCACATGTTGCACACCCCCTATGCCCCTACACACATTTAGAAATCAAAAACAACATTATTCCTTCCATTCCACCAAGTTACAAAGACTTTCACCAATGGAATGGTGAGATTTTCATATTTCTTCCCTCAGAGCACCAAAACCTAGGGTTTCAGACTAGTCTGCAATAATTTGGATCTAAAATGCTCAAATTTGGATGAAATTCAATGAAACTCTAGGTTTGAAATAAATTAGATTCAATTCCATATTAACTCCAATTGATTTCACACCCTGACGTGATCGTACAGGACCACACAAGGCACATAAACAACCAAGTAACATTTAGAATTGTAGAAATAGAGCTTCCTTTATTGATTTTTTTTTAAACTTCTACACACCACCTTGGTTTCTACCATTCCAAGTTTATTTCAACATATCCCAATAGTTTCTAACTAACTTTCAAACTTCAATCATTTTTTTTTCATTTACATCATGTGATTTCAAATTTCACAATTTGCAACTTTTTTAACAATATTGACAAAATTTACAACATATAGCAACTTTTACATTTTTGCCAACTTGACCACACCTATTCTCCTAAGACGTCCTATAGACCCTTACAAACATAAAAATGATACAAAAGGACCTTATTACATAAGAGAGACACAAAACCAAAACAATGAAAAAACCAAAATCTCATGGGTGCTCCTGCACCACTAATAGAGAGTATTATAATATGAGTTTGTTGGTAGAGGACATGAGGAAAACGTGGCTAAGGAGTGGATTTTGCATTAACATGGATGGATGGATTGATATTAGACATCAAAAACTCATCAATATCACATTCACATATGCAATTGACTCTTATTTTTGTTATTGATTGTTTAAGAAGCACAATGATGCATCCTTCCAATTTCAAATTTTAAAGAAAGATAGAGAGGAAGTTGGGGCCTCAAGTATTGTAGATGTGGTCAGAAATTCAACATGTTTGTGTAAGTTAACTTGTATGATCGTTGAGGATATATACAAGAATAATTTTTAGATCTCATGATTGTTAGTGTTTTGTGTAGCGAGGGGAGGTATTTACCTAAGAATAAATTATTCAAGGCAATTCAGTCTATCAATTATAAATAAAATATTGAATTCATAGGGCTAGCTCATGAGGAGAGAAATGCCTAGTCATGTATATATTGGAGGAAGAGTCTCCTCATTCAACATTCATTCGTACCATTCTTAATTTGATTTCCTTCAATAGCAGATTCACATTCAAGAGGAGCAGGCTGGCTTCAAGAAGAGTTGATATTCTTTGTAATTAAGGAATTCACACTATCTTCAAGTGTTGGTCTATTGTGTGATATTTGACCTTTCTAGGGTCTGATTCTAAATGTTACTTCTGCACTATTATTTCTAATTTATAAGCGAATAATTTGTTGTTGGGGTTTTCCCTTGTGTAGAAGGGTTTTCCCAAGATAAATTGTTGTGTTGCCTACTTTGTGTTGTGTTGTTCTACTTCTTATGCATTTCTGATATGAGAATTTACATGGTATCAGAGCGGGTTTAGGAAAGATCTGATCAAATTTGGCTAAGTAGTGTGTGGAAGACAACTCCTTATTTAGGGTAGTTTCTTAAAGAAACAAAAGAAGATGGTGACTGGTGTCAAGGTAGAAGATAGGATTGATGGAGTGTCAAACTTCAACTCTTGGAAATTCAGGGTACTCATTTCCTTAGAAGAGAATGATCTAGAATTTGTAGAAACTGGCAGCCCCAAGCCATCAAATGACACAGAGAAAATTTAGTGGATGAAAAATGGAACGAAGGCTAGAAAGATCATGATAGACTCCGTGAAGGATCACCTAGTACCGATCATCTCCAAGATGAAGACAACTAAAGAAATGTTTGATGCTCTAAAAGGACTATATGAGATCAACAATAACAATAGAGCCCTTGCTCTGAGACAACAAATCCATCATGTAAAAATGGCTAAGGGAGATTTAGGGGTATATGCAAGATCATCATGGAAAAAACAAGACCTTAAGTGGCAAAAAATTCAAAAAAATTAGAGTTAGGCAACTTGACGTCAAAATTTGAATAAGTTATCTATATTATTTCAAAAATATGTAAGAATAGAATCTGTAGAAAATTGAATGTAGCTTCTAAACTACTAGGTTTATTTAAAAAAAATCTCTTTGGTGAAAATTTGAAATTTCAATGCAAGAGTACTTAAATTTTTAGGGGAAAAATAAGTAGGTGTCTGTCTGACCACCCTAACCACAATAAAATGGTAATATTTTTTATAAGATTTTAGACATAAGTAGATGGACTCATGTTTGATGTGATGCATAATTTTTGTAATTTTTCCAAGTAAATAATTAGTGAATTTTTTATGAAAACTTTAAAAAATATAAAAAATTGCAAATCAACCACCTTAACTTGGTCAAAACTTCATGAAATTCAAGTTTTCTTTTTTTAATCCTATAGTATGTGAAGCATAGAATATGATGCATGTTTTGGATTCAAAAAAATGTGATACCGTTTGAAAGCTATAGATTTTTTTCAATCAACACTTTAGTCATAATTCAAATAGAAAATGAATAATAATTATTTATTAAATTCAAAGTAAAGCATAATTTATATTGGTGGAAAGTTGAGAATCTCCTTTAAAAACCCTTTTCATTTCATCAATTTTGGGTTAAAAAAAAGTTGTCAGCCACATACCCTACAAATACCCACCATATTGCCACTTTTTGGCCCATCATGATCCTACACATACCCTTAGTCATTTCTTTCTTTATGAAGATCTCTGATTTGAGAGATCAATTATGCACTATTGGAGATATAGTTGTAGAAAAAGATCTTGTTATGTTGGCACTAAATGGTCTTCCTCAATCTTGGGAGCCTTTTATTCAGAGCATCAGTGGGAAATCCAAGTTTCCCAAGTTTGATCATCTTCGAGCTAACTTTATTCAAGAAGAAACCAGATTGGAAACAGGAGGAAATGGGAAAAACTCTCATAATGAAGAAAGTCAAGTTCTTGTTGCACATGCTACTAGAGAAAGAGACAAAGGAAGAGAAGGAAAAAGAGTACACTTCTAGAGGATTTCATAATTTCTGCATTGGGGTAGGGATCAAGAGTGAGTTATATGTTTCATACAACCCTCAACAAAATGGAGTTGCCAAAAGAAAGAATAGATCCATATTGGAGGAAGTTAAGGCTATGATTCATGATCGAAGTTTACAGAGTTTTCTATGGGCAGAAGCTTCCATAAATGCAATATATGTTTAGAACAAAATCCCTCATCGGATATTGGGAAAAATGACTCTAGAGGAGGCCTTCATAGGTGTAAAGCTCGAGGCCAATCACTTAATAATATTTGGTTGTCCTATGTACATTCATTTTCCCAAGGACAAAAGATCAAAAATAGAACCTTCAGGCAGGAATAGTGTATTTGTGGGATACAGTGAGTCTTCAAAGGCTTATAGAGCTTATATTCTAGGGTAGAAACAGATTGAGATCAGTAGGGATGTCTCCTTCAAAGAGGAAGTAGCCTTAAAAAGATGTAAAGGATCTTACATGGAGATAGACATAGTGAAGAGTAGGATACTTCACAAGATATGGATTTATCTCTTGATCATACTCTTGACATTCAGAGGGAGTCCAACGAACCAATTGAGACTATTGATCCAATTGATTCTATCGAACCAACTGATGGGCCTAGATATATTGTCATAGGTTGGAAGAGGCCTCTATGGGCTCGAAAAACTATGCAAGAGGCAAAAAAATATGCAGCTCCTCGAGTCACTTTTAGGGAGATCAAGAGACCTCAGAAGTTTGCAGGTTATGTGGCATTGATGAGTCACATCATTGATTCTGAGCCTTCCAGTTTTGAGGAGGCATCTAACTAGATGGTATGAAAGGATTGATAGATATTTGATGAGTTTGGGCTTCTCCAAGAATGATGTAGATTCCAACCTTTGGGTAAGTGCACCGAAATGGTCGCACTTTTGTGGCCAAACTAACAAATAACGCGTTCGCGTTAAAACGCGTTTGCGTTATTTTTTTCTTTGTAAATTTGCTTTGTTTTTGCCTTGGAATACCAACCCAAAGGCTTGGAGTGCATTCCCAAAGACCAGAGACGTGTTTTTTCCAAATTCAACAAATTTTCACATAATCGGGTTCGTGCTCACCATCAAGATTGCATCTGGTTCAATATCAAGAAAATCGCAACACATGGGTAATGTTAGGTTCTTTATTAGCTTCCAACAATGTAATTTTTCTTTACCCTCTAAATAAATGTTAAGCCTTCATCCATAATTTCTTGTTTGTAGCGTCCGCTTTTCTCTCAAAAAGCAGTTGTTTGTATTTTTTTGCTATAAATTAACCGTTCATCAAAATTTGAAATAAATTATATTTTTAGAAACTAGACTCCATTCTACAATTTAAAAAAAATAAAATTTTAGAAAAATCTTTTAGTTTCAAAAAATTTGAGGGGGAGCACGGCCAAAATTCTGCTTTTAGGAAGTGCCCACTTAGAAAATTAATAAAAAATCAAATATTCATTAAAAAATTATCAGAAAATATCCAGTCCTTACTCATACCATTATCTAACTTCTGACCAGAGCGATTTTAAAAATACTTCAAAAAAGTTCCACCGTGTTTGGGTCACACAAGAGTTGTTATGTTATGTTTTCCATGGAAACAACAGCAATTTGTGTGTCCCTTCTTTGAACCCCTTTAATCTCAACCATTTTCAAAATAAATTAGTAGTTTAGAAGTAGACTCCAGAGCACTACGGTCCTTGTTTTTGTTCCATCTAAAAATTTTGAGTGTAGCTATCCTCAATTTCACGTCCAAGGTCAGTATTTCCTGATTTCAGAAAAAAAGTGGCCACTTAAGCCCCTTTTTTGGGAACCATCTTGGTGCACTTACCCCTTTATTTCAAGATAGTTGATGGTGAGGCCTTAATCTTGGTTCTTTATGTTCATGTATTTCTCACTAGAGCAGAGACGCTTATTATCAAATGTAAGAAAGAGTTAGCCTTCGAGTTTGAGATGAAGGACTTTGGCCTTATGCATTACTTCCTGGGACTAGAAGTATGGAAAAGACCTGATGAGATCTTCCTAAGTCAAGGGAAATACACTATATACATATTGAGGAGATTTGGGATGATGGACTGTAAGTCCATACACCTATGGAGACAAATTTGAAGAAGTTAAGTTACTTAGCATTTGATTTAGATTTGGTAGATCCCACCATGTATAGAAAATTGATTAGATCATTGATGTACCTTGTCAACACTAGACCAGACATTTGTTATGCAGTGAGTGCTCTCAGCCAGTTCATGTGTGGGCCAAGACAAATACATCTAGTTGTAGAAAAGCATATACTGAGATAATTGTGTGGTAGTATGGGATATGGTTTGAGATATACTTCTAGTGGAGATTTGAGATTACAAGGCTATTATGATTTTGACTAGGTTGGGAGTGTAACTGATATGAAGAGCACCTCTAGATGTTGCTTTAGTTTGGGGTTAGCCATGATTTCTTGGTGTAGTAGGAAGTAGACCTTTGTGGCACTAAGCATTGTAGAGGTTGAATGTATTGTAGCATGTGTAGTAGCTTGTGAAGCAGTATGGCTCTGAAAGCTCCTTGTAGGATTGTTTGATAAGACATTAGAGTTGAATTTGATTCATTGTGATAACCAAATCTATGTAAAGCTCTCAGTAAATCCTAGGAAAAAGCATGTGGAGATCAAGTATCATCACACTAGAGACATGGTACTCAAGAAAGAAATCCAACTAAAGTACATTTGTACTAATAATCAAATGGCTAATATCCTCACCAAGCTTCATTCCAGGGTAAAATTTTCACATTTTCGAGACAAGCTTGGGGTGGTGGAGAATGTTGCCCTTGCTAAAAGGGAGTCACAACATCATTAAGTTTTATTGTAGTGTATATTTCTTTGAGACTGAGAAATATGAGGTGAGAGCCCTTGTAGTTTATATTTCTCTGAGATGGAGAAATATGAGGTGAAATCCCTTGTAGTGTATATTTCTCTGATACGAAGAAATATGATGTGAAAGCCCTTGTAGTGTATATTTCTCTAAGACAAAGAAATATGAGGTGAAAGCCCTTTTATTGTATATTTCTTTGAGAATGAGAAATATGAGGTGAAAGCCCTTGTACAAGATCACATCTCTGAGACAGAGTTGTGTTTTCCATAATTAGGTGTAGCCATTATGGACATCATGTTGAGAGACTCCATGATGAAGACATTTGAGAATACCTCGCTAGCTAAGAGGGAGTGTTAGTGTTTTGTGTAGCGGTGAGAGGTTTTCCCTAAGAATAAATTATTCAAGGCAAGTTGGCCTATCAATTATAAACAAAATATTGAATTCCTAGGGTCAGCTCATGAGGAGAGCAATGCCTAGTCATGTATATATTGGAGGAAGAGTCTCCTCATTTAACATTCATTCATTCCATTCTCAATTCAATTTCCTTCAGTAGCAGATTCACATTCAATAGGAGCATATTCGCTTGAAGAAGAAGAGGTTGATATTCTTTGTAACTAAGGAATTCACACTATCTTCAAGTGTTTGTCTATTATATGATATTCGACCTTTCTAGGGCCTGATTTTGAGTGCTACTTCTACACTATTATTTCTTATTTATAAGAGAATAATTTGTTGTTGGGTTTTCCCTTGTGTAGAAGGGTTTCCCCAGGATAAATTGTTGTGTTGTCTACTATGTGTTGTGTTTTTCTGCTTCTTATACATTTTTGATCTAAAAATTAACAATGTTGTGTCCATGTAAACAACTCATTGAACGACATAAAGAATATAGATTGGGTGGAGATTGGTGGAAAAATTAAGGATATACAAATATTAATCTACAACCATCACATTTCACTTTCTCCTTTGAAGGCATTTTGTGGAAGGAATTCCCCAAACATATAGAAACAAGATATGTCAACTACTTTATTTTTTTAAATAGGATGATTGAGGTGTCGAATCCTCTACAATTAATTATGGTTAATCTAAAGTAGGGTAAATGGGAAAAGGTGAACATAGGTAAAGGAAAAAGTGTGAAGAAAAATATCCTTGATTATGATTGATGGTCCACAATGAGGTAAGAGATTACTAATTTTCTATTTATAAATGTGGATTTGGAATACAATCCTTTCATATCAAATAGAGAAAAGAGAACAAAAAATAACAATCTCACCACTCCTAGGTGTAACAATTTATCAATTTCACATTGTTTCTATTCGCACAATAATAGTTAAAAAATGCACAATGTTGTCAAAGATACACAATATTGTTCAAAATAGATAGATTTCTTATTTTATTCTAAAAGAAATATCCCCATTTCTCCAACAATGTGCATATTTAGTGTGCTTCAATGACACAATGAAATTGACAAATGGTATCTAAGTGTGATCTATCTACTATGTAACTTGCAAATAATTTTTATTAATTTATTAAGGTTTTCAACATAATTTTACTTTATATTATCATTCACTTTGTCATATAAAGATTATTCTATTTTAAAAAAATTATTTGCAATTTTTTTTGTTCTTTTGGGTCATTAGTGTTGGTGTAATTAATTATTTAATTACACTTTAGCATAAGTTTACTTAGGCATATTTTATTTCCTAGGTTAATTCTTATCCTTATCTAGTTGAGTTGTCTTTTTGCTCAAGATAAGATTAGGGTTGTGCATGATTGCCTTTTTGAAGGCTTTTGTATTATTTGTAAAACAATTACTTTCAATAATCAGTATTCTGGTTTTTGCTTGCACAAATTTGCTCTGAGGGTTTACAAAACATCTCTTCTATTTTGTTCAGCATTAATGTTTTTATGTGATAGGTGATTGCTTGCAGGTGTTTCTTGGGGACTATGAAGTTGGTTTTTCAACTTCCACAATTAGATATGTTGATACAAACTCTTTTACTCTTGGGAAGATTCACAAAACACTTGACATTATGCTTAAAAAATGAAACAAGCTATTTATAACACATATCCTAATTTGAGATTATATGAAGAGCATATTGGGGTTCATTTTGACACAATAGTGGAACACCATGAGCACCCTACTTAATGTGGCAATCTATGTTATAAATTCCAATATTATGCACTAAAGGTCAAGAAAGTGCCTCCTTTAGATCATGGTAAGGTGAAATAAAGTCTCATGAAGGCCCTTTAAAAAATATACAATAGCCCAACTTTACTTCAATAACAATGAATCATTTTTTAATCTTCCAAATAAAATTCAACAAACTAGAGGCAAGTACAAATAAGGATAAATCACCTCAACCTAACTCTATTAAATAGTGGACATGACATTGAGAGAGTGCAAGTGTTGTAGATGCTTGTCACACATCTCCTTTTGTAAGTTATCACTTCTTTTTCTATACATTAATTGGTGGTTGTGCATGATGCCTTGCAACTTCAAAATCAATGTACTTCTCAGTATCAATAGAATCCTATTGTGCAATGAGATGCTACATAGTTAAATTAGGCACTAGAGGGATTGATTTGGTTTCAACTAAATGAGACACATTTGTAGTAACTATAATGAAAACTTATTTTAATTTGGACAAAAATGAGCTAAAAGCATATAAAAAATAGATCTGATTATTGATCTTTTCATTTTATTGTGTATACATATTGATAATAAAAATTCAAATGATTAAACATTAAAAATTTCATTTTATTGATTTATTTATCAACTTGTGTAAATTATAAGTCCAACTCTAATATTTAATATTATAATTAATATGATGAATATCATATCATTCAATTTTATTTTATTTTTCTCTTTTAATTGTTGTATCCTTATGACCGAAAAAAAGGGTGTACCTTTCTCTGCTATCTAAAAAATACAACTATACATTTCCTATTGCCCCCACCCCAAAACCACCATAGAACTTAGCTTATTTACTAATCCTAATCCAAGGCAAAAATTCAATGCATCAACATAATTATTTTTCTTTCTAGTCATTGAGCTAAGTACATTGTTTATTACATTTACTTACTATATTTTGACATTTAATTGAAAAATTCAACTAAGCTTAGTTTTTTCAATTAATTAATCTACATTGATTTGAGCTGAATTATAAGCATTTCATTTGATTGGCCTAAGAAAATTTATTTTCATAAACAATTATTAATATAATTTTTTTTTTGAAAAAGTAATATGTTTCCTTTTGAAAATGTTGCCAACAAAATATAACTATGTATTGGTGGTAGTATAGGTAGAATCATTAGAATGAAACTCAATAGTGAAACAACCCCTCAAAGCACCAAAATAATTTGAATCATCAATTGTTGTGCAATGAACTTATGAATGATGAATCAAAATTTAACCAACTATTTAACATAAAAGTAGATTTTTAAATTTTTAAGTAAATTTAATTATATTCATCAATGATATGTAGTGAAATGAATGGTGAATCCTGTTGTGCAGTTTTTGCACATATGCCCATTGAAAGCAGGGACCCTCTTTCGCTTTGGTTTTTGGTGTCTTGGACCTTTCATTTTGAGGATTTATCTTGCTATGGCATGTGCTTAAATGTTTATTTTGATTGCCTAAGTGATTCCCCTAAGTTATTCATTGAAAATCTTAAGTTCTGGGTGAATTTCGGGTTTTTACCCCAATTCGAGATTTTCCACCCCAGCCAAATTTTCCTGGATCTTGCTCAAATTCTGACTGAACGATATGGTTTAGAGATTTTTGGTCTTCGCAGAATTCTATGTGGACTAGATTTTTCCAAATTTTATCCTGTCGCCGGGTTCCCAAATTTCTTTGGCTATCTTGTCAGCGACATTAATGTCATTTGTACCATTTGGAGAGGATGCATTTAACCAATCTTTGAGGTATTTTGTGCCATTATGCTTTATTGTTTGTCATAAATTGAGGTAAGGAGTGTTTTCTTGGAAGTATTCAATTTGATTTAGGGCGCTGAGTTTGTGAATTGTTCGATTTAAGTGGTGATTTCCTGAGCATTTCTGTTGCTGTCTTCGTTGGGCACCGTTAAACTAGCATTTGTTATTTTTGAGATCGATTTCCACTTCATCAATGGTATGTATATGATTTCCCTATTTTTGTTTGATGAAAGTTAGCATTGCTTTGGTGTTTTGGGTTTATTCAGGGTTCAAATTTTTGCATGTTTGAGAGTTTGATGCTAGGGTTGCATGATATTGTTTAATTTTGGGTTTCCCAAGCAAGTTTCGAGTTCACTCTTTTATTTGCATCAAGAGATAACTTGCTTGTGAATCGTGAGTAACCCCTAGCAAAGAATTAGCAGTTGAAATGATGAAATCCTGAGCTTTCCTGTGCGTTAATGGCGGACCTGTAGAATTTGATTTAGGGTGCATCACCATTTAACTTTAGTCTGCTTCCCAATTGGCCTAGAATTCTAAGAAAATCTATAGAAGGCCCATATCAAACTCATCTCAGGCCTAAATTCTTGAAATTTATGATTGATTCATTAGTTTGAGTGAAATCGTGATTGAATGTCATAGTTCGGGTTTTTCACTCATGTCGGGATTGTCCGTCTCTGGCAGATTACCCCGATTGTCCTTGTCTCTATCATTTTTCTAGAATCCGCTATTCTTCAGAGATTCAACTTCTTCGCAGATTTCTGTCGGCTTTGAATTTTCCCGAAGTCCTCGATTCCCTATTTTTTCTGAAATTTGCCAAGTGTCTCCTTTGTGGAAATCCATCCTTGGCAGATTTTCCCAGAATTTGATGAAATATGAAGGAATATGAAATAGCATAATGTGTTAATAGATGATGGTGCATTTTATGATTAATTTATGCTATTTTGAGATCTCACATGTTTATTGATTAATAATGATCGGATTGAATTGCCAATAGGTGTTTTCATGTTTATTCTGCTAGAATCTGTCTGGCCTAGAATTCTCTGAAATTCCTCCTTGGCTTGGATTCCGTGGATGGTCCTAAAACCTGAAGTTTAACATGATCATTCTATATGAGGTTTAATAAGGTTTAATGATGATTTTGATTGATTAACCTTTGTTGGTGTGATCTTTATTATGTTTCCTTTGTTAAGTGCAGGTTGAATCTAGCAAGGTAACACCTGGAAAAGATAAGGGTGACATGGAGGGATCTTCAGTATCTGAAGCAAAAAGAATCAAGATGGACATCAAGAGAAAAATCCCAGAGAGTAAGATCACCTCCATCTGGTCAGAAGTAACATATACCAATGTTGGACTATGGGACTATGAGGAGTTCAAAGGTAGAATGGTAGCACAATATCTTCCTCTGGTGGCTAAGAGAATGTTAGAATCAAGATTGGCGCACGTAGTTGGTTTCCCTTCCACGGTGCAGTGTTATGAGTTAGTCCTTGAGTGTGCCAGGCACTATGACAGTGATACATAGAGAATTGTTGGTCCTCAGGGTAGGATTGTGGAAAATTTGAATCCTGTCTCCATAGCTTAGACTTTTGATATGCCAGATAGATCTCATGTGGTGGCATTCAACATGAACGCAGCTAAGGAGTACTATGAAGAAGAGACTGTTAAATCTCAACAACTCATCAATTCTTGGTTGGAGAATCCCAAGTCTCATTATTCCAAACTGCCTAAGCAATTATTCAGAGCAAAGTTCAAAAAGGAGTAGTATGATGCCATTACTCTTCTTAGCAGAGTAGTTGGATTAAAGAATGCTGGTATGTTTGAGAATTGGATGTATAATGTTATTGTGAGGATGGAACAGGAAAAGACTGACTATCATTGGGTAGGTGTCATAAGTAGAGTGATTCATGAGCAATTGTCTAATGTGCTGCAAACCAAGACCTTCACAATGACCTCATACTTATTCTATGCACTTGCAAGATTTCATCCATACAAGGGATTAAGTACCAACGGTGTTTTTGGGCAAGATGTTATTTATGAGGTGTACCCTCAATTGCACTTGGGAAGTTCAAGTTATAGGAGGGTGAATGATGCATTCACCATGCATATTACCAGATTGCTTCAAGGAGTAGAACACATGAGAATTTCTAATCAAGCCAAGGAGTTAATTAAGAAATATGGTGCTTGGTTCATTCAATTCCCAACCTTCTCATATATCCAGATTGATGGCTGTCAAAGGGCTCCATACAGACTTCCAAGATATCCCACTGATCATATCTTACTTTTGGAAATCACTCAATAGATATGTGATTTTGATGCTATTGTCAAAAGGGACAAGCATAAGACTGGTTTTGGTGGAGACTTTCCTTTGAGGATAGGTACTGGAGAGGCATGTCCTTCCATTATTTCTTGTCTGGCTTCAGAGGAGGAGATGAGTACTCTTGGTTTATCTTTCCATTCCAAGAGGTCTCGATTTGATATAATAGGTGAAGCACAAAGGAAGGCCAGTAAAGAATATAGCCATAAAGTTGAGTTGGAGGATTATTGGGCCAACTGTAGTGATGAATATGAGGTAAGGAAGAAGTAGTTTTCTTGGCTTCTAGTTGAATCAGTCAGATTATATAATGTCAAGGCAGTTCCTGATCAACTCGAAGATGATGGTGATCTGATTCAAGGCCATGCTTATGAGGCGGTGAAGGACATGCCAATTGGTGATGTGGATTGGCAAGAGGAAGAAAAGACAAAATTAAAATAGTTAATGGATCCAGTCACCAAGTTTACCAGAATGTGGTTAAAGCATAAAATGTGGGAGTTGGAAAATGAAGGTGTACAATGCACCTATGATCTGATGGGAGATTTGGAACCTCACTCCACTTCTAAGGAATCAATTGAGCAAGATCCTAAAGGTAAAGGTAAGATGGATTCTCATTTTAAAATCAAGATTAAAGGTAATCAAGGGGAGGAAACCCAAGAAACAAAAAAATAGAGAAAGTAAATTGCCAAGCAGAGGGGGCATACTTCAAGAGCTAAGAAGTCTGAAAAGAAAGAAACTGAAAAGCAGGGTCCCAAAGTTGATGTTCCTATGCCTAAAAGAAGGAGAATTGTGAGATTATCCCAAAAGGAAAGTTGCAAGGATGGAATGGAAGTGGGTCCACCTGTGATAGATATAGAGAGTTCAGGGGAAAAGACACAAGTATATATAAGGAAGTCTAGGACTCCTTCTCCTAAGGATAGTGTGCCCAAAGTAGATCCTCCTCCAGTTACTTCTCAAGAGGAGCACCATGATGACGTTCGTTCTTCCCATGAAGCTCAAAACAAAGAACCAGGTGAATCCAAGGAAGTTGAAGATCATCCGGAAACAGAGGGAGAGGAATTTCATGAGGGTGAGCTTTACAATGCTAAGGAAAAAGTTGAAAAGGTGATGCAATCTCCCTTGGTTGCATATAAAGTTTCACCTATTAGAACTAAAGAGGTCAAATCACCTCCAAGAGAAGAAGAAGTAGTGAAGGTTCCATCCCTTGAGCACAAGGAGGAACATGTTGATGAAAAGGAGAGTAAGGTGGATGCGACTCCTGAGAAGCAGAGTTTGGATAAAGAAGCACCTAAGGATCAGCAAGAGGAAGTGGGACAGAGCGAAGTGTAGTTAGAGTCTATCATTCCAAAATGGTTAGACAAGGAAATAAAGAGAAAGCAGGTTGTTGTGGAGGATACTCCACCTAACTGGGTTGAGTTGCTGACCAAGATTAGAAAGGATAAAGGTAAGAAGGCCAGGGTCATTTCATAGATTGAAACAGATGAGGCAAGTAATAGAGTGGTCCACATTGCAACTCTTGCTCCAGATAAGAATAGGGATGAGGTAACTGCAAAAGATTACAATCTGTAGACTATTAATTTAGGGCCTACTTCCATTGAGCAGGACATTGAAGATTATCAGGGTTCTAGTGCAATCATCTTGGGTAGATTGAGGAAAGAAATAAAGAATAAACAAGAGATGAAGAAGGAGATTGAGGGACTCAAGAAATGCTTGGAAGATCTGATGAAACCCTTGCAATCCATTAATCCCTTGTCCTCTGCTACAAAACCCTTACCCAAAGAAACCATCACTGAGCTTGAAAGAATGAAGGCTTCCACTCTTGCTACTGCAAATTGGCTGCAAGGGGTGCGAACTAAAGGAAATGATGCTATCAGGGACATTCCATCATCTGGGAAGGATGCTATGAGAGCAACTGATTGGTTGAAGGAATTATTGGCTCAGGATAAGGAAGATACAAATCTCCTGTTGCAGAAAACTAAAACCATCAAGATTATAAGTGATAGAATTCTCCCTTCCTCCAGAGCTGCTGAACCTTGGGAGTGGTTTGAAGCTTTGCAAATAAGGAAAAAGGTTCTGAAAAAAATCTACAAGCAGAGGAGGCAAATTGATGAAACCCTAACTGGTGTCTATAATGGTTGCATTGCTTTCTTTGAGATTATGACAGGGAGAAAGAAGATTGCACCTAATTATTTGAGTTTAGAGTAGTTGAGAAAGTGGTGGCATGATGTTTATGCTCCAATCAGTGATGATTCTGTTACTGAGCACCAGTTAGATGATGCGTCCACCTAGCCATTGATAAATACCTAACATATAAGGTTGAGTGGGATAAATCGGTGAAACAATCAAGGGAAGATATTACATCAATTGAGAGTCGACTTAAGGTTTTACCTTTGCCACCTGTGGTCAACTTGGATAGGGTGCTTTTGAAGGTGCATGAAATGCTGGATCAGAATAAGGACAAAGGGGAAGATAGTTAATGTTGGGCTACATTAAGATTTGTGCTTCCCTATTCTACATGCATTGGTCCGAGCTGCATTGGAGATCCCAGGCCGACCTGGATGAAGTTCATGTATTTAATGCATATTTTATTTTATTTTGAATTTCTCTTGGCCAACTTGTGGCTAATTATTATTGTAAAACCCTAACTAGGCCGACATGTTTTGGAGGTTTTCTATTAATATGGAATTTTGCCTCATTTGTAAGGGTTAAGATATAGACATAGACAAATAGAGAGATAGCTGATATTAGAGCGAATTAAGTAGATAAAAAGTTAGAAAGTAGTTATTCTCAAGCAAATATTGTAACAGAAAGCTGGAATTGTTGCTACGGTGGATAATTTGATGCGAGTAATGACATTGAGATTTGGTGCCATACTTATGTTCTTCTTATCTTGCATGGTTCTTGTTATACTATCTTTAGAATTGCTTTGAGGAGATTTGATAATTTGATATTTAGAGTTAGATTTGATTCAATGATGTTTATGGTTTGATATTTGAAGTGTTGCAGCAATCCCTAATCCATACTTTTCGCAACCACCTGATTGAACTAGTTGCTTTGCAAAGTTAGCCTGGACTTTATATTCATTGTGCTTAGCTCAATTGTGAAGGTTTATTCATTTCAATTGCCTTTGGGTTGTCTTGGATGAATTTTCATGATTTGAAAATCCTAACACCTTAGAAGATTGCACTATTTCTATAAGATTGCAGATCCATCTGGGTCAAGTAGAAATCAGTTTATGAGGGATTGGTCTATTCTAAGTATTTCATTATTTGCATTGTTAATCTTAGGAGTGGTATTAATCTAGAAATCTCTTTCAAACCCTTATATTTTGTTATTTCTTTCATCATTGGGTTAGATTTAGGATTGAAGTATCATCACATTGTTAGATCTGATAAATTGGAGATTCAGTATTTTGCTTGTAGTAAGGTCCCATTGTGATTACCAACATTTTCACATTTATCACTGAGTTGTTTATGCATTGTCAAGACCTGACATTAGAGACCTTGGGGTTATCTCTTGAGGCTTGCTGATAGAGATTTACCTTTCAAGAGAGATAGGATTTCATATTCTCTCTGAATTGTTGTTGTGCAAAAAAATCATCAACAAATCCAAACTTAACCATCAGTAAAATAAATTTAACTTTATATCTAAATTTCTCATTTTACTTTTTACTTTATATCTAAATTTCTCATTTTACTTTTAGATACCTATATTATTGACAAATATGTAATTGAATTCAGTCGTAAAATATATATCCATATTTGAACCCATGCTTATCAAAACCCCTACAAATCATTTTCCAACCATAAAAAGAAAACAACCTAAAAAGCATAACTGCTCTTTAGATCTCTTTGATATAATTATAGAAATACTTACATGTCTAAAAATATATATCATAAAATTTATTCCACTTATTCCATGTTAAATCAGTTAAAACTATGTGGCACACTTTAACAAGACCCATTCAAGTTCAAATCTCCCTATGCAACAATAAAGGGTAAAACAGTGAGCATGAAATCTTCATAGGTCAGAGTGGCTTTGCCAGTGTACTTTTTGTCTTTCTCCTTAAACTTTTCAGTAAGACCCTGTAGTAAGACACATGATATATTTATCAGATATCAAAATAGATATCGAAGTAAGTGTAGAAATGGCTAAAGTAGAATATCTAACAATATGAAAAATTACTGCTATACTACTGGTCACTACTATTCATTATCATTTCCCTGACTTCAATTTCATTTGGTTTGTAAAACAAGGGGTATCTCCTTATATAACTGAAACATAGTGCATTTTTTTATCAATTCTACCTTCACAATTATGGCACACCTGCACATAAAAATAAAAATAAAATTGTCTTAGAGAAGTAAGATATAGACTTGTGATCGAAATAGAAAGACTAATAGATGAGAAAAACAATTTCCAACTTTTTGTATGCAACATTTTCATCATTAAAATACTACTTTTAGCTGGTAAGCTATTATAGAGAACATACTCGATGAAGTTGTCGTAATCAATTCCACTGCTTTGGCCTGTCCTGTCATACTTTGTAAGCAGAAGCTGTATAACTGGCGGTGATATTGAATAGCCCAATTGGCGAAGAGCATCCCGAAGTTCTGAGCAGTCAATCTTCCCACTACGATCTCTATCAAATTTCTCAAAGATTGACTGCACAAATAGCACTGAGTCAGTTCATTTTAAATTTGATAGAATATGTTAAACCACAAAATGTTTTAACATACTTGGAAATCACATAGGGGAGAGAGGCCGATAGTGGAGCGGGTTTAATAGTGGGATAGAAGTAGTCTTCAGTGGGTCTCATAGTGAAGCACCTTAATATCCAATTGCAGAACACTTTTTATCCATAAAGTACACAAACTGACAAATCATGTGATGCCACATCAGTGCACAAATAAAACATGACTTAGTGCACCACTATCGGTCTCACTTTTTTTGGGTCTTTTTTGGATACCTAAACAAAAAGCATGTTGATGTGGCCCTAAAATGAAATATGGAAGCACATGAGTTGTCAAACAAACTATTGTACAAAATTGGAAGTGATTTGAAATTTCTAAATAAGATTTTGAGAAACATGAAATTAGAGTGCTCCACTATGGACCCCTCTCCCCTAATGGATTGAAGCAATAATCTGAAGCAAATGCTACAAACATTTTTCAGCAATAGATTTAGAATTATAAGCTTCACAGCATTTGAATTTCAGGCATAGCTGAGGCAAGGAAATAAATAGGTATTCCCTTCCTGCTTAAATGGCATGAACACCAGTATAAATGACCTTAGCCTACTCACTTTATTTTAAATTTTAAAGGAGGAACTCTTGACCTTAGTGAGCAATACAATGCCTAAAAGGACTATCAAATTTGTTCCTCTTTTTTGCCTCCTACCAGTGCTGCTACAAAAAGCTAAAAAAGATAACCGACACTCCATATCTTTAGGAGTAACAACACAAAAGTTAAGGCTCATTTCCATGCTTGATATCTCTCAATATGTGTCGTCCTTTGTTGGTTACACCTTATGCATTACAGTCATGATGGTTTCTGATATTATAATATAATGGACAGAACTATAAGCATTGGTACAATGACTATAAGCCTAATTTTGTACTCTATTTTACATATAATATAAATACAGTGTCGCTTAAATATACTAAACCCAAAACAAACAGTGCATGGTTGTAGATTTGAAAACAAAATGTCTCTCCTCTAAAACCAGCTGATACAAATGAGTTGAACAGCAGAAAGAAGAAAAAAATAGTTATAAAAAATAGTTCATATACTACGCTACTCAAAACATCATAAAGAATTATGATCCAAAGATATTCAATGATATTCAGATCCAAAAAAAATCTGCTCTGTTTTCAAAATAGAGTTTTGTTCATATTGCAGCCTAACAACAAAATTACAAAGACGCAGGGAATAAAAAGACTTAACAGCCTTGCAACGGAATCAACAGATTTTGGAAAAAAATAATCTCCAACCAATGCATGTCAATAGGCATGCTTTATTCAATGAAAGCAAAGCAAAACAAAGCTTTAAAGAAAAACAACTTTAAAAGCAAAATGCTAGCTAAAAATAGCAGATGTCTTTGCCATGTTGGAAAAAACAGGATCTTCGCAGCATCATTTATCTTCAATGGCATGTGCATATACCATGCCATGCTTTGGTTCCCCTTAAACATGAATCTTCCTCTCAAATCCACTCCTACGGAATGCAGATGCAACTTTAGCTGCAAATAAATTTGAAAGTAATGAATGCAATACCCGGAATATGATTTCAAACCGATACCAATAAGGAATAAAGGTTAAATTCATGTACTTCAAGTATAAAAGTCACAACTTGTGCCGAAAATTCCTAAAATGGAATTTGAATCGGTTATGAAATAATGAGACCCCATATGTAATCGTCACAACACAAAACATGCTTCAAAATACATTAGTTTCCATATACAACAGAGCAAAATGGCCTCAATAGAGCACAAATAGTGATAGTCTTGATGAGAATGAAACTTACCCGCCATGCCTGGAGATCATGCCACAAGGTTGTGAACTCTTTTGGCCCTGCATCCATACACAACAAGGACCACAGTAAGCTCACTTGATATCACATAATCCCAATATAAAGATATCACGTAAAGCATTTCCAATTTAAAGTGAAAACTTAAATGTCTAGAAGCCTTAGTACAGAGGAATTTAGATCATCTCATGTGAATCAAAGAAGTGCTTTCAACCTTTGATAAATTAAAAATAATAGATTAGTGTGCCACATATTAAACCAATTATTGATGGCTTCTCCATAACAAGCCCTAAATGCATAATATATGTAGTACATATTTTGCAAGCAATAATGTCAAATTAAATTATAATCATTGTGAAAGTGCAAGGATACCTAAACTTTGTTCATTTTTATGGCTATGGTATGTCTTATAGGATGTTTTGTTTTATCTTTTGAAAATTTCTCTTGTTCAAATTTAAGAACTTTTAGATGATGCATCCCATCTTAAAGTTGACAAAGATCAACTATTGACATTGGAGCACTATAGAGTATGTTGATGAGCTAGAGTATAACCAAATTGCTGATAATTTACTATTGTTAGTTGATGTAGTTGATGAACTGCCCAGATATTTTTATCTATCCAATTCATTCTCTTGCAAATAGCTTTCTAAAATCTGGTTTTTGGTGGAATAAATAAATTTGGCTCCACCACTTTTTGTGTCATAATGTTGAAGAGATTAAATAATCTAATCTTCTCTTCTCTACTAAAATGGATTTTATTTATTTATTTTTATACATAAAAAAAATATAAATATATTTATCATTATTATAAGCTTCTTGTATTCTCTAAATCTCATACATATAAATTACTTGATTATAATAAGTGGATGTCTTTTTCAGAAACTATCCAAAGAGAAAACTTACAAAAGGTAACTAACCCATTACTATATATTTAGTAGGATAATATTTTTCTCTTGAAGAATCATATCAAATCATACATCCTTTTATCCATAAAATTCTTGTATAATATCCTTAAAATTCTTGTATAATATCCTTAATAAAGTTCATTAGATCATTTTCATCCCTTTAGATCATGTCATAAATAGTTGACATATTTATTATTGAATTAAATATTAGAGACAAAAAAGCTCTCTTTTTTTCATCCAAAATTACTCTATTCTAGGATGAATTACAAGTATTTTATAACTAAATTTGTATAGTGGTATAAGGTAATATGCTCAAACTAGTTGTTATTACAATTACTATTTATTAAAAATCTAAGACTAATACATAATACTATATGAATTTTTTTAAATGAAAAATGCACATCAAATTTTTTGATCTATTATAGACTATATTATTCTTACATCAAGAGTAAAATTATTTGATTAATTACTATTATTATGATCCCATTTGTAGGAATTCTACCTCATATTACATCTCCAAAATAAATAGTGTAGGAGCTATCCAATGGATAAAATAATACTTAAATATGCTACCTTTTGTGGCTCTTTAATGACCTTGAAGATTAATAGAATAGTTTCATATATATATATATATATATATATATATATATATATTAATAAAAGTACCACTTTACCATATGATAAGAAAAACATTTTACTCTTATCAAATATTATTTATATTGAAAAACGAAAGAAGAAAAGGAAATTAAAGATCATGGGAACCTCACCAAGGGAAAGTATTATATCATAACATTTCACTCTAATTTTGTTCATTTGATTATCAAGTGGAAGATATATTATGATCAAGAAGAAATAGGTTAAAATATTAGCAATTACATATCAAACTACTATATAGTTACAATTTTTCAAATTCAAATAAATGATTAGCCTTAAGGTGATGACATTGAGAGGGAGTGAGTACATCAATGACACCACCTAGTGGCTAACTCTTGGATGTAAGACCTAAAAGGAATAACATAAGACCTCTAGATATTATGTTTATAAGTCCTTTGAGCATATTGCAAAATTATTCCACATATATAAAATAATTATAATGAACTTAAGGGAGGCTAGTTTGAGGAGTCTCAAGATCCAATAGGAACTATATAATACCTCAAAAGCATCATTTCTTAAAACATTAAGAGTATAAACTATGACAAGATGGGGTATGTGTTGAAAATGGGGCACTAGAAGGGAGTTAAAAGTAGCCACTTTTTTATTGAAATAAATCAAATTTATTCTTGGATGAGAAATTGAAGATAGTCATGATAAATATTTAAAAATGTGACAAGAAAAAGATTCAAGTGCTCAGAATCAACTTTATAATTTTATTTTTTTAAAGTATTGGATATTAAGAGGTTTAAATAGGGGGAGCACACAAAGTGATCAAAAAATATAGCATAGCATCAAGTGTGCTACCCTTAAAATATTGGCATTTTTTAAGCATTTTAAAAATTACTTTGGTGAGAGACTAGCTAACATTATGTCCTTTATGTCTATATTTTTGTTATTTTTTTAATCAACATATGAATTTTTATTAATTTTCAAAGTGGAAAAATTGAAAATTGAGCATGCTCTCCACTAATTTTATTGAAAACTAATAAAAAATCAAAATTTTAATTTATCTAGAATATAGTGTAGAATGTAAAAATATAGTGTTTCAAAATTGGATGAATGAATAAAAAATGGCATTAAAAATAGTATACATAGTTTTTTGAGAAAAAATAATACATTGACAAAATAAATTCAAGGTCAAAATCTTAACGTATTTGAAATGTACAAAAACTTGTATGGTTTGAAAGATAAGAGAGAGCTTGATCTTATTGTAACATTTTTCTAGATTAAAGTTGAAAGATGTACAAATTTGATGGAGAGAATGCTCAATATTTATGTATTTTTGTATATTTGAGCTAGTGCTAAAGGAAAATACAATTAAAAAGTTAGGAAATATCCAAGGCAACTAATAACACAAGCGTTTTTTTTACAAATCAAAAACATTGAATGATTAAAAAATTATGAGCATATCATGAGTTTGGACCCACATGCTTTGTTTTTACCTAAAAATTAAACTTTCTTTGACATAGAAATTCACTTTTATGATTTTGAGAAATTTCAATCATTTTTTGACAAATATATCACCTTTTTTCTTCTTTCATTATCATAGAAGTTTAAAATTGTATGTTTTAAATTGAGGGTAAAAGAAAGTCACCTTTTTCCTTCTTTCATTATCATAGAAGTTTAAAATTGTATGTTTTAAATTGAGGGTAAAAGCAAGAAGTTGGGTCCATGAAGAGAGGAAGTTTATTAAAAAAATGCATATATGTTATGGTCTGGGTACCCAAGCCTAAAAAAATATCTAAAAAGTATTTATTTTTTTAAATAATCATGAAAATAAAGAACGCATATGCTTTTTTTAACACGTACGCGTTTTTAAAATTTTGAATTCCCAACCCACATGCTACCTCAATTTTAGGCTAAAGAAAGGCTTGACAACTTGACCCTTAGCCTTTGACCTACAACTAAAAAACTAAGGCAGATTGAAGAAGAATGTCCAACTTTGGCAATATGGCTGATGGACTATTTTTCTTAATCAATCTATAAAATTAAAACCCATTAGAGAACATGATGTCTAGTTTCCAAAAAAATAATTTTTATTAATATTGGATTATATTTGTTATTTTTAATTAATTTATAAGGAAACTAGTCCTTAAACTTGAAATATCAGGCTTTTTTGTTTTTTAATAACTTTTTTTTTGGTTAAGTTTCTTGTAAAAAAATTATATGGCATCAATCTTTAGACAATTCTCTACACAATTAAAAAAAATATTAAAAAAATGTTTAGTTTAGGTCCAATTAAGTTGTTCGTACACAATTTTAAAAAATAACAATTATGGCCAATAAAAATTCAATAAAAAAATATAATAAAAAAAAATTACAAAAAAATCTCCTCATCAATCTTTATGTTGTTAGCTATCTTTTCCCAAAAGGAATTAGCAAAATAATTTTATTTGGGTAAAAAAGTGGTGTCCGTACACATGCATGGTATGGTAAAAAAAATGACTTTTAAAAAGTGATTTTTATAAATCCCTATCAAAATTTAATTTCTATCCTCTAGGTATTTGAATAAATTACATATTTGTAAACTAGATTCAAAATTCTAAATTTCATACTACTAACTTCTTTTAAGATTCATTGTGTAAGTGCCTCAAATTTTCAGTCCAAGTGTGACAAATTCAGCAAAAACACTTCCACTTTTTGAGCTTTTTGTGGACCCAACTTCTTGCATCAACCCTTGAATTGTATAATTTGATTGAGTAATTTCATTTTTTGAAGAAATTTCAACTAAATTATTTCATGTTTCAAAGAACTTGAGTGATTATCTTCATGTTTTATATTTCATTTTAATAAATATCAATTATTTTAACTAACTATATTAAAGTGATATATAATTCAACATCATATCAAGAAAATCCATCAAAAGCTCAAAACATTAGAAGAATGTGGAGTGGAGAATGAATGAGATAAATTTGTGCAATTAAGAAATTAAAATTTTGAGTTGAACTATATCACTTTTTCCATCTCAATTTGATATTTGATAGTTTTATAGTTTGAATAATTATGAAATTTTCTTGGTCATAAGTCTAGTTTAAGCTTGGAAGATATTTTCTTAGTAGCTTTCCCATATGACCTTAAATTGTGAGTGCTTAAATATTTTCTCTATATTTAGTGCATATTCTATTTAATGCCAATTATCATATTATAGCTTCACAAAACCCATTCACACTTTAGATTACAATTGAATATTTACTACTTATAGCTAGTGGGTAAATATGCCAAAATATATTATCTTTTCTCAAATGGCTAGTATTTTCACCTTGCATAGTCTTCACTACTGCTATATGCCAATGATTCTAGTAATTCCTTTTCATGTCCCTCAATTTCACTATGACCACTAGCTTTCTTCTATTCACTTGCTCTACACTATTTGATAGGGATATAAGTCAATTTTTATGATAATAGATCATAGTGGGAAATCATTTCCCACATATTATGCCTTCAAAATAAAGAAAATTTTATATTCTTGAAGCAAAGAGAATATTATAATTTGACTTAGTAAGTGGATCCCTAACTATCTTGGGTTTTCTACTTTGTCAAAATAGTTTGGTTTGATCCTCTCCTATCTCATCTCCATGTAAAAAGAAATATGGCCAAAGTTCCAAGGTTATTTTGTCCCAATATTAAAAATATATCATAGTTTTATCTCCATCTAAGGAGAATATATTCATGCATGCAAGCATTAATAAATTGCACAATCTTATGTGAATTTGGGCTCACTATTGTACTCTTTACCTATATCATGAACACAATTCTAATAAATAGCACAGGGCTTCATGGATATACAAGAATTGAGAGAAAAGTATATGTACACACCAATAGATTCCACATGTCCAATGTTCTTCCACACACTCTTATCTTAAACTCAATGAAATAGTACTTTATTCTTCAATGTGAAGACAAGGTGTAGATCATCTTGGACATTGAATTTATAGTCTTCAAATAACGATTTGAGATTTTAGTGCATGACCTAATGCTCTATACATTGTTAATTCCATGATATTTACTTTTAAAATTGCATATAAATTTCTTAATTAGGTCAATGATAATCATGGATAGGTGTACTCTCAAGTATGTTGTAAATCTAGTTCTTTAAGGGATAAGGATGATCTAGTGGTCAAATTTCCCCACAAAATATTTCTTTTTATGCACTCTCTAGTGTGGGTTCTCCTTGTTATTTAGCATGTGCATAATGTCATGCCATTCTTCAAACTTTTATATTCAAACTATAATACAAGTTTGTATGCCATGAAAATAAATGTGTTGACCAAAGTATGAATTTTCATGCATGATAGTGATTGTGGAGATTCATGAACACCAATGTGGATTGTGGCAGTGGTTCCCTACTTTTAGTTACCAAATCATACACAAATAAAAAATATTGCATTAAGTTATTACAAGGAATAATCCTGTAGTCTTTAAGGGTTGTTAATGATTTGAGTTTTAATGATGTCATAGTTTTTGGACTAGAATAAGGCCTTATGGTTTATGCAATAACATGAGGTTCTCTTTAGAATGTCATATTATATCTGTGCTATTAGTTGAGATTATTTCATTTTAGTTTTTGTGGGCCCCCTTTTCTTTATCTTATTGATTTAGTGACCTCAATGGATGATGGCAACAAGGGAGAAATGTGTAAACCACACACATAATAGGAGGTGGAAACTCTTCCAAGTTCTTAGTGATGTGTTAGTATTTGGTTCATAGTCATGTCAACTCAAAGTTTTGTACCTTCCTTATATGATCATGAGTTATTAATGTTATGAAATGATAGATTTATGTGATCTCTAGTTTAGCTAGAGGATCATGCAGCTGGCACAACCTTTTGAGTAATCATTTTTTTCTTGGGTGCATTGATCCATCTCATTACATAGTTCTAATTAGGTCTCTCAAGAGATCTAAGAGAAAAAATGACCAAAATATGAAGGACTAATACTCAAGGTTTGTGGGGCCTATAGATTTTATTTCTATACCTATAAGTATATGTGGGATCCCTCCAAATTAACCTCTCACATTTTTTATCAACTCCATGCCATTTTATTGTGGTAATGGTCAAATCAATTCTCGAAAAAGGTATAATTTGAGAGTTGTATAAAGGTGCCAAGAGCCTTAATTTTTTTGCTATTCCCTATGGGACTGAATTAACTGTGCCAATATGTTGGGGTGGGTAGGTGAATGCTAAGGGAGGCACTATTTTTTATTTCTCTAGTGTGTTGATCCCATTGAGCTACATGGTTTTAGTTAGGTTTGTTAAGAGCCTTACGAATATGAAAAAAATCCCAAAATATGAAAAAGTAGTCTTCAAAGTTAGAGTGTCCTATATATGTTAAATTTTTCCCTATAGGTGGATGTGGTGTCCTCCAAATGATTTCTCATTTTTTTTCAACTCTAGACCCTTTGACTATAGAAAGGTTGAACAAATTATTGTAAAAAGTGTCATTTGAGAGCAAAGTAAAGGTGCCAAGAGCCTTTTTTTTTTTCTACACTATGTGGGGCTAAACCAACCTTGCCAACACATCAAGGTGAGCATGTGAATGCTAGGTAAAAGTTAGATCCAATAGATGACAAAATAAAAGGCAACAAATGTAAATAAAAGGAAACCATTTTCGTAGGATACAAAAAAATGTTTAAATCTTATTGAGTCATATCATAAAATACCTAATAAAACACCCAAAAGAAATTCATTTAGGTCAAAAAATTGCATCTATACATGCTTATATTTAAGTGAAATCAATGTTAAGCTCTCAAAATATATTTCAAGGTTGAAGCTAGGTAAACTGATGTTTTTGTATTTCCAAAGTTTAAGTGTCCACATAGCCTCTCTAAATAAGAGAATAATGAAGGAAAATATTAAGTTTATTTTAGAGAGATGAGAGCATGCTTTTATTCTTATCTCATTTTGGAGTCCACTAGCCATAGGAGCTTCTAGAATTTTCTTGTAGTGGCTTATTATTGGCATTCGTCCAACTAGTGATAGTGACCTTCCTATGTGAAATAGTGTGAGTAAAATCATAATGTTCATCTCTCACATTAAAAGCTTGTTTTTCCTTCTTTTACCTTCACACACTTCATAGCCACTTGTATGTATTTTTGGATGCCATGTTCAAATTTTTCATTGTTATAACTCAAAACTATGTGCCCACAAATCATTATTATTGTAGAAAAATTTATAAACAAAAAATTCCTTTATTTGTCCTTACATCTCAAAATGAGCCTTATAAGCATATGACCTTGCATTCTATCTATATATATGTAAATATACCAACTCCACTTTCCTCATGCCCAATTGCTATATCAGGTGGTTAGTGTAATGCTAGAACAACATAATTGTGGTCGTCGAATCTATTGGGATTACAACATTGTATTCATCAATCATCCTAGAATAATGCATGCTTAGAAAGATAGGTAAAGAGCGTGTAGATTGAAGTTGTGATTATCAACTTATTAACTTCAAATTTTTGTAACTTTTATAATATAGATAAGATTGACAAATCTTATTTTCATTTGTCATTATAATTATCAAAAGTATTAGTGATATGAGATTTCCATAATCAATCTTGAATGTAATTATGTTGCTTCTAGATTTGATTGTGTAAAATTATTACTGATGAAAAAACTTGTACATAATCAAATCCAAAAACAACATAATTATATCAAAAAGTATTGAACAAATTGTTTATTTTCACTTATTTTAAGCTATTTTAAATTTTCTATTTGAATTATAATTTTTTTAATATATTTTTATTTGACATTCCCAGAATTTGATAAAGAACTTGGCATCCCTAGAACCTCACCCCCCAACCCCAAGACACTAATCTTAATGAAGATCAAACAATCATAAGAAAACAGTGTTTTTTTAATAAGAAGAAATAGTAAGATAATCATCATATAGATCCTAGAGGTGAAGGTGCCGAGGGTCATTGTTGACCAAATGGTCGTGCAAAACTATAAATCATAGGGTATCGTATAGAACATATCTCAACTCCATTAGTACGGTCCCTATAACTTAGCCAAACTAGTAGTAAATCCGATTAGAAACTCTGTTCACCCCACATAATGATTAGAAAAAGTAGTATGATGAAGTAATCCTCTCAGTAGATGGCAATCACCATATAACTACTTGTAACACAGACCAGGAAGGTAGAACGTGTAAAATGAGCAATTATAACATCGCAGACGATGGAGTACGCTTTTTCTGGTTCTGAAACCTTTAAAATATCCATGAAGACCTCAGTTCCAGGTTTGTTTTACATGGAGAATGATATGATAAAGAAAATGAAGTAACCCTATTAATATCAATTAGAGGTGCACAAGGGAACATATAACTTTAATTCTAGCAGTAAGGTACCTATGATTGAACCGCACTATTAGAGAGCTATTGTTTGTTCGATTTTGAAAACTTGTAGAATATGTCAACTCCTTACAAACACCCAAGAAATGCGGAAAACCTAATTTCCAAGCTCTTATAATAGTATAACAAGCAATTCGAGTTAGATAGTAACCCTATTCAGCAAACCACACGGATCGGAGAGTAAAATAGTTCATCAAATAGCTTCCATGAACAGAATATATAACTATGATTCCATTTGTATGTCGCCCATTACACAATTAAACAATAAAAACAAATGAAAAGCAAGATGATTGACCTATTTTAGTGCAATTGCCGTTGTTGTACTTGAACATGAGAAGGTGAATTGTCCTGATGCTGTACGACAGGTCAGCTGTAGAGAGAGCTTTCTGCAACTCCTCGTCATCAATGAATCCACTGCAATCATCATCATACGCTTGAAAGGCTCTTATGATCTCCGGGTCTGTACCTGGTGCAAACAATGGCTGTTGTTGAGGTGGCGGATACAAAGGGGGGTATTGTTGTTGAGTAGGTGGATAGGCGGTGGGGCATTGGTATTGTTCTTGGGGTGGGTAGGCAGCCATAGTTGTAGCACAATGTTTAAGTTTCGAGAAATGCTTGTATCTTCCAACTTCTAGTTGTAGCACAATGTTGAAGCTGCAAGATATGCTTATATTTATATTTGAATGCTTATATTGGGATATCAGCAAGTAGAAGAAAAATGCCAGGTGAGGAATCTTGATTTGTGGAGAGAGAATTTTTCTTTATTAAAGACTATCGTAAAGGGAAAATGCTTATTCCACAACCACTTGAGAGATGCCTTTCTTTTATAGTTAGGCCCCTTTTCAATTAGAGCGAGTTTATGTTAGGTAAGGAATCTCTATGAGTTGATCTAGTTGGTCTAGAAAGATTGGAGACATTTTTCTAATATTAAGTCATCAATCTAATTTTAAAATATATTTAAAATCAATACATTTTATTAAAAAGGGGAATTATTAGAGAGTCATAGATCCATCATGTGTTCAAGTGATGCTATACACATGGAAATAAGCCTTCACAAATTATCCTCTTTATCCTTGTTTAGTTAGTTGGAGAGGAAATAAGGTGAGTTAGTACACGTCCTCTCTTCATTCAATTGTTTGGGGATTGGGTTTTATCACATTGTTTGGCTCTTCTTTTTGTTAATACGTTGGGTTTTTATTGCTGATGTAAATTTTTAACTTCGATCAGTTATGTTTATTCAAGTGGTTTCAATTAGTGGTATGACTCATTAGATTGAATCAGGATGATCCCTCTTTTGTTTGTTTCTAGAGAGAAGAGGTATTCCCTTCATTATCTTCATAGTCAGTGTCTATGAATATGAAAGAAAGTGAATCAACTAGTTGTGCAAATATAGGAGTATATTAAATTAGTTTAGGGTTTATGGATTGTGAATAAAGTGTGAATTAGTCTACTTTAGTAGATGATATATTGTGAAAAGTGGATGGATTGGGAGGTTTAGGGATGCAAAAGATGGGAGAGCACAAACTTAAATAAATTATGGAGTTGTAGGTGGAGAAAGATAAAGTTTAAGTTGTTGTAAAAATATAAGAAACAAAATGGGGATGTGGATGTAAGGAGGAGAGTGTGGTGTGTTGGCTTAATGGTTATATTGGGGGATAAAAGTAGTAAAAATAACATAGTCAAAGTTGAGAGATTAAAAGGAATATAGTTTGGTAGGAACAAGTAATAATTATAAGGGAAAATGAAGGTTGGATTTGATCTTTTCTTTTTATGAATTTAAATAAATCAATGAGTGCCACTAGGTTCCCTTTAAAATGGCATGGGCCATGCACCGTCTTTATAAATCAAATTTATGCATACATGAATAAAGGTTCATACGTGTCACTACAAAAGCAAGAAGAAGGCCACTTTCTTACAATGTTGAATGGCATTGGCTAACCAATCATAACAATCAACAAGGTACTCCACATCTACAATTTAAAAGGAGGAATGTTATTTTGTTCTAGCAAATACCACCAATTTGTATTAACAATTAAAATCATTTAAATTCATGAAGTTTCCACAGTCCATGACAACATTGTGAAAAGATTTTTGGATGAAAATTGTGTGTTGATTTTCACATGAACGTTCGTATTCCGAAACGTTGATGTAAAAATTGACACAATTTTCATCCAGAAATATTTTCACAATTAAAATAATTTCAAAATGACTCTTGATAATTTCTATTAATCTAATATAAACTAAAAAAAAATCCACACAAATATACATGCCTATTGGCATGCCCATTTTACCTTAAAGTGTAATTGCTAGTTTATCATTGTACTAGCCCATAAAGAGTCTTTTTAATGAATTTTTGCATCTCCTTCATAGCATTTAGAAAACCATTTTGATATTCTCATAAAATATTTTCATTAAATATTCTATTTAAACTTTAAGATACATCTACATGCATTAAAATTTGGTAATTCAATTTATTAAGGCTGTCTTCATTCACTCCGTATAAGTAATTTAGGAAATTCTCTTCCATGCATCCCAAGTGATCATTTATGTAACATTTTATGCCCAAACCCAATTCACCATGATCCCTCTCCAACTAAATTACCATGATTCAAATGTGGTACAAATGGTAAAAATAGGAGATTCATTTAGAATGTTCTAACGTTATTAATAAGGTGCCTTTACAAATGCATAGGATTGAGAAATTTGGCTTGAAAGTCAAACAACTCACGAATATGTTTAGGAGTAATCTCTCCCATACAAAATATTTGTGTCAAGGTCATTATTTCTAATGTTATTGACTCTACCAAATTCTTTTGATGCATCGTATATCTCCATGGAATGTTGTGGCACCGTCTTGTGAAAAAACTCAATGTCATGCATATTTTGTAGTGTTTGTACATGCCCTTGAGAATTTCAATGTCATATTTTTGATATAAAAAATTGTTCTAATGTTTTGTTGGAGGTTGATCTTTAGTTAGTCTAGTAGGATGCAATTCCGACCAAGGCCACTTGCAACCTATATTAAATCACTTCTTAACTTTTGATACAACACTTTTACCTATCCATACTCATCTAAATTTTTTTTGACATAATTAATTATAAAATCTCTAATATATAAAATTATTTAATTGATAATTCATGATCCAATTCTCAACACATTGACCTTATTAGACTTGATCATAATCATAATCATGATGTAGTGCCCCAATTTTAAAAATTAAAAATTTTAATTCTAAGGGTGAAAATCTTGGGATATATGACTACTATTTATTAACATGGGTGCCAAAAAATTTAAAATATGCATCTAGGTTCATGTGTTCAAAGATACCATCCTAGGATAATTATGTTAGAATATTATATTGAATCATCGGTATACATATGAGTATGTAGTACGGTATATAGATAAGTATATAGTTACTGAACCGCCTCCGTTCAACCGCTCCCTCTGCGCCACTATAACTGCAGATGTAATCATCGAATAATATAATCAATAATGTTTTTCGCCCCTTCATTTGGTATCAGAGTGGAAGTGGTCCTGGAAAAGGTTTCAAGAGTTTTTGTCCGTCCATATGAAAAGGTTGCACCATGGACGTCGCGGACAAAAGAATCTGAAGGTACTAATGCATGTAATGGAGTTATCTGTGCTGTCATTACTGGTGTTGCTCGACATTGAAAATCGGAAAGGTCCCAGAGAATAAGTGACCCCGGCTTTCCCACCGTTGGCGCAGAGTGAATCATCAGGGGAGACGGCGACAGTGTTCACATAGCCACCGTGGCCTACGAGCGTGTTCTTAAGCTTGCAGTTGGTTAGGTTCCATACCTTGACGGTGCGGTCCCAGTTCCCGATACGATGGTGGGGTTGGTAGTGGAAGCGGTCGCAAAGGAGTTCCATGGATCCCTAGATAGGTAGGTGTGGGTTTCAGAGCCGTGTAAAAGATACAATCACCCGTACAAATTGTGTTATATTTGATGAACATCGTGTTGAATATAATTGTAGAATCAAATGAAAAAGATATTGCAGAAATAAAAGATTAAAAAAATAATCACAAAACAAGAACACATAATTTATTGTGGTTCATCATTAATAAATTGGCTATGTTTACACTTAGGGATTATCTCTTATTAATTCTCAAGTTTTGAATAATTACATATTCAGTCAGTAGCATATTTATAAAACAGTCTTCAACCTCAATAAGAAGAAAAATATATATGAAAAATGATTGTTTCTAATTTTACGAATACATGCAAAAAGAAGCCAGTCGTAAAAGACATCCTTTTCAAATAAGGGAGAGAAACTTGTCAATTTATACAAAAGGCAACCTTATTTAGAATCTAGATAATTTGGGTTTCACCGAACCCAACAATCTCCCACTTGAAGACCAAATTACTGCTCAAAGATATCCTTCTACTACAGGTTAACGTCAGAGCTGCACAAGTCTAAAAGAAGTTCTACATAATTCAAACTTCTCTCTTGGAACTACCTTTGTTAACATGTCAATTGGATTCAACTTTGTGTCAATTTTCTCCATCTGCAACTTACCCTCTTCAATACAATGACGAATGAAATGATATCGCAGCTTTATATGCTTCATCCGATTGTGAAAGGTTGAATTCGTGGACAAGTGAATAGCACTATTGCTATCACAAAAGAGAGTAAAAATTGATTGTTGAAACCGTAAATCACCTAGCAATCGCTGCAACCAAATCATTTCCTTGGCTCCTTCAAAAAGAGCAACATATTCTACCTCAGTAGAAGAAAGTGCAACCACCTGTTGCAACCGAGAAACCCAACTGATCATTGCTCCAAAAAAAGTGAATACATAACCGGTAGTAGAACATCGTTTATCCAGATCTCCAGTCATATCTGAATCAACATAACCTCGTAGATGAATGTCATTACCACCAAAACATAAACCGTGATCAGAAGTACCTTTCAAATACCTAAATATCCACTGTACTACCTGCCAATGTTGTTTACCCGGATTACTCATAAATCTACTCACTACTGTCAGTGCCTGAGCAATCTCCAGACGGGTACAAGTCATGGCATGCATTAAACTGCCAATTGCTAATGAATATGGAACATGCTTCATGTGTTCTTTTTGTTCTTTTGTTTTAGGACACATAGCTAAGGATAACTAAAAATGATCATCCAAAGGAGTACTCACGGATTTGGCATTCTTCATATTGAATTTATCTAAGATTTTAAGAATATATTTTTCTTGAGATAATCTAAGTTCTCTCCTTTTTCTATCCCTAATTATATTCATCCCAAGAATCCTCTTTGTTGCCCCTAAATCCTTCATGGTAAATATTTGAGATAAATGTTGTTTCAACTCACAAACTATCCTCACACTATTGCTCGCAACCAACATATTATCAACATAAAGTAACAAAATAACAAACTCACCATTTGGAAGCTTCTTGTAATAAACACATGGGTCTGAATCACAACGAATAAAATGCTAATGAGTCATGAAGATATCAAATTTTAAATACCACTGTCTTGGGGCTTGCTTGAGCCCGTACAAACTCCACTTCAATCTGCAATATAAATGTTCTTGACCCAGCTTTGCAAAACCCTCAGGCTGCTCCATGTATAATTCTTCTTCAATATCTCCATGAAGAAAAACATCTTTGACATCTAATTGCTCAAGTTCAAGATCCCAAACAGTTGCCAAGCCTAATGTGCTACTCGTATGGTCTGCATTTGCACAACTGGTGAAAATATTTTATTGAAATCAAGGCATTTTTCTTGAGAAAAACCCTTCACAACTAATCTGGCCCTGTAACAATTATGACCTCCCTCTTCCTCTTTCACATGATACACCCATTTATTCTTCAGTGGTTTCCGATTTGATGGAAGAGGAACCAAATCTCAAGTCTCATTTCCTCGCAAAGACTCCATTTCTTCATTCATCACCTCCATCTATTTTACTGAATTCACATCTTTGCAAGTTTGTTTCAAATTTGTAGGCTCTGCCTCACCACAAAGCAACAAATCATAATCATAATTATTAGATGAAAATAATTCAAAATCACCATACTTTTTTGGTAGCTTCCTCTTCTGAGTTGTTCTCCTTAATTGAGCACCCATTTCTGACTGTAAAGTACCCTGTTGCTCTACATTTTTTGCATTATTGTGAAAATTATGACCACTGCCCTATTTTTCTATATTTTCTTTATTGCTTTGCATTGTATATTGCCTCCAATTTGTTGCCCCTGTATACTTCCAATGCTCTGTTCAACAGGACCACCAACTCCCACTTGAGGAGGCTGCAAATTTCTATCAAACAACTTTAATTGACCCAAAGGAGGTTGTGCAGGGTCCATTGGAAGGTGAGTATCATGTTGGAAAGGAAATGTATGAACTAAGAATGGCTACGAATTAGTGAAGGAAGGCAGCAAAGTGTCTTGTGAAGGTTGTGTTCTTATATGTAAAGGAAGCGAATTTATGAGTGAGGGGTGCATTGATTGTTGAGGCAGCAATGCATTGTTTAAAGGTTGCGTACTATGTAAGGTGGGTAGCGAATGCAATAAAGAAGGCTGCAAATTATCAGATGGAAGCAACACACCAAGTGTTGGTTGCTCAGTGTTGAATAAAGGCAGTGATGTCACTATAGAAGGTGCAGTAACATTTGAGGAAGGATGCACTGCAATTAATGAAGGCAACAATGAGAATTGTAAGGGTTGCGATGAAACAATATCGGGGTGCATAGAGCTCAAAGGATGCACAGTATTAAAATCAAACAGAGACTGTGTAAATTTGTGAGGACGTGTTAGTAGGTTGTGAATGAACTGTAGTAGGCAGAGAACAAACAATTTGTTGCGGGGTAGACTTAGATGAAGGAGGCTGTGAATAAACAAGGGCTCCAATGTTTCAAGGAATCACTAAAGGCTAGGAGAATAAAACTAAAGTTTTCTTGACATGATCATTGTCAAAGAAATCAACATTAAAATATTGATTTAAAGATTTTTCTAGAGGCTTCAAACCTGGAAAATATTTCTCATTGAAGACAGCATCCCGACTACGAACAATCTTCTTAGCAACGGGATCCTAGAGCCTGAAACAGAACTGATCTTCTCCATAGCCTAGAAAAATGCACCTCTTCAATTTGAAATCAAGCTTCATTTGTTGTTCTCTGGGAATATGCACGAACACTTCACAGCCAAACACCCACAAATGATGATATGAAATTATTTTCCCAAGCCAGGGTAAGTGCACCAAGATGGTTCCCAAAAAAGGGGCTTAAGTGGCCACTTTTTTTCTGAAATCAGGAAATACTGACCTTGGACGTGAAATTGAGGATAGCTACACTCAAAATTGTTTGATGGAACAAAAACAAGGACCGCAATGCTCCGAGTCTACTTTCTAAACTACTAATTTATTTTGAAAATGGTTGAGATTAAGGGGTTCAAAAGAGGGACACACACAAATTGATGTTGTTTCTGTCAGAAAAACATAACATAGCAACTCTTGTGTGACCCGAGCACGGTGGACTTTTTTGTAGTATTTTTAAAATCGCTCCGGTCAGAAGTTAGATAATAGTATGTAGTAAGGACTAGATATTTTCTGATAATTTTTTAATGAATATTTGATTTTTTATTAATTTTCTAAGTGGGCACTTCCTAAAAAGCAGAATTTTGGCCGTGCTCCCACTAATTTTTTTTGAAAATAATAGATTTTTTTAAAAATTTATTTATTTTTAATTGTAGAATGGAGTCTAGTTT
>VDFB02000003.1:474832110-474873500 GCA_007258455.2 Sequoia sempervirens | reverse complement strand
TAGCCACATAGCCTATTTGATTGAATGTGTTTTCATACTTGGAAGATCTTATGAAAAGGGGCCACTCAACCCTCTAAATGTATTTTTAAATTTGTAACAAATTTCAACCAAAAAAACTAAAGGGGCTAGTGTTTGGTTGCATTATTTTTGCAACAAAATATTTCAAAGAGAGCTACACTAGGTTATCTAGTCATCTTTTTGGAATTAAATGATAGGGGGTTAAGGTTTTTCCAAAGATAATCATAGTTACGAATAACAATTTAAATAGATTGCAAATGAGGGAAAATAAAGATCTAAGGGAATCACAATAGATTTCACATGATTTTTATGTCATCCATGGCTACTAGTGGTAATATTTGTATAAGACCTAAAGGAGGAAGACTAGTGAAAAATTAATGACAATTACAAGGATATTGAATACACAATCATAAATATTAGAAAATTATTATTTTCCATGTCATTTCATTTCTACAACACATTCTCCTTATTTCAAAGAAATTTTAGAAAATACAATTGTCATTAGTTCCCCATATTCCCCTAGTGAACATAAACTACATAGGAAACTCTCTGATTGATGTAGAGGCAAGGGTAGACACAATGTTTTTAACAACATAGGGTAATGAACTTAGTCTCCATGGTCCACAAATTCAAACCCTTCCTAATTGACACATACTCCTAAGGGGTTACAAAGCACAAATAAGGCATCAATTCCTCAGACCTTTCACCCAACACTTGAAACACTCTAGAAATAGTGGGGACAACATGTTCAGACCAAACATGATTCACAAAAGCTTAGATTCATCATTCTACCTATCATCCCATCACAAACAAGCCTAAATCCTTATAGTACTCCAAAAAGACAAATCCAATCATAAATTCCAAGGAAAAATTGGTACCAAAAAGGTAAGCATAGATTTATATACCCATTTGGGCCCTTTTCAACATATCAAGAAATCAAGTATGGTTGTTTTTTAACACAACCTACCCTAAAATTGACTATCCCGCTTAACAAAAGACCTAATTAGGCTTGTTTGTTTCAAAAAGTTATCACAAGGTTCCAACTCCTATTCCAAGGTGTCCAACATATCAATTAGATTTTACACACTCATTTCCAAGTCATTCAAGCAACTTCTCAAAATAACCTTCTACCAAAATTTTATGCTAATGTAGTCTAAATGGCCTAATATATGGAAATATTTGACTAGGGCATCATTGTTGCACGTGTTACATACCCCCTCTACCCCTACAATTTTGTAGAGAGAAAAAAAAACATATTCCTTCCATTCCACCAAGTTACAAATATTTTCACCAGTGGAATGGTGAGATTTTCATATTTCTTCCCTTGGAGCGCTAAAACCTAGGGTTTCAAACTAGTCCAAAGTAATTTGGCTGTAAAATGCTCAAATTTGGATGAAATACAATGAAACTAGGTTTGAAAAAAAGTTGAGTCAATTCCACATCAAATCTATTTGATTTCACACCCTGATGCGACCATATAGGACTGTACAAGGCACAAAAACAACCAAGTAATGTTCAAATTTGTAGAAATAAAGCTTCCTTTATTGATTGTTTTTCAAAAAATTCCACACACCACCTTGGTTTCGACCATTCCAAGGTTATTTCAACATGTCCCAATAGTTTCTAACTGACTTTCAAACTTCAACCATTTTTATTTCTTTATTTACATCATGTAACTCTTCAAATTCCATAATTTGAAACTTTTTTGACAATATTGACAACTTTTACAACATATAGCAACTTTTACATTTTTGAAAAATTTTGACCACACCTATCCTCCTAAGACCTCATATAGACCCTTAAAATCATAAAGATGATCCAAAAATACCTTATTACATAAGAGATACACAAAACCAAAACAATGAAAAAACCAAAATCTCATGGGTGCTCCTGCACCATATTCCCAAGGAAAAATGAAATCAAGTCCCATTTGAGTTTGCAACCATGTATCCATGCCTGAAAACATAATCCTCACTCATCCCATTAGATTTTTTATAGAGTGCACCCTTCCATTTAGTCAAATACTAAAAATAATCCTTGTGCCTTGATGTTTTTAGTGTCTTAGTGCCTACGTTGCACTCCAACCTTGGTGGGAAGTCTTGTATCCTTCGAACATCTGCCTGAGGCCATACATTATAACCTACAACCAAAATCACTTGTGAAAAGTGAAAATCAAAAGGTAAATCTGCAAATTTGAAATTAATGGCCCCTTTATGCACATCTGTCCCTTGATTGCATTTGTCATCTCTAACATGTAGTTGCTTCCCTTCTTCTTGATAGATGTCAAAATTCCATATTACATCACTTCCCCTCCATGGCCTGCTTCATTTTTACCTTAGGTTGCTTACCCATCAAGTTGGTAATCTCAACAAAAACATTTTCTTCCTTCTTTATATCTAACCAGTAGGATACCAAACATGATTCCTTGATCAGTTTCACTGCCCTCAACCACAAGAAGCAAATTAGATCTAACTCTCAATATCTCCTTGTGAAATGTTTGCAATGGAAGTGTATAGCCTTTACCTTCAATGGAAAAGAGGAAAGAGTGAGTTTTACTTTCCTTGTCAATGCCATCAACTCTCAAGTTTGGAAGGGGCTTGGAATGAAAATCAACAATACCACTCTTACCACCCAAACCTACAATATCCAATGTTGCTCTCTCCTTGAGGTCCGCACAATCAATAGGCCTTTCCTTTCCTTTATCCATTTCAATTTGCAATACAAAAAATGGAACCTCTTGTTTGAAATTGAATCCCTCAACTTCATCTTGTGTAGGGTGGTCTTCCTCAATCTACCTAAGCAATGCAAAAATATAGTGGGTTGCACCCTCATACTCCAACTACAATTGCTGAGTGTCTTCAATCCCCTTGGAGGGTTTTTCTTCCCATTCTAGAAATATTGTATGAGAATTAGTTCCTTCCATTTGAGTGTCATCTATTATCAAATTAACGTTCTCTTGCAATAAGTCTTGAACCTCTAATGGAAATTGATCAATCCTAGCTATTGTCATAATGGTCCTATGTTTACTCACTAGTGTATTAGATCTACCTATTTCTCTTTCATTTCCTACAAAATATCCTTTGTACCCATTAACATCACTCTAGACTCCACTTGTGGGTTTTGGATTTCTTCTTGTAATGGTGTAAGGGTGTAAGAAACTCCAACTTTTTCTATAACATAAGTGTTTTTTCTGCCATCATATTTGGAACTCCTATCATACTGCCAATTCCTCCCCAAAAGAAAATGACATACATCCATTGGTATTATATCACACAAAACTCTATCCTTGTATCCCCCTATGTGAAAATCAACCAAACTTTGTTCATTCATAAAAATGTGTTGACCCTTATTTAACCAAGAGACTTTGTAAGGAGTAGTATGTGTTATTCTTTCCAACTTAAGCTTTTCAACCATCTCAATTGAAACCAAATTATCTATACTACCTAAATCAATTACAACTTTGCAAACTTTACATGTAGTTTTGAAGAGATATTTCCTTTGTGGAGGTTCTTTCACAATAGTAACTTTAATCAATGTTCTCCTTACCATAAGAGATTCACCAATTTCCAAAGAAACATGTTGTGATGGAGAGTTTACACTTTCATTGTCCTCTTGTTGTACCAATTGAGTTCTTTCTCCTCCATGTGAAGTAGAGGGTTGCTTTTCAGGACATTGCCATGCTTCATGGCAAAACTGATTGCACTGATAACACTTCCCTATGAATGCATTTTATCCTCTTCCTTGACCTCCAAATCTACCCCTACTATTTGGTCTCCTTCCCCTAAAACTTCCCCTTGTATCAGAATTTTGTTCTTGAGATTGACTTCTCTCTCCTTCATTCTCATATGTGTGTCATGTATCAAAAAATGCTCCTCTTCCTCTAGAATTCCTTCCTCTACCTCTTCCTTGCTTCTCTTTCCTTCTCTTCAATTTGTCTTCAGCCTTGATGGCCAATTGGTAACACTCTTATACTGTTCTTGGAGTGGTGAGGCATAATTCATCTTGGAGGTTGTATCTCAACCCATTCACATATCTTGCTACTATTTCTTCATCATCTTCTATATGACCTTCACTTATGCTCAACTTATAGAACTCCTTTGTATAGATTTGCACATCCATCTCCTTTAACTTTAGATTTTGAAGCCTCTTAAATAGTTGAATAGTGTAATCAATAGGTAGGAACTTACCTTTAAGTTTAGCCACCATACTATCCCAACAAGTGATTTTGGACTTTCCTTTCTTTCTCCTTTCACTTTGTACATAATATTGCCAAAGCAAAGTGTGGTCCTTCAATTTTTTCTTGGCCAACTTCATGCTTTTAACGTCTGGTACATCTTCATAGTCAAAATAATTATCCAATGCTCCTATCCAATATAGGAGCTCTTCACTATCCATATTTCCTCCATACATAGGTAATTCCATCTTGATCTTATGCTCATCTCCCTTTTAACTACTTTCAAGAACTTTTCCATCCTCAAGTCATTAGGATCCAACTCTTCCTTGGACCCTTGGGAACTTTCCTCTTCCCCTTCTTCTTGGTGACTACTCAAGTCTCCTATGACCATACCTCTCTTCTAACTTGTTTCCAGGGCATAAATCCTCTCCAACTCTCTCACCTCTCTCATCTCTTTAGCATGTTTTTCCTTCAACTCACTTAATTCTCTAGCAATGGCATTCCCTTTTGGAGACATTTTGTTCTCCTTTCAACTCAATGTTCTCTTCTTCAGATCAGACCTATGCTCTGATACCAATTTGATGCAGAGGTAGGGGCAGACATAATTTTTTTAATAACATAGGGTCCACAAACTCAAACCCTTCCCAATTATATCAGGGGTTATAAAACTTCAATGCCTCAAACCTCAACATGGTCAACACAAACTCAAACCCATTCCACAATTGACACATCACTCCTCAGGGGTTATAAAGATCAAAATAAGGCTATTATTTCAAAGTAGCCTACAAACCTTTTACCCAACAAGTTACTTGGAACAACTCTATGACCACAATGGGGATGCAACATTTGATTATTTTGGATCCAAGCTATAGATGTTTTCAACTCACACTTATTAAATTCTTGAAATCTGATAATATCCTTTTAAAACCCTTTTCATTTTCATTTTCAAGTCATCTACCATATTGCCACTTTTTGGCCCATCATCCACGCACATAGGGCCTAAATCCTTGTAGTACTCCAAAAATATAAATCTAGGCAAAACTTTCAAGGAAAACTTGGTACCAAAAAGGTAAGCACAGATTTAGATACCCATTTGGCCCCTTGTCAACATATCAAGAAATCTTGAGTATGGTTGTTTTGTCACACAAGGCCCTAAAACTGACTCTCGCTTAACAAAAGGCCTAATTAGGCTTATTTGATGCTAGGTTTGTTTAAAAAAGAACTATCACAAGGTTCCAAATCCTATTACAAGGTGTCTAGCATATCAATCAGGGTCTTCACACTCATTTCCAAGTCATTCAAGCAACTTGTCAAAAAAACCTTCTACCAAAATCATAGGCCAATGTAATCTAAATAGCCTAATATATGGAAATACTTGACTAGGGCATCATTGTTGCACATGTTGCACACCCCCTATGCCCCTACATGTTTGTAGAAATAAAAAACAACATTATTCCTTCCATTCCACCGAGTTACAAAGACTTTCACTAGTGGAATGGTGAGATTTTCATATTTCTTCCCTTAGAGAACTCAAACGTAGGGTTTCAAACTAGTCTGGAATAATTTGGCTCTAAAATGCTCAAATTTGGATGAAATTCAATGAAACTCTAGGTTTTACATAAAGTAGATTCAATTGCATATTAACTCCAATTGATTTCACACCCTGACGTGATCATATAGGACCGCACAAGGCACATAAACAACCAAGTAAGATTTAGAATTGTAGAAATAGAGCAAGTTTATTAAATTTTTTTTAAATTCTACACACCACCTTGGTTCGACCATTCCAAGGTTATTTCAACATGTACCGACAGTTTCTAACTAAATTTCAAACTTCAACCTTTTTTATTTTTTCATTTACATCATGTGTCTTCAAATTTCACAATTTCCAACTTTTTTAACAATATTGACAAAATTTACAACATATAGAAACTTTAACATTTTTGACAACTTGACCAGACCTATTCTCCTAAGACCTCATATAGACCCTTACAAACATAAAGATGATACAAAAGGACCTTATTACATAAGAGAGACACAAAACCAAAACAATGAGAAAACCAAAATCTCATGGGTGGTCCTTCACCACTAATAGAGAGTATTCTAATGTGAGCTTGTTGGTAGAGGACATGAGGTAAACATGGCTAAGGAGTGGATTTTTCATTAACATGGATGGATGGATTGATATTAGACATCAAAAACTCATCAATTTCACATTCACATATGCAATTGACTCTTATTTTTGTTATTGATTGTTCAAGAAGCACAATGATGCATCCTTCCAATTTCAAATTTTAAAGAAAGATAGAGAGGAAGTTGGGACCTCAAGTGTTGTAGACGTGATCACCAATTCAACATGTTTGTGTAAGTTAACTTGTATGATGGTTGAGGATATATACAAGAACAATTTTTAGATCTCATGATTGTTAGTGTTTTGTGTAGCGAGGGGAGGTATTTCCCTAAGAATAAATTATTCAAGGAAATTTGGTCTATCAATTATAAATAAAATATTGAATTCATAGGTTCGGCTCATGAGGAGAGCAATGCCTAGTCATGTGCATATATTGGAGAAAGATTCTCCTCATTCAACATTCATTTCTTCCATTCTTAATTTGATTTCCTTCAGTAGCAGATTCACATTCAAGAGGAGCAGATTCACTTCAAGAAGAGTTGATATTCTTTGTAACTAAGGAATTCACACTATCTTCAAGTGGCAACTGGTCTATTGTGTGATATTTGACCTTTCTAGGTTTTGATTCTAAGTGCTACTTCTACACTATTATTTTTGATTTATAAGAGAATAATTTGTTGCTAGGGTTTTCCCTTTTGTAGAAGGGTTTTCCCAAGATAAATTGTTGTGTTGTCTACTATGTGTTGTGTTTTTCTACTTGTTATGCATTTCTGATCTAAAAATTAACATCGTATCAGAGCGGGTTAAGGAAAGATCTAATCAAATTTGGCTAAGCAATGTGTGGAAGACAACTCCTTGTTTAGGGTAGTTTCTCAAAGAAAAAAAAGAAGATGGTGACCAGTGTTAAGGTAGAAGATAGGATTGATGGAGTGTCAAACTTCAACTTTTGGAAATTTAGGGTACTCATTTCCTTAGAAGAGAATGATCTAGAATTTTTAGAAAATGGCATACCCGAGCCATTAGATGACATAGAGAAAATTCAGTGGAAGAAAAGTGGCACGAAGGCTAGAAAGATCATGATAGATTATGTGAAGGATCACCTAGTACCGATCATCTCCAAGATGAAGACAATTAAAGAAATGTTTGATGCTCTAAAAGGACTGTATGAGATCAACAATACCAACAAAGCCCTTACTCTGAGACAACAAATCCATCATGTAAAATTGGCTAAGGGAGATTTAGTCATTTCTTTCTTTATGAAGATCTCTAATTTGAGAGATCAATTATGCACTATTGGAGATATAGTTGTAGACAAAGATCTTGTTATGTTGGCACTAAATGGTATTCCTCAATCTTTGGAGCCTTTTATTCAGAGCATCAGTGGGAGATCCAAGTTTCCCAAGTTTGATTGTCTTCGAGTTGACTTTATTCAAGAAGAAACTAGATTGGCAGTAGGAGGAAATGGGAAAAACTCTCATAATGAAGAAAATCAAGTTCTTGTTGCACATGCTACTAGAGAAAGAGACAAATGAAGAGAAGGAAACAGAGTACGCTTCTAGAGGATTTCATAATTTTTTCTTTGAGGTAGGAATCAAGAGTGAGTTATGTGTTTCGTACAACCCTCAACAAAATGGAGTTTCCAAAAGAAAGAACATATCCATATTGGAGGAAGTTAAGGCTATGATTCATGATCAGAGTTTACAGAGTTTTCTATGGGAAAAAGCTTCCAAAAATGCAATAAATGTTCATAACAGAAGTCCTCATCGGATATTGGGAAACATGACTCCAGAGGAGGCCTTCACAGGTGTGAAGCCTGAGGCTAGTCACTTAAGAATATTTGGTTTTCTTATGTACATTCATGTGCCCAAGGACAAAAGATCAAAAATCGAACCTTTAGGCAGGAAGAGTATATTTGTGGGATACAGTGAGCCTTCAAAGGCTTACAGAGTTTATATTTTATGGTAGAAATAGATTGAGATCAGTAGGGATGTCTCCTTCAAAGAGGAAGTATCCTTCAAAAGATGTAAAGGATCTTACATGGAGATAGATATAGTGAGGAGTAGGAGATTTCACAGGATATGGATTTATCTCTTGATCATACTTCTGACATTCAAAGGGAGTCCAACAAACCAACTAAGACTATTGATCCAATTGATCCTATAGAACCAACTAATGGGCCTAGATATATTTTTGTAGGTCGTAAGAGGCCTCTATGGGCTCAAAAAACTATGCAAGAGGAAAAAAATATGTAGCTCCTTGAGTCACTTTTAGGGAGAGCAAAAGACCTCAAAATTTTGCAGGTTATGTGGCATTGATGAATCACATCATTGATTTTGAGTCTTCCAATTTTGAGGAGGCATCTAACTAGCTGGAATGAAAGGATGGATAGATATTTGATGAGTTTGGGCTTCTCCAAGAATGATGCAGATTCCAACCTTTATTTCAAGATAGTTGATGGTGAGGCCTTAATCTTGTTATTTATGTTGATGATGTATTTCTCAATGGAGTAGAGACACTTATTTTCAAATGTAAGAATGAGTTAGCCTTTGACTTTGAGATGAAGGACCTTGGCCTTATGCATTACTTCCTGGGACTAGAATTATGGCAAAGACCTGATGAGATCTTCCTAAGTCAAGGGAAATACACTATATACATATTGAGGAGATTTGGGATGATGGACTATAAGTCCATGTCTACACCTATGGAGACAAATTTGAAGAAGTTAAGTGACTCAGCATCTGATTCAGATTTGGTAGATCCCACCATGAATAGAAAATTGATTGGATCATTGATGTACCTAGTCAACACTAGACCAAACATTTGTTATGCACTGAGTGCTCTCAACCAGTTCATGTTTCAACCAAGGAAAATACATCTAGTTGTAGAAAAACATATACTAAGATACTTGTGTGGTACTATGGGATATGGTTTGAGATATACTTCTAGTGGAGATCTGAGATTACAAGGCTATTTTGATTCTAACTGGGTTAGGAGTGTAACTGATAGGAAGAGCACCTCTAGATGTTGCTTCAGTTTGGGGTCCACCATGATTTCTTGGTGTAGTAGGAAGTAGACCTCTGTGTCACTAAGCATTGCAGAGGTTGAATATATTGCAACATGTGTAGCAGCTCGTGAAGTAGTATGGCTCTGAAAGCTCCTTATAGGATTGTTTGATAAGACATTAGAGCTAACTTTGATTCACTGTGATAACCAAATATGTGTAAAGCTCTCAGTAAATCCTAGGAAAAAGCATGTGGAGATTAAGTATCATTACACTAGAGACATGGTACTCAGGAAAGCAATCCAACTCAAGTACATTTGTACTGATGATCAGACGGTTGATATCCTCACCAAGCGTCATTCCAAGGTAAACTTTGCACATTTTCAAGACAAGCTTGGGGTGGTGGAGAATGTTGCCCTTGCTAAAAGGGAGTCACAACATCATTAATTTTTATTGTAGTGCATATTTCTATGAGACTGAGAAATATGAGGTGAGAGCCCTTGTAATGTATATTTCTTTGAGATGGAGAAATATGAGGTGAAAGCCCTTGTAGTGTATATTTCTTTGAGATAGAGAAATATGACGTGAAAGCCCTTGTACTGTATATTTATCTGAGAATGAGAAATATGAGGTGAAAGCCCTTGCACAAGATCACATCTCTGAGACTTAGTTGTGTTTTCCACAATTAGGTGTAGTCATTGTGGACATCATGTTGAGAGACTCCATGATGAAAACATTTGAGAATACCTCCCTAGCTAAGAGGGAGTGTTAATGTTTTGTGTAGTGGCGGGAGGTATTTCCCTAAGAATAAATTATTAAAGGCAAGTTGGCCTATCAATTATAAACAAAATATTGAATTCCTAGGGTCGGCTCATGAGGAAAGAAACGCCTAGTCATGTATATATTGGAGGAAGAGTATCCTCATTTAACATTCATTCACTCCATTCTTAATTTGATTTCCTTCAATAGCAGATTTGCATTCAATAGGAGCATATTCGCTTCAAGAAGAAGAGGTTGATATTCTTTGTAACTAAGGAATTCACACTATCTTCAAGTGTTGGTCTGTTATATGATATTCTCCCTTTCTAGGGCTTGATTCTGAGTGCTACTTTTGCACTATTATTTCTTAATTATAAGAGAATAATTTGTTGTTGGGTTTTCCCTTGTGTAGAAGGGTTTTCCCAAGATAAGTTGTGTTTTCTACTCTGTGTTGTGTTTTTCTGCTTCTTATGCATTTCTGATTTGAAAATTAACAATGTTGTGTTCATGTAAACAACTCATTGAAAGACATAAAGAACATAGACTGGGTGGAGACTGGTGGAAAAATTAAGGATATACAAATATTAATCTACAACCATCACATTTCACTTTCTCTTTTCAAGGAATTTTGTGGAAAGAATTCCCCAAACATATAGAAACTAGATATGTCAACTACTTTATTTTTTTAAATAGGATGATTGAGGTGTCAAATCCTCTACAATTAATTATGGTTAATCTAAAGTAGGGTAAATGGGAAAAGGTGAACATAGGTAAAGGAAAAAGTGTGAAGAAAAATATCCTTGATTATGATTGATGGTCCACAATGAGGTAAGAGATTACTAATTTTCTATTTATAAATGTGAATTTGGAATACAATCCTTTCATGTAAAATAGAGAAAAGAGAACAAAAAATAGCAATCTCACCACTCCTAGGTGTAACAGTTTATCAATTTCACATTGTTTCTAATCACACGATAGTAGTTGAAATATGCACAATGTTGCCGAAGATACACAATATTGTTGAAAATGGAGAGATTTTTTTATTTTATTCTAAAAGAAATATCCCCATTTCTCCAACAATGTGCATCTTTAGTGTGCTTCAATGACACAATGAAATTGACAAATGGTATCTAAGTGTGATCTATCTACTATGTAACTTGTAAATAATTTTTATTAACTTATTAAGGTTTTCAACATAATTTTACTTTATATTATCATTCACTTCGTCATATAAAGATTATTCTATTTAAAAAAAATTATTTGCAATTTTTTTTGGTCTTTTGGGTCATTAGATATGTCGATACAAACTCTTTTACTCTTGGGAAGATTCACGAAACACTTGACATTATGCTTAGAAAATGAAACAAGTTATTTATAGCACATATCCTAATTTGAGATTATATGAAGAGCATATTGGGGTTCATTTTGACACAATAGTGGAACACCATGAGCACCCTACTTCATGTGGAAATATATGTTATAAATTCCGATATTATGCACTAAAGGTCAAGAAAGTGCCTCCTTTAGATCATGGTAAGGTGAAATAAAATCTCATGAAGGCCCTTTAAAAAATATACAATAGTCCAACTTTACTTCAATAACAATGAATCGATTTTTAATCTTCCAAATAAAATTCAACAAACTAGAGGCAAGTACAAATAAGGATACATCACCTCAACCCAACTCTATTAAATAGTGGACATGACATTGAGAGAGTGCAAGTGTTGTAGATGCTTGTCACACACCTCCTTTTGTAAGTTATCACTACTTTTTCTATAAATTAATTGGTGGTTGTGCATGATGCCTTGCAACTTCAAAATCAATGTACTTCTAAGTATCAATAGAATCCTATTGTGCAATGAGATGCTACATAGTTTAATTAGGCACTAGAGGGATTGATTTGGTTTCAACTAAATGAGACACATTTGTAGTAACTATAATGCAAAATTATTTTAATTTGGACAAAAATGAGCTAAAAGCATATAAAAAATAGATCTAATTATTGATCTTTTCATTTTATTGTGTATACATATTGATAATAAAAATTCAAATGATTAAACATTAAAAATTTCATTTTATTGATTTATTTATCAACTTGTGTAAATTATAAGTCCAACTCTTATATTTCATATTATAATTAATATGATGAATATCATATCATTCAATTTTATTTTATTTTTCTCTTTTAATTGTTGTATCCTTATGACCAAAAAAAAGGGTGTGCCTTTCTCTGCTATCTAAAAAATACATCTGCACATTTCCTATTGCCCCCACCCCAAAACCATCATAGAGCTTAGCTTATTTACTAATCCTAATGCAAGGCAAAAATTCAATGCATCAACATAACTATTTTTCTTTCTAGTCATTGAGCTAAGTACGTTGTTTATTACATTTACTTTCTATATTTTGACATTTAATTAAAAAATTCAACTAAACTCAGTTTTTTCAATTAATTAATCTACATTGATTTGAGCTGAATTATAAGCATTTCATTTGATTGGCCTAAGAAAATTTATTTTCATAAACAATTATTAATATACAAAAAGAAATTGAAAAATAATATGTTTCCTTTTGAAAATGTTGCCATCAAAATATAACTATGTACTGGTGGTAGTAAAGGCAGAATCATTAGAATGAAACTCAATAATGAAACAACCCCTCAAAGCACCAAAATAATTTGAATCGTCAATTGTTGTGAAGTGAACTTATGAATGATGAATCAAAATTTAACCAACTGTTTAACATAAAAGCAGATTTTTAACTTTTTAAGTAAATTTAATTATATCCATCAATGATATGCAGTGAAATGAATGGTGAATCCAAACTTAACCATCAGTAAATTTTTTTAACTTTATATCTAAATTTCTCATTTTACTTTTAGATACCTATATTATTGACAAATATGTAATTGAATTCAGTTGTAAAATATATATCCATATTTGAACCCATATCAATATTTGAACCCATGCTTATCAAAACCTCTACAAATCATTTTCCAACCATAAAAAGAAAACAACCTAAAAAGCATAATTGCTCTTTAGATCTCTTTGATATAATTATAGAAATACTTACATGTCTGAAAATATATATCATAAAAGTTATTCCACTTATTCCAGGTTAAATTAGTTAAAACTATGTGGCACACTTTAACAAGACCCATTCAAGTTCAAATCTCCCTATGCAACAATAAAGGGTAAAACAGTGAGCATGAAATCTTCATAGGTCAGAGTGGCTTTGCCAGTGTACTTTTTGTCTTTCTCCTTAAACTTTTCAGTAAGCCCCTGTAGTAAGACACAGGATATATTTATCAGATATCAAAATAAACATCAAAGTAAGTGTAGAAACGGCTAAAGTAGAATATCTAACAATATGAAAAATTACTGCTATACTACTGGTCACTACTATTCATTATCATTTCCCTGACTTCAATTTCATTTGGTTTGTAAAACAAGGGATCTCCTTATATAACTGGAACATATTGCATTTTTTATCAATTCTACCTTCACAATTATGGCACACCTGCATATAAAAATAAAAATAAAAATGTCTTAGAGAAGTAAGATATAGACTTGTGATCGAAATAGAAAGACTAATAGATGAGAAAAACAATTTCCAACTTTTTGTATGCAGCATTTTCATCATTAAAATACTACTTTAGCTGGTAAGCTGTTATAGAGAACATACTCGATGAAGTTGTCGTAATCAATTCCACTGCCTTGGCCTGTCCTGTCGTACTTTGTAAGCAGAAGCTGTATAACTGGCGGTGATACTGAATATCCCAATTGGCGAAGAGCATCCCGAAGTTCCGAGCAGTCAATCTTCCCACTACGATCTCTATCAAATTTCTCAAAGATTGACTGCACAAATAGCACTGAGTCAGTTCATTTTAAATTTGACAGGATATGTTAGACCACAAAATGTTTTAACATACTTGAAAATCACATAGGGGAGAGGGGCTTATAGTGGAGTGGGTTGAATAGTGGGATAGAAGTATTTCTCAGTGGGTCCCATAGTGAAGCACCTTAATATTCAATTGCAGAACACTTTTTATCCATAAAGTACACAAACTGACAAATCATGCGATGCCACATCAGCGTACAAATAAAACATGACTTAGCGCACCACTATGGGTCTCACTTTTTTTTGGGTCTTTTTTTGATACCTAAACGAAAAAGCATGTTGATGTGGCCCTAAAAAGAAATATGGAAGCACATGAGTTGTCAAACAAACTATTGTACAAAATTGGGAGTGATTTGAAATTTCCAAATAAGATTTTGAGAAACACGAAATTAAGACGAGCCCCCTCTCCCCTAATAGATTGAAGCAATAATCTGAAGCAAATGCTACAAACATTTTTTCCACACGATACACATAGATACTCCTTAAGCAATAGATTTAAAATTATAAGCTTCACAGCATTTGAATTTCAGGCATAGCTAAGGCAAGGAAATAAACAGGTATTCCCTTCCTGCTTAAATGGCATGAACACCAATATAGATGGCCTCAGCCTACTCACTTTATTTTAAATTTTGGAGGAGGAATTCTTGACCTTAGTGAGCAATACAATGCCTGAAAAGACAATATCAAATTTGTTCCTCTTTCTCGCCTCCTATCAGTGCTGCTACAAAAAGGCAAAAATATAACTGACACTTCATATCTTTAGGAGTAACAGCACAAAAGTTAAGGCTCATTTCCATGCTTGATATCTCTCGATATGTGTCGTCCTTTGTTGGTTACACCTTATGCATTACAGTCATGATGGTTTCTGATATTATAATATAATGGACAGAACTATAAACGTTGGTACAATGACTATAAGCCTAATTTTGTACTCTATTTTACATATAATATAAATACACTGTCCCTTAGATATACTAAACCCAAAACAAACAGTGCATGGCATGTGCATATAGCATGCCATGCTTTGGTGCCCCTTAAAAATGAATCTTCCTCTCAAATCCACTCCTACATGGAATGCAGACGCAACTTTAGGTGCAAATAAATTTGAAAGTAATGAATGCAATACCCGGAATATGATTTCAAACCGATACCAGTAAGGAATAAAGGTTAAATTCCTGTACTTCAAGTATCAAAGTCACAACTTGTGCCGAAAATTCCTAAAATGGAATTTGAATCGGTTATGAAATAATGAGACCCCATATGTAATCGTCACAACACAAAACATGCTTCAAAATACATTAGTTTCCATATACAACAGAGCAAAATGGCCTCAATAGAGCACAAAAAGTAATAGTCTTGATGAGAATGAAACTTACCCGCCATGCCTGGAGATCATGCCACAAGGTTGTGAACTCTTTTGGCCCTGCATCCATACACAACAAGGACCACAGTAAGCTCACTTGATATCACCTAATCCCAATACAAAGATATCACGTAAAGCATTTCCAATTTAAAGTGAAAACTTAAATGTCTAGAAGCCTTAGTACAGAGGAATCTAGATCATCTCATGTGAATTAAAGAAGTGCTTTCAACCTTTGATAAATTAAAAATAATAGATTAGTGTGCCATATATTAAACCAATTACTGATGGCTTCTCCATAACAAGTCCTAAATGCATAATATATGTAGTACATATTTAACAAGCAATAATGTCAAATTAAATTATAATCATTGTGAAAGTGCAAGGATACCTAAACTTTGTTCATTTTTATGGCTATGGTATGTCTTATAGGATGTTTTGTTTTATCTTATGAAAATTTCTCTTGTTCAAATTTAGCAACTTTTAGATGATGCATCCCATCTTAAAGTTGACAAAGATCAAATATTGACATTGGAGCACTATAGAGTGTGTTGGTGAGCTAGAGTATAACCAAACTGCTGATAATTTACTATTGTTAGTTGATGAACTGCCCAGATATTTTTATCTATCTAATTCATTCTCTTGCAAATAGCTTTCTAAAATCTGGTTTTTGGTGGAATAAATAAATTTGGCTCCACCACTTTTTGGGTCATAATGTTGAAGAGATTAAATAAACTAATCTTCTCTTCTCTACTAAAATGGATTTTAATTTTTTTTTTTTTATACATAAAAAAAATATAAATATTTTTATCATTAGTATAAGCTTCTTGTATTCTCTAAATTTCATACATATAAAGTATTTGATTATAATGAGTGGGTGTCTTTTTAAGAAACTATCCAAAGAGAAAACTTACAAAAGGTAACTAATCCATTACTATATATTTAGTAGGATGATATTTTTCTCTTAAAGAATCATATCAAATCATACATCCTTTTATCCATAAAATTCTTATATAATATCCTTAATAAAATTCATTAGATCATTTTCATCCCTTTAGATCATGTCATACATAGTTGACATATTTATTATTGAATTAAATATTAGAGACAAAAAAGCTCTTTTTTCTTCATCCAAAATTACTCTATTCTAGAATGAATTGCAAGTATTTTAAAACTAAATATACATAGTGGTATAAGGTAATATACTCAAACTAGTTGTTATTACAATTACTATTTATTAAAAAATCTAAGCCTAATACATAATACTAACTAAATTTTTGAAAATGAAAAATGCACATCAAAATTTTTGATCTATTATAGACTATTATTCTTACATCAAGAGTAAAATTATTTGATTATTTTATTACTTACTATTATGTTGATCCCATTTATAGGAATTCTACCTCATATTACATCTCAAAATAAATAGTGTAGGAGCTATCCAATGGATAAAATAATACTTAAATATGCTACCTTTTGTGGCTCTTTAATGACCTTGAAGATTAATAGAATAGTTGCATATATATATTAATAAAAGTACCACTTTACCATATGATAAGAAAAACATTTTACTCTTATCAAATATTATTTATATTGAAAACCAAAAGAAGGAAATGAAATTAAAGATCACGGGAACCTCACCAAGGGAAGGTATTCTATCATGACATTTCACTCTAATTTTGTTTATTTGATTATCAAGTGGAAGATATATTATGATCAAGAAGAAATAGGTTAGAATCTTAGCAATTACATATCAAACTACTATATAGTTACAATTTTTCAAATTCAAATAAATGATTAGCCTTAAGGTGATGACATTGAGAGGGAGTGAGTACATCAATGACACCACCTAGTGGCTAACTCTTGGATGTAAGACCTAAAAGGAATAACATAAGACCTCTAGATATTATGTTTATAAGTCCTTTGAGCATATTGTAAAATTATTCCACATATATAAAATAATTATAATGAACTTACGGGAGGCTAGTTTGAGGAGTCTCAAGCTCCAACAGAAACTATATAAGACCTCAAAAGCATCATTTCTTAAAACATTAAGAGTATAAACTATGACAAGATGGGGTATGTGTTGAAAATGGGGCACTAGAAGGGAGTTAAAAGTAGCCAAATTTTTATTGAAATAAATCAAATTTATTCTTGGATGAGAAATTGAAGATAGTCATGATAAAAATTTAAAAATGTGACAAGAACAAGATTCAAGTGCTCAGAATCAACTTTATAATTTTAATTTTTAAAGTATTGGATATTAAGAGGTTTAAATAGGGGGAGCACACAAAGTGATCAAAAAATATAGCATAGCATCAAGTGTGCTACCCTTAAAATATTGACATTTTTTAAGCATTTTAAAAATTACTTTGGTGAAAAACTAGCTAACATTATGTCCTTTATGTCTATATTTTTGTTATTTTTTTAATCAACATATGAATTTTTATTAATTTTCAAAGTGGACAAATTGAAAATTGAGCATGCTCTCCACTAATTTTATTGAAAACTAATAAAAAATCAAAATTTTAATTTATATAGAATATAGAGTAGAATGTAAAAATATAGTGTTTCAAATTTGGATGAATGAATAAAAAATGGCATTAAAAATAGTATACATAGTATTTTGAGAAAAAATAATACATTGACAAAATAAATTGAAGGTCAAAATCTTAATTTGAAATGTACAAAAACTTGTATGGTTTGAAAGATAAGAGAGAGCTTGATCTTATTTTAACATTTTTCTAGACTAAAGTTGAAAGATGTACAAATTTGATGGAGAGCATGCTCAATATTTATGTATTTTTGTATATTTGAGCTAGTGCTAAAGGAAAATACAATAAAAAAGTTTGGAAATATCCAAGGCAACTAATAACACAAGCGTGTTTTTTACAAGTCAAAAACATTGAATGATAAAAAAAATTACGTGCATATCATGAGTTTGGACCCACATGCTTTGTTTTGAACTCTAAAAATAAACTTTCTTTGACATAATAACTCACCTTTTATGATTTTCAGAAATTTCAATTATTGTCTAATAAATATATCATATTTTCTTCTTCTATTGTCATAGATATTTAGAATTGCATGTTTTAAATTGAATTGTATAATTTGACTGATTTCTTTTCATGTTTTGAAGAACTTGACTGAATTTTTTCATGTTTCAAAGAACTTGAATTATTATTTTCATGTTTTATAATTAATTTTAATAAATGCAAACTATTTTAACTAATTGTATTAAAGTGATATATAATTCAACATCATATAAATTAAATTGATCAAAAACTCAAATGAGAGGAATGTGAAGTGGAGAATGAATGTGACAACTTTGTACAATTAAGAAATTAAAATCCAAAGTTGAAAGTATGCCCATTTTTCCATCTCAATTTGATATTTGATAGTTTGATAGTTTGAATGATTATGAAATTTTCTTGGTAAGAAGTCTAGTTCAAGCTTGGAAGATATTTTATTGGAAGTATTCCCATAGGACCTTAAATTATGAGTGCTTAAATCGTTGCTTATGTCTAATGCATATTCTCTTTGGTCTCAATTCTCATATTATAGCCTCACAAAAATCATTCACACTTTAGGTTATAATTGATTATTTACTACTTATAGGTAGTGATTAAATAAGTCAAATCACATGCTTTATTCTCAAATGGCTAGTGTTATCACCTTACCTAGTCTTCACTACTACTATGTGCCCATTATTCTAGTAATCCCTTGTTTCCCTATGACCATTAGCTTTCTTCTATCCTCTTTCTCTACACTGTTTTTTTAACACATGTCAATTTTTATGATGGTAGATCATAGTGGGAAATCATTCCACATATTATGTCTTCAAAATAAAGACAATTTTATATTATTAAAGAAAGAGAATATTTTAATTTGACTAAGTAAGTGGATCCCTAACTATCTTGGGTTTTCTACTTTGTCAAAATAGTTTTGTTTGATCCTCTCCTATCTCATATCCATGTGAAAAGAAACATAACTAAAGTTCCAAGGTTATTTTTTCCTAATCTTAAAAATATATCATTTTCTTGTCTCCAGCTTTGGAGGATGTATTCATGCATGTACACATCAATAAATTGTACAATCTTTATGGATTTGGGCTCATTCTTGTACTCTTTATCTATATCCCAAACACAATCCTACTAAACACCATAAAGCTTGAGGCCATACAATAATGGAGAGAAAGTATATGTACACACCAATAGATTGCATGTGTCCAATATTCTTCCACAGTCTTTTCTTAAACTAAATGGAATAGTATTTTATTCTCCAATGTAAAGCCAAGGTGTTTATGATCTTGGATATTGAATTTTAAATAGTCTTCAAATTGAGATTTGATATTTTATTGGATGACCAAATTCTCTATGCAATGTTAATTCCATAATATTTACTTTGAAAATCACATTTAAATTTCTTAATTAGGTTAATGACACTCATAGATAGTTGTATACTCTAGTATGTTATATACCTATAGCCTTAAGGGATCTAAGGATGAAATGGTGGCCAAATTTCCCCACAAAAGATTGTTTGTTATGTACTCTCTAGTGGGTTCTCCATGATATTTAGCATGGCATGATGTCATGCAATTCTTCAAGATTCTATACTCAAACTATAACATTTGCTAAGTTTTGTGTCATGAAAATAAATATGTTGATAAAAGTACACATTTTTTATGTATGATAGTGATTATGGAGATCCATGAACACCAATGTGGATTGTATGGTTCCCTACCTTTTGTTACTCAACCATACATAAATAGAAAATGGTTACATTAAGTTATCACAAGGAATAATATTATAGTCTTTAAAGGTTGTTAATGCTTTTAGTTCTAATGATGTGATAGTTTTTGGACTAGAATAAGGTCTTATGGTTTATGCAATAACACGAGGTTCCCTTTAGAATGTCATTTTATCTCTGTGCTATTAGTTGAGAGTATTTCATGTTAGTTTTGGTGGAATCTCTTTTCTTTATCTTATTGATTTAGTTACCCCAATAAATGATGACATCAAGGGAGAAATGGTCCAACATCTCACATTTAATATGAGGTGGTAACTCTTCCAAGTTCTTAGTGATGTGTATGTATTTGGTTCATAGTCATTTCAAGTCAAAGTGGTGTACCTTCATTATATGTTCATGAGTTCTTAATGATATTATAAAATAATAGATCTATGTGATCTCTAGTTTAGCTATAGGGTCATGTAGTTGGCACAACCTTTTGAGGAGTTAATTTTTTCCCTAGGTGTGTTGATCCATCCTTCTACATAGTTCCAATTAGGTTCTTAAGATCTCTAAGAGAAAATTAAAACCAAAAATATAGCACTATTTCTCAAATTTTGTGGGTCCAAGATGTTTTTTATACCTATAAGGATTTGGGATCCTCCAAATTACTCTCTCAGTTTTATCAACTCCATATCATTTGATTATGGAAAGATTAAATGGATTCTTACAAAAGGTATAATTTGAGAGTAGTGTAAACATTCCAAGAGCCTTAATTTTTATTCTATTCCTTGTGGGACTATTTCAATTAGGTTTGTTAAGAGCCTTACGAATATGAAAAAATACCAAAATATGACAAAGTAGTTCTCAAAGTTAGAGTGTCCTATATATGTTAAATTTGGCCCTATAGGTGGATGTGGGGTCCTCCAAATAATTTCTCATTTTTTTCAACTCTAGACCCTTTGACTATAGAAAGGTTGGTCAAATTATTGTAAAAAGTGTCATTTGATAGCAAAGTAAAGGTGCCAAGAGCCTTTTTTTTTTTCTACACTATGTGGGGCCAAACCAACCTTTCCAACACATCAAGGTGAGCATGTGAATGCTAGGTAAAAGTTAGATCCAATGGATGACAAAATAAAAGGCAACAAATGTAAATACAAGGAAACCATTTTCATAGACAAATGTTTAAATCTTATTGAGTCATATCACATACCTATAAAACACCCAAAAAAAAAAATTACATTTATACATGTCAAAAAATCAATGCAAGGTTGAAGCTAGATAAACTAATTTTTTTGGATTTCTAAAGTTTAAGTGTCCACACAACCTCTCTGAATAAGAGAATAATGAAGGAAAACATTAAGTTTATTTTAGAGAGATGAGAGCATGCTTTTATTCTTATCTCATTTTAGAGTCCACTAACCATAGGAGCTTCTAGAAATTTCTTGTAGTGGCTTATTATTGGCATTCGTCCAACTAGTGATAGTGACCTTCCTATGTGAAATAGTGTGAGTAAAATCATAATGTTCATCTCTCACATTAAAAGCTTGGTTTTCCTTCTTTTACCTTCACACACATCATAGCCACTTGTATGTATTTTTGGATGCCATGTTCAATTTTTTCATTGTTATAACTCAAAACTATGTTCCCACAAATCATTATTATTGTAGAAAAAATTGTAAACAAAAAATTCCTTTATTTGTCCTTACATCTCAAAATGAGCCTTATAAGCATATGAGCTTGCATTCTATCTATATATATGTAAATATACCAACTCCACTTTCCTCATGTCCAATTGCTATATCAAGTGGTTAGTGTAATGCTAGAACAACATAATTTTGGTCATCGAATCTATTGGGATTACGATTACAACATTCTATTCATCAATCATCCTAGAATAATGCATGCTTAGAAAGATAGGTAAAGAGCATGTATATTGGAGTTGTGATTATCAACTTATTAACTTCAAATTTTTGTAACTTTTAATAATATAGATAAGATTGACAAATCTTAATTTCATTTATGTCATTATAATTATCAAAAGTATTAGTGATATGAGATTTCCATAATCCATCTTGAATGTAATTATGTTGTTTCTAGATTTGATTGTGTAAAATTATTAGTGATGAAAAAACTTGTACATAATCAAATCCAAAAACAACATAATTATGTCAAAAAATATTGAACAAATTGTTTATTTTCACTTATTTTAAGCTATTTTAAATTTTCTATTTGAATTATAATTTTTTTAATATATTTTTATTTGACATTCCCAGAATTTGATAAAGAACTTGGCATTCCTAGAACCTCACCCCCCAACCCCAAGACACTAATCTTAATGAAAATCAAACAATCATAAGAAAACAGCGTTTTTTTAATAAGAATAAATAGTAAGATAATCATCATATAGATCCTAGAGGTGAAGGTGCCGAGGGTCATTGTTGACCAAATGGTCGTGCAAAACTATAAATCATAGGGTATCGTATAGAACATATCTCAACTCCGTTAGTACGGTCCCTATAACTTAGCCAAACTAGTAGGAAATCCGATTAGAAACTCTGTTCACCCCACATAATGATTAGAAAAAGTAGTATGATGAAGTAATCCTCTCAGTAGATGGCAATCACCATATAACCACTTGTAACACAGACCAGGAAGGTAGAACGTGTTAAATAAGCAATTATAACATCACAGACGATGGGATACGCTTTTTCTGGTTCTGAAACCTTTAAAATATCCATGAAGACCTCAGTTCCAGGTTTGTTTTACACGGAGAATGATATGATAAAGAAAATGAAGTAACCCTCTAAATATCAATTAGAGGGTGCACTAGGGAACATATAACTTTAACTCTAGCAGTAACGTACCTATGATTGAACCACACTATTAGAGAGCTATTGCGTGTTCGATTTTGAAAACTTGTAGAATATGTAAACTCCTCACAAACACCCAATAAAAGCGGAAAACCTAATTTCCAAGCTCTTATAATAGTATAACAAGCGATTCGAGTTAGATAGTAACCGTATTCAGCAAACGACACGGATCTGAGAGTAAAATAGTTCGCCAAGTAGCTTCCAAGAACAGAATATATAACTATGTTCCATTTGTATGTCGCCCATTACACAATTAAACAATAAAAACAAATGAAAAGCAAGATGATTGACCTATTTTAGTGCAATTGCCGTTGTTGTACTTGAACATGAGAAGGTGAATTGTCCTGATGCTGTACGACAGGTCAGCTGTAGAGAGAGCTTTCTGCAACTCCTCGTCATCAATGAATCCACTGCAATCATCATCATACGCTTGAAACGCTCTTATGATCTCCGGGTCTGTGCCTGGTGCAAACAATGGCCGTTGTTGAGGTGGTGGATATAAAGGGGGGTATTGTTGTTGAGTAGGTGGATAAGCAGTGGGGCATTGGTATTGTTGTTGGGGTGGGTAGGCAGCCATAGCTGTAGCACAATGTTTAAGCTTCGAGAAATCCTTCTATCTTCCAACTTCTAGTTGTAGCACAATGTTTAAGCTGCAAGATATGCTTATATTTATATTTGAATGCACGGTGTAGTGATTGGGATATCAGCAAGTAGAAGAAAAATGCCAGGTAACGAATCTTGATTTGTGGAGAGAGAATTTTTCTTTATTACAGACTATCGTAAAGGGAAAATGTTTATTCCACAACCACTTGAGAGATGCCTTTCTTTTATAATTAGGCCCCTTTTCAATTAGAGCGAGTTTATGTCAGATAAGGAATCTCTATGAGTTGATCTAGTTGGGTCTAGAAAGATTGGAGACAATTTTCTAATATTAAGTCATCAATCTAATTTTAAATATATTTAAAATCAATACATTTTATTAAAAAGGGGAATTATTAGAGAGTCATGGATCCATCACGTGTTGAACTGATGCTATGCACATGGAACAAGCCTTCACAAATTATCCTCTTTATCCTTGTTTAATTTGTTGGAGAGGAATTAATGTGAGTTAGTGTACTCCCTCTTTTCATCCAATTGTTTGGGGATTGGGTTTTCTCACATTATTTGGCCCCCCTTTTGTTAGTATGTGAGGTTTTTATTGCTTTGCAAGTTTAAACTTGGATCAGTCATGTTTATTCTGGTTTTAATTAGTGACATAACTTATTAGATTGAATCAGTATGTTCTTTCTTATGTTTTTTATAGAGAGAATAGGTATTCCCTTCATTACTTTCATAGCCAGTTTCTTTGAATATGAAGAGAAGTTGGTGAACTAACTAGTTGTGCAAATATAAGATTATATTAGATTAGTTTAGGGTTTATTGCTTATGAAATAAGCGCCAGTGCCATTAAGTCTTCTTTAGTAGATGATGTATTGTGAAAAGGGGATTGATTAGGTGGTTTAGGGATGCAAAAGACGAGTGAGCACAAAATTAAGCAAATTATGGAGTTGTAGGTGGAGAAAGATAAAGTTTAGGTGGTTGTAAAGTTATAGGAAACAAAATGAGGATATGGATGTAAGGAGGAGAGTGGGGTGTGTTGGCTTAATTGTTATAGTAGGGGATAAAAGTAGTAAACATAACCTAGTCAAAGCTGAGAGAGTAAAAGGAATATAGGTAGGTTGGAACAAGTAATAATTATAAGGGAAAACAAAGGTAGGATTTGAACTTTATTTTCTATTAATTTCAATAAATCGATTTGAGTGAGACTAAATACCCTTTAAAATGATATGGGTCACGCCCTATCTTTATAAATCAAATTTATGCATACATGAATAAAGGTTCATATGTGTCACTACAAAAATAAGAAAAAGGCCACTTTCTTACAATGCTGATTGGCAATGGCTAACCAAACATAACAATCAACAAAGTACTGCACATCTACAATTTAAAAGAAGGAATGTTATTTTGTTCTAACTAATACCACCAATATGTATTAACAATTAAAATCATTTCAAAATGACTTTTGGCAATTCCTATCAATCTAATATAAACTAAAAGAAAATTCCACACAAATATGCATGGCTATAGGCATGCCCATTTTTCCTTAAAGTGTAATTGCTAGTTTAGTATAGTGGTAGTCCATAGAGAGTCTTTTTAATGAATTTTTGCATCTTCTTGATAGCATTTAGAAAACTATTTTAATATTCCCATAAATAATTTGATTAAATATTCTATTTAAACTCTTAGGTACATCTACGTGCATTAAAATTTGGTAATTCAATTTATTAAGATCATCTTCATTCACTCCATATAAGTAATTTAGAAAATTTTCTTCCATGTACCCCAAATGATCATTTATGTATCATTTTATGCCCAAACCCAATTTACCATGATCTCTCTCCTCCTAAATTACCATGATAAAATACTATTCTAGATAATAATGTACTAATGATTCAAATGTGGTACAAATGGTAAAAATAGAGGGAGGTTCATTTAGAATGTTCTAACATTATTAATAAGATGCCTTTTCAAATACATGAGATTGAAAATTTTGACTCAAAATTCAAACAACTCAACAATATGTTTAGGAAGAATCTCTCCCATAGAAAATATTGGTGTAGGGTCATTATTTCTAATGGAAAGTTGTGGCACCTCCTTATAAAAAAAACTCAATGTCATGCATATTTAATAGTTTTTGTGCATGCCCTTGAGAACTTCAATGCCATATCTTTGATATAAAAAATTATTTTGATGTTTTGTTTGAGGTTGATCTTAGGATGCAATTTCAACCAAGACCACTTGCAATCTCTATTAAACCACTTCTTATCTTTTGATATAACATACTTACCTACCCTTACTCATCTAAAGAATTTCTTTGATAATTAATTATAAAATCTCTTAGTGATAACTCATGACCTAATTCTCAACACATTGACCTTATTAGACTTGATCATAGTCATGATGTATGCCCCAATTTTAAAAATTACACTTCTTAATTCTAAAGTTGAAAATCTTGGGATATATGACTACTATTCATGAACATGGGTTCCAAAAAAATTAAATTATGCATCTAAGTTCATGTGTTCAAAGATACCATCCTAGGATAATTATGTTAGCATATTACATTGTAACTGGCGGCATACAGATGAGTATGTAGTCACTCAACCGCCTCCGTTGAACCGCTCCCTCTGCGTCACTCTATAAATGCAGATGTAATCATCGAATAATATAATCAATAATGTTTTTCGCCCCTTCATTTGGTATCAGAGCGGCTGCGGTCCTATATAAGGTTTCAAACGTTTTTATCCGTCCATATGAAAAGGTTGCACCGTGGATGTCGCGGGCAGAAGAATCTGAAGGCACTAATGCATGTAATGGAGTTCTCTGTGCTGTCATTACTGGTGTTGCTCGACAATGAAAATCGGCAAGGTCCCAGAGAATAAGTGACCCCGTCCTTCCCACCGTTGGTGCAGAGTGAGTCATCAGGGGAGACGGTGACAGTGTTCACATAGCCACCGTGGCCTATGAGCGTGTTCTTGAGCTTGCAGTTGGTTAGGTTCCAGACCTTGACGGTGGGGTCCCAGATCCCGATACGATGGTGGTGTTGGTAGTGGAAGCGCTCGCAAAGGAGTTCCATGGATCCCGGGATAGGTAGGTGTGGGTTTGAGGGCCGTGTGGAAGAAACAATCACCAGTACAACTTTTGTTGTGTTATCTTTGATGAACAACAAACATACCACTAAACAAATGAAGTATTAAAAACAAAGAACAGAGAACAGAACAGAACTGCAAATTATAAGAATTATAACAAATTTACATTTTGTAGGTGCAGAAAGATTAACATCTTTTTATAAAATAGTTAACCATTTTGACAGCTAACTGTAGCTGTTTGACGACACACTCGACTGTAGCCAGCAAACTGGTCTTAACTAAAATCTCCCTAAACATGTCAACACTATGTTATTGACATATATACAGTATGACTTATTTTAACACTGAATTATGACTTATTTTAACACTCCCTCTCAAAGAATAAATGAATTTTGCTGGACTCTTAATATATTTAACAACATAAAACCAAAAATAATAAATTATGTAGAAGTTGTTCTTTGATAAATCATTTTCGGACCAATAAAAATTCTTCAAGTTACTCTTCAACTGCAGGTATAGTCATCTAGCTATCATCCAAATTCCCAAAATCATTGAGCACTATTTGCACATGAAGTGTCTCATCACCCTTGTAAAGGTATGATATTGAACTCCCATATTTTGGATCTTCCCTGAACTATTGGACACCAATCCTCACATGTATGTTTCATAACCCCAATGAGGTACTGTTTCTCCAATCCACTAGCACCTTAGACTATTGAGCATCTATCTATTCTCTATTGCATCATTTCCTATCTTCAAAGTGTTGACCTCTTCAAAATAGAATAATTGCTTCATCTGCAATGAAGTGATCATCGTCACTATCATCTAAGTCACTATCATCTAATTGTTCGCCAACAATGACTGACATTCTCTTAGTTTTTACAACTCAACAGCAACAAACTTCACCGTAGCAACAAACTTACATTCTGATACAAACTGACAACAGATTTGAAAACAAGCTTAGCAATAGGTGTCTTCCTCTTGACAAAGAACACTTCTAAGTTGCAGGAAGCACAACTCCTCTATCACATCAGATTAATCAATATCCTAAACCAACAAACATTAGTCTTCCCATGATGGCTTGGGGCAAATCTATTCTTCAGCAACATACCTTCTCTTTGTATCAAAATACATTTCAGAAGCAGCTTCATCCCATTCCATCGAGTCTCCACCACCTTCACTCATAATAAAGATACAGAAAATAAAAATTCAAGAAAGGAGAGAAGATGGATCACGATGGCTCTAAAACCATATTAAAAACAACAAACAGAGAAGAGAGAAAAACTACAAATTATACGAATTACTTTATTCATGAAGAAGTTATAGCTCTATAGGTCCAAATGATTAACCACCTCCCTATTAAATAGCTAACTATTTTGTAGCTAATTGTAGTTGTTTGAGAACACACTGAACTGTAGCCAGCAAACTTATCTTAACCAAATCTTCCTAGACATGTCTACATTATGTTGTTGTCGGCTTTAGGAAAATTAACCAAAATTTATTTCAAGGAAAATTCACCGCTGCGAAAAATTTATGGCATTAAAATTTTGTGATTAATTTTCTGTGGTGGTGAATTGCTGGTGGTGAATTTTCCTTGAGGTGAATTTGTCATGGCGGTGAATTTTTCACGATGAATTGTTGGCAATGAATCTTCCGATGGTGAATTGTAGGCAGTGAATTTTCTGGCAGTGAATTGTTGGCAGGAAAATTCAGTATGACTTATTCTAACATGAAGATCATAATGTTGATTTTGTTAGTAGGAAGGATCTCTTGTGCATTCATGGTGTCATAGCAATCATTAATGTTTGATATCTATGTTGTGATATTAATCAATAATGTTTAATCTCTACATATATTTGTAGCAAGTAAATTCCAAAAGGAGAGTGCAATATATATTGTTAACTCCATCTAGTTTCTATGAGGAGTACAAATTGGAAAAAGGATAAATTTTGTGAGAAATTTTGTTTCAGGAACCAATGGTATGTTGAGGGGCATATAATGTTAAATCATGAATCATGGTTATGGTTCTTCATACATTTATTATTCTTGTGGAAACTCCGTGACTAGACAAAAGTAGTTACTTATAATATATTTCATGTAGGATGTTTAATGCACCTTAAAAACTACATTTTGATTGAGATGGATTGTCACCGATACAACAGTATTGTGAATTCTCAATCTAAATTGGATAGAGATATAGTTTGGGATAATGACCTTCCTTTTGGGTATTTTTTACGAAGGTAAATCATGACAGCATAGGCTTATGTGTAATTGCATAAATTAAGTCTTTGTGATACAAGTTGATTGAAGGGATTGTTTTCAAAATGGCTACACAAAGAGAGACAAGTTATGAAAAATATGGATGTGAGGTAAGTATAATTGATTTGTTTGAAACACATAGTTTGCTATTTTAATTTTTTAGATTTTAAAATTGAATTTGTACATATTTTGGAGTGATAAAGTTGTTAATTGCATTTTTTAATGGAGGTTCCATTAGAAAAGTATTCTGGATTAAATTTTCATACTATGAGAATGAAAACTCAAATGCAACTAATGAATAAGAATTTATGGGGAATAGTGAGTGGAAAGGAAAAAGTTCCTACAAATGCAACTAATTTATTGGATTGGAATAGTAGAGATGATAAAGCCAAGGCTATTATTGGTCTTGCTCTTTCTGACTCTAAATTACATCATATAGGTTTAGATAAATCATTAGGAGAAATTTGGGATAATCTTAATTAATTGCTTGGAGCAAAGGTATTCAATGTGAAAATTTCCCTAAAACTTCAATTGTTTAGGTTCAAAATTGAAGATGGAATCTCAATGTCAAGTCATATAAGTAGCTTGAGGTCTCTCATTAGGCAGTTAGTAGAAGCTAAGGCTTCCATAGATGATGAAGATGCTAAATCTATCTTGTTAAACAACTTGCCTTCAAAATATGATAATGTTATTTTTACACTTAGTCAAATAACTTTCCAAACTTTAGAAGATATGATTTCAACTCTTCTAGCAAAATAAAAGAGGACAAAAGAAGATATATAAGATGATTTTCAATAGGAGAAAACACTACATTCACGAAGCAACAATAAAATGTCAAGTACAAATAAAAGAGAAAATGTATGTTTTTACTATAAGGAAAAGGGACACATAGTATTTTTTTGTAGAATTCGCGCTAGTGATATTTTTAAGGAGAATCTCAAAGTTGAATTAGATGTATAAAATTGTGCTTCCATTGAGGATGAGGATTCATTAGATGATGAAGCTTTTTATTAATGACTTTTCTGGTGGTGCTAATAATGTGTTAGTACTATAAGCCTTCATTCGTGGAGGTTGGTGGTACTAGAAGATGGAGGAATTTCCCTTGACTCAAGTTAGCTTCTCACTTTGAGATGAGTCTTTACATGAGAAGCATTTATTTCTTTAATTTCTTTCTTTTTTTTGTTGTTACTGATAGATTTAAAGAATACATGTGAAGTTTTATTTTTACAGATAGGTGAGGGATTTGGGGAAGACTTCAATATCGATGGTTTCCAAAAGAGTTCATAAGATTTTGATTGAGGATTATATCATTGCAAGGGTCAATGATATAACTTGGTGGATGGTTGTCCAATAATTAGATTTGTGACTCAAGAGTTCAAGGAGAAGAACTCAAGAATTCAGTTCAGAGCTACACCTTTATGAGAGTCATGAGGAAACTTGGTGGAGTTCTTTCTGATTTAGGATTTATTTCATCAAAGGCATATCTTCTCAAGAATGTATATATATTTTTTAATCAACAATTTTTTTTATGTAAGACTTAAGGGGGGTCCCTTGGCAAAGTGAATTACAAGTTTTTAGAGGTACAATTGTAGGAACAATGTAATAAGGGGGGATGTTGCCATGTTTTTTTCCCCTTCAAATTAAATCATAAAAATCAATTGAAACAAATAATAGAGTAATTCAAACATCTTACACTTAAGTCTCAACTCATATCAATCAAGTTTCATTGAAATCAAATAATTTTAACAATTCAACAATCAACATCTATAAATTTTGTGTTTTTTATCTAAACTATAAATGATAATTGACATCAAATTTAGCTAGCATTAGACATTGACATATTAATATTAATTTCCTTGTTTAAATATATATTTTTATAACATGAACTCAACCAAGGGATCTAACTAATTTGAAATATTATCCATCATGTAGATAGCAAGTTGTCAACAAAGTTTTTTAGAACCGCACTATTTTCCAAACATATCTATGCATTAGATGAAGAGTTTTTGTAGATAAAAGGAATAATGTTTACAACAAATAGAATTATACCACAAGGGTAAAATTAGACCAAGTGGAATACATCGCAAGCATAATCATATCTCAAGAAGTTAAAAGTGCAAACATTAATAATTTAATCATCAATCACATTTCTAATATTAATTCTTAGTTTACAAGTCTCCATCCTACAAAATCATAGTAGTGGAAGTAAACATTGGCATCAATCCTCTTTCCATGTAAATTCTAGTTCTTATCATATTTATTTATTTACCTTATAAGCTCCTATAAAAAGTAATAAATTAATTTTATATGTTGTTACATTGATTGAATCTTTATCATTTTTATTTTAACTAAATTAGTCATAAGCTATATTTCTTTCCCTATGATTATTAAGAAATTCATTTTGAACCATAGATTTTTGGGCATGAGGCTTATAAGCTACTCTTGCACTCTTAGGACGTTTCACCTAAAAGGAGAGAGATAAACGTCACAAAAAATCAATGTGGTTCACTCAAATTAAGATGTGTATAATGTTATTTAGACTAAATGAGATGATCTAAATGCAAATAAATGAACTTTTAGACTGATTATGAATTCAAGACCTAAGAAAAATGCAATGTTTGAAAACACAATGTGATATGCAAACATGAACTAAACATGAACAAATGCAAAACATAAAAGGAGGCTAAATTAGAGTCCACTTGGGAATTTGATGAAGATTATAGAGTGTCCTGAATGCTGGAAGAGATCACTAAAAATCACCAGTGGGACTCATTCACCATTAATGGCGAATTAGTCCTACTTTTGATGAAAACTTCTGGAAACTGGTTTCTAAGTGTAGAGATCCAGAATCTAAAAAAATATGGATTTTCAGTCTTAAGGTGGAACTCATTCACCACTGATGGTGAATCAGTCCTCTCCCAAAATTTTGGGAAATCAACAACCAATTATGTAGCACCAGATCTGAGGTTGTCTTCTTGTTGGGTTTGATGGAACCTTAATTTTCTTGTTCCATTTTTAAACCCTTGTCACATTTGAATGTAGGACTAATATATGAGGGTTTATGATTCATTTTTCATAAGTAATTGTAATTTTCTATTTTGTTGTTGACTCCCTGTTGCCGGCTGCCAGCTATTTTTAAATTTTCTTGCATCTATCATTATTGTCTAGTAACCGGTTCCCCGATCCTAGGTCCAGGAGTTTTAATTTTTATAAGGATAAATTAAAGACCTGTTTGTACTTTACATCCTTTGTATTATTATGGCTTAGGTTTCCTTAAGTCCTTTCTATCATATCATCCTAGAGTCCCCTTCATTAAAACAACTTATGAGCATGTGCCTAAAGGTTTTCACTTAAGTTCAATCGACCTTTTATCTTTATCACTCATTGCTAATCACTTTTGAAGTGTATGTTCTAAATTAGCAACAAGCGATGAGGTGGTATCCCTTTGATATCGCTCATCGTACATAGCTATGGAACTTTTAATCTAAATGCGTGATGAGCAAGATTCTTAGTATTATTGAGGGATTGCTTATCGTTGATGGTTTCTAACCCCTAAATATTATAATAGTGATGATCAATTTCCTTTGACCTTATGATCTTATTTTTATCACCTATCAAAAATATGTTATGAATTTGTTTTTCAAATCAGCAATGAGCGAGGAGATGAATTTCCATTGCATCTCTTCTCGTGGATTTTTTTTGACTGCTATGTTTTTGATTAGCAATATGTGATAGGTAATGACATTATGATAATCTCTCATTTCCAATTGCTTGAAAATATTATGAGGAGGATTAGTGATGAGCGATCACCTGATATTTTATCATTTATCACTGATCCATTTCAAAGCCTTAGTTTTGATTAGCAATAAGCGATAAAAGTTCCTTATTTTAAAATTTTTATTTTGCTAATGTGGGTACATCTTATCTATGATACCTTTTGTGCCATTAATTTTTTATGTAGGTATACATGTCCAAATATGATGCTTTCACTATATCTCCCATCGCTAATAGGAGCCTAGGTGCAAAGTTGGATCAACGAGGAGCAATGAAAATGAATGTGATGAGGGAAAGGGCCGCAGATCCAAGGGTTGAGATTTCATCACATAAAACACTTTCAACACTAATGGAGTTGGGCGAGGATCAAGTAAATCAATGAGAAGCAACAACTACTACATGAAGAGACAACATCGTGAAATCTTGAGGACTTTGTATAAAGAAAATAGGATTGTGGCAATATGAACTAATAACCATTCATATAATTTTAAAGATGAAGGATCAATGATCAGGGTTTAAACATGAATGGCTAATTGTCAGTTCACTCATGTGAGCTTACTATCAAGTATTAATGGTGGCACGCCTCTCTCTTGGCTGTAATAGAAATTAGATGTTTGGTTGATCATGCATTCGAATTCATTGGCTAGCAGAAGGGGTGCCAGAAGCTCAAGAAATTGTGAGGAAATCTCCAAAAGCTATCAGTAACCAGAGTGGCATAGTTTTCACCTAGGTAAGCAAAACTGATATTTCCTCCTAATTGAAGTAGTGAGGTGAATGCCTTAGAGAGTTGATAGAAAATTGGGGGAATTGTCTATTTGTTCATTACTGGTAATTTCAATGTGGTGATTAAGCACTATATAAATTTTGAGGAAAAGTGTAATGTTTAGTAGTAGTGCTTGGTCCTATCATAATTGTGAAGGGTTTCTTTTGGTTGTAAGAAATTGCAAACCCTAGTTCCATTTGCATTGCAAACATGAGTGACCCAAAGCCTAGTGAATCTAGTGTTAGAATAGAAAGGAAACAAAAAAAAAGAGGGTTAAAAGACTTAAAACTCAGGATGCTTCAGCTGAGGTTAATTCTAAGCCAATGGCAGTGTCCAACCCTTCGCCAAGTACACCCGCATCATCCACTAGGTCTAGAAGTGCAAAGAAAGTAATGAAAAACATTATGCCAGAGGCCTCTGGAGATGTCAAAGAAGGAGGGTCACGAATTGGTAAAAGACCCATAGGTCAAGTTTCTGTGACCACTAGGTTGATTGATAGTGCTAGCGAAATTGGTGCAAAACCCCAACCCCAGAGTGGATGGTAATTGTTCTGGTATGCTTTCAATAGATGACATTCTAGCAAGCTCGCATGTTATTTATGGGGGTTGAACCTTGGAAATTTGTTGGTCCCGAATGTGTTTATCAAAGTGGACTTAATCATTGAACTAGCAAGGCACTATAACCCTATTGGTAGGATAATCATAAGTGAAAATGGTGATATAATGTTGGAGGTAACAAAGGATAAGATAGATTTATTTGAGTTAAATCCCAATTATAAGTTATAAAGTTTAGACATGTTGAATTGTATGTTGAGTATGATAAGAGAAAATTTTCATACAAAGAAAGACTACTTGTGTGACACAGAAGGAGCAGGGAGAAATTCACTGTTAAGGATGTTGAGCCTTTTAAGTGTGAGGAATTTGAAGATTATTTCAAAAACGCTTATTATTGCTTAAATAATGTATTGGCTCAAGACTTTGAGGTTAGGGTAGCTCATGATTTATTGGTGATGGTAGTGGATATACAAGGTCATAATCAAAACACTGGTTTTGATTATGCCAACTTTGTTGCTAAACCAATGCATGAGGATTTTCTCAATCTGAAAAAGGAGGTGCTCCCTTCTTTTTTTCCCCATTACTCTTTGTTGATGCATATGCTCTTATGGGAGAGTGATTATGAATGGAAAAGAAAACTAAATTTGAAGCTTAAGGATAGTGAGAATAATGTTCTACTTGTACAAATGTGAACATATATCTGGAATCATGATTGCTCCAAATCCAATTACATCTTGTTTGCTAATATTGTAAGATGTGGTATTTTGGAGACATTAGGTGTAGCACCTATCCACAAACTTTCTCCAAAGATCAAAAATCTTATGCACCCAAAATATGTACCAAGCTCTAAAGCAACACATAATTGGGCTAATTGGTTTTTACATTCTGAATATAAAGGTGGCACCTCATTGTCTACCCTTGTATGTCTCAGATAGATTGGATTTCATGGAGCTCATGTGGAAAATTGAGGTCATGGATTATGAAATGTTTAGAAAGAACAAAAAAGGCACTGTGGTACATCCCCAATGTGCTTTTACTTACTTCATAGTCACTGCCCCTAAGGGGTATGAAAAGTTTGGCATCATGGTAAATAATCTCAGAATGCTTGTTGATGAGATTAGATTTTTTGATCCAAATGGATTTGTGGTAGGAAGAAGAAGACAAAAAAACTTAGATGTCATACATCATGAGTTCTTATACAAAGATGATGTATTAATAAATTTGATAAGTGATGAGGTTGTCATGACTAGGAAAAGAGAATGGAAAACTATAATGAACATTGAGGAAAAAATTATGAAAAGGAATTCCTTTTACATGAGTCCATATAGTGTAATTGAAAACCCCTTGGAAAGAGCCTTCTTTATGTTAAGGGATTATCAGTTTCGTGAGTTTAAGGTAAAGGTAAAGGAGGTTGTTGATAAAGCATAGGTTCTCTTGGAATAGAAACAATAGTTCAACAAGCTATGGATATCCTAGATGTTCATCCTGTAGATGTTCAAGAATTCAAGGAAGAACAAATAGCAGAAAATGTACCAAGAAATGAGGAAGTGGATTAGAAATTTCCTCCTCCCCATATTGAAGAAACTCACAGTTCAGATCATGTTCCTCTTGATAGGATTGTCAAATGGCAATATGACAGAGAAAATGACAATGATTCTAGGATTAGGGAGTGTGATGAAGTTTTGGTTGATGATAAATTTGTGCAAACCAAAGAATTTCAAGAGTTTATTATTCAATAGTGAAGGAGATAAAAGAGAGACTTGAATTAGCCTGAGTTGATGCTAAATCTTCTCATCATGAGGAAGCTGAGAAAATAGAGGAAGAGAAAATCAGGGCTGAAATTGCAACCATTACTCCCACTGAGGCTAGAAATATTTTTGAGGATAGTGGAATCATGTTATTGCTAGGATATACTATCACTTCTGCCATAGCATATGATGTAGTGAGAAGAGACCCTCAAGCTTTAATATCTGAAGATCAATTTGTGGATAAAGTATTTGGTTCTAGGTATAGTCCAAAGTTGCATACTCTTGCAATTTGGCCTATGGCACCTAATACTAGTAAGCATGATGTTGCTAGGCCTATTAAAGAAGTTATTGGTTCATTAGTGGTCAAAATAGATACTGACATAACTCCTATCTAGGAAGTTGAGTTAACTACACATGTTGCAATGCTTAGTGTGGATACTACACATATTTCTCAGAAAAATATGAATCTTTGGTTAAAGAGTACAATAAGGCCTTGGTTGAGCTGAATAAAATGAGGGCCACTATTCAAGCTACTCAGAAGACAATAACTCATCCATATTCTTCTTCATTTGATATGTCTACACAAGATAGGGAGACTTTGGCCTTAATAATTGATGATTTGAAAGGCAAGTTGACTGCTGAGAAGGAAAATGTCAAGCAGGCCAAACTTGAAACAGCCAAGGTGGCAAATGAAATTTTTGAGGGTGTGCTGAAGTATAGTGTGCCCGAGTTGGTCCACAAGGTTAATGATGTTTGGGCCACTTATAAGAATATTCATGAGGCAAATACAAAGTATATGCAAGTATAGGAGGCCTTAAGGAATGAATGGAATAATTAGATTACTAGGGTAAATGCTTTGAAAGAAATGATGCCCAAAATGAATGAAGACCCCAAGGCACCCACAAATATTCTTGAGATTTTGCAAATCATTGACTCAATAAATGAAATAACTACTTTCCATGGGAAGTTAGGTATACAACTCTAGAGAAAGTTCAAAATATTCAAAGAGATGGAGGAACGTGGTATGCCTCAGATATTGAGTCCAAAAGTTGAATTATATCCATTTGACACCTAGAAGAAATATTTGGGAGGGATGCTTGGAGCAGCTATGATGACTTTTTCTTTCACCGATTACATCTTGCTCATAATGGTGTAAATTGAATCAAAGATGGACACATTTGTTAAGCCAGGATTTTAATTGATGCCAAATATTCTGAGTACATTTCTAAGGTGCTTGATTTATTGAATGTAAAATGGCCCACTGAGGAGGAATATAACACTTGGTTGGAGAAATACACAGAATGAATCTATATAAGGATTAGTGGATGAGGAAAATAATGGACAAGAGAAGAATAATACATAGCCCAAATATAGTACAAATTAAGCTTTTGGTATAACATTGTAGAATGTTATTCTTTCCTCAAATTCAAATGAATAGCACATGGTACTAATGTGGATAAATTTTGACCCTTTTTCTACTTTCCTTGTCTTGCTTCATAAGTTTTGTTGTTTTGTTTCTCCCACAGTTGGCATTTTTTAATGCATGGGGAATATCTTGAAGCTGTTGTAACAAACCAATGATGTTTTTAGAGGTGGGACCTATTGTCTACAAGGATTTGAGGTCGATTTCACCTCATGTTTATTTTCTCCACCTAAAGAATCAATTATAATTGAAAATGGAATATTGTTACAACCGGTCCAATGAAATCATGACATGTGTGCTATCTGGCCTAAAGCTTGTTTGCTCCTTAATATCTATAAGAAGGAATTCAAGGCCATAAGCATGAGAGTTGAAAATTTTGAGATAATATTTTGAAGTTTTCAAGATAATACAAAGCAAGTTTTAGAGTTTTTTTCCTAAGTTTCTTTTGGAGTTCATACTTGTGCATGTAAATCTAATAATGATATAGCATTTATAATATATAGTAATATCAGTTTCATGGCTATTGTCTCTCCTTGTATGTGTATTATGAGTTATGAGTGAAAGTAATCTAGGATTTATTTCATTTGTCTCTATCATTACTTGATGGATGTATAGTTTCATGCTTGCTTATTGATTCAACGAATTAATGTAAGTGCTTGTGTGAGATTAATGACTTATAAGAACTAGGTGCTAGGATATTTTTAAGTAGTAATAATCATGAAGGTCATAGAGAAATGTTGTAATGCAAGATTTCTTGAGGTTATAGGTGCTATTGCCTAAATTGTTATTAGGTCACATTGAATGATATTGACTTTGTGCTTGGGATAAAGGCACTGGTTCATGCAAAGTAAATTTGTAGTTCATTTTCGATGTTGATTCATTGGCTACTCAATCTTTAAATCAAAACATATCAAATGGATACTATTGTTGTTATTTTATGTTAAAATTTCATTTTCTCATGCTCAATATATATGTTATTGATAAATAAGTATTTGTTACTTATTTGATGCATATTATTGAATGGTTTTATGAGAAATATATCTATTACTGGCAATATATTTGATTGTAATTGTGTAAGGTGTTTAAGTAAACATTGTGGGATCACCCTCCCCAGATTCATAGAGCCCAAAGAGTAGGTTTTGCAGCCTCTATTCATTCGTTGGCCAATCCCTTTAGAAGTACTAATAATTGGAAATGGTGAAATCCATATGTATTTTTGGAGATCAATTTGATTCTTAAAAAAATAACCAACAGGGTTGACGGAATCAAATCTACAGAAAATAGACTGTAGGTTGTCTCCAAGCTTGAAATAGGTTGTAGTTGACTTGAAACACTTTGTTGACTTATTGACCACCTTTCAACACCTAATTGCTTGACAAATTTGCAAACACACATGCAAAAGGGGTAAAATGGTTAAGGGTTAGGTTATAGGGATTTGCATTGGTCAAATCCCACTTTGGTAATCAAACCCTTAATGAAGAAATGGAACGAAATGAACAAGAAAAGATGAATAAACAACATGCAAATGTCCTAAACTCACCAACCTTGTTGAAGAAAATATGAGGATATATCAATGGTTGCTCCAAAATACTTGATTAATGCTTGATTAAATGATGCAAAGTGCTTGAACGCTTGAATGAATGAGTGAACTTGATGAATGGGGGTTAAAATGGATGTAAAAACACTTATTTATACACACTTGTGCCTTAGTAACCTGAAGATACCTCATCACAAGCCGACATAAGGTCATTTTAAATAAAAACCTGAAAGAAAATTTGAAATATTTTGAATTTTGAGCCAACAGGGACTCATTTTCCACCCATGGAAAATGGGTCCCACCTTGGACTTGAAAGTGGGTGTCGGGAATTATCTTGCATTTAATGTTGTTTTTATAGTTTGCCTTAAAAAAAACACTTAATTAATCCTTATAACCTAGGCATAAAGGGGTCAAATAAAGCATAAGAAAGGTGTAAATAGTGAAATCAAGCCTAGAAAAGCATGAAATCTTGGTACAAGACTTTACAACACTTCAAAATAGGACTTAATAAGTGATGAAAAGGTGATTTTTAGGTGAATTATAATTAATAGAGTCTAGAAAAGTGTAGAAATGTTTTACAACACTTCACAACACCTTCAGAAGATGCCATAATTTGAATTTTAAGGACCTAATGTGAGTGTTCAAGCCACGTTGCAACATTAAATCAAAGAAAATTGGACCAAGCATCATGAAGAAAGGCCTAAAATACCATGAAAATGACAAAGGGCCATTTTTCTATGGCACATTTAGCCCCCACTTTAGTGAGAGGATGAACTTGCTTCAAACTCACACTAAAGTAGTCATGCATATCGAGAGAGAGGTCCTAATGCACTTATGTTAGTAAGATGGAATGACAATGATCAAGTGGGATGATCAAGCCCCCAAGATGAAGATCCCATGGAAAACTAAACATAAGAACAAAGGAATGTAAATAATAAAATGAAGAATTGAATCGAGCTTTGATCGTTTTTCCAACTAGTTGTGGATTAGATCTAGGCTATTTGAGAGAAAAAGAGAATGCATACTCACTCTGGGGTGAAAAAACCCATGGCGGTCTGCCAGGTGAGAAGACCCAAAAAGGTGAGATACATACGGTAGTTGGTATGCACTCACAAACACAAAGGTGGCTATGTGGAAATTCATGTCGCTAAATGGGCTTCCTGCTCAACCATATCAAAGTTATATACCTCTTGATAACTTTAACAAGGTGCCATGAAGGAAAATGTCATTTCATGCTTCATGAGACAAGCAAAACTTCCTATGATTAGAACTCATGAACAAAGAGCAAGGTACCATAGGAAGGAAAGTTGCATTATGCAAGGTGGAAAAAATGTAAAATGCAAAAATGTAACATATAAAATGTAAAATATGTTCAAAGGAGTCTTGTTAAGTCTATGCAAGGTCTATCACTTAGTGAAAATTGTTTGTAATGTCTCCAAAAGAGGACCAATCAAAGAATAAAATATTCACAACTTAGGGGATGCAGTGCGTGGCATCAGGCCACCATAGATCACACTTATGAAGGACATCAAACCCAATGTCATCCAAAAAGTGACAAATGCATCGTAAGAAGTGAAAAGGCTACACTAAGAACCAAGAATCAAAATGAAATGATGCCAATGTATGCCCCCCACTTTAAAGGAATTTCTACACATCATTTTGTTAGCAATTTCTTTAAAGTAGCAAAGGGAAGAATGTAAAAGAAAACAAGACATGAGATCCAACTTAGAAAGCCCCTATGCCAAGTCATATGTTTCCAAGTCAGGGTGTGTCATGTACAAATGAAAAAGAAAAAAAAATAAAGGAAAGTTTCCCCAAGAAAGGAACACACCAAACACATAAGGGATACATGGATTTTGAATTAGGTATGTTCATTGTTGCAATGTTTTTATTAAGAGCTCAAGAGTGTCTCATTCCCCAAATCACATAGAACTGGAAGAATGACACATGGAGAGAGAAAAAAAAGGAAAAAAAAGTTCATTTTGGGTCAACATGGAAGAGACATTGCAGTCTCAATGCTTTGCATCATCCCCAAAAGGAAAACACAAAAATTAAAAGGTAAAAGCTTTTGGGTCAACATGAAGGAGACATTTTGGTCTCAATGCCTTGCGTCATCCCCAAAAGGAAAACACAAGAAAAAGGAAAACATAAAAAGGACCTTGTGGGTCAACATGGAAGAGACATAGGGCATCTCTACGCTTTGCGTCATCCCTGAAAGGAGAACAAAAAAAAAAGGAAAAAAAAAAAAGGACCTTTTGGGTCAACATGGAAGAGACATAGGGTGTCTCTATGCTTTGCGTCATCCCCAAAAGGAGAACACAAAACAAAAAGGAAAAAAGAAAAAGGACCTTTTGGGTCAACATGTGAGAGACATAGGGTGTCTCTACTCTTTGGGTCATCCCCAAAAGGAGAAACACAAAACAAAAGAAAAACAAGCCATGTACAACATATAGAAGAATAGAGGTACAAATAGAAGTTTGCAAAGAGAGAGAACATGATACACATATTATGGGGGAACATAATACACACATAAAACCAAAGAAAAAGGAATATAAAAGGCTAGCAAGGTGAATTCACGTCAACCATCCAAAAAATCATCTGCCTCCGAATTGTGCTCCTTTTATTGCGAGGTGGTTGACTATCCAAAGTATGAATTGCAAGTGCTAAACTAGGAGATGTACCAAGTTCTTCACTTGGTG
>VDFB02000003.1:474789925-474832010 GCA_007258455.2 Sequoia sempervirens | reverse complement strand
TGCTTTGAATCCTCGCATCTAAAGGAAATTTCTTTAACATAAATACTACTAAGGAATTTCAATGTTGCCATTGTAGTTGGCATTAAAGCTGGTACCTACAACATTGAAAATTATCCTTATATAAGAATTCCCTCCATCTTGTTGATTGGCTTGTAACACTCTTGATGGTGGCTATATGAAATCTAATTATGATTCCTCTTCTACATTAGAGGGTTTGTATCCTTGATCTGACCCTTCTGAATTATTAGAATCAAAATCACTAGCTTCCATATTCAAAAATTCCCAACCAACATCTTCAATAAATTTATCTAGATCATTAGTAATAGTCTTACAAATTGGCTGCCAATTCAAGTTCATTCTACTTTCATAATACTTTATATCCATGGAGTTCATCCATTCCTTGATGTCATCAAGTGAATATTGAGGAATGGCGTACATATGGAGTACATCTCGCTTGAATTATTTGAAAACAATAGCCATATCAAATCCCTTTTTCCCAAGTCCTACTCTCTCAAGGTTAACAATCTTAATCTCAGTAATAGTGATTACTAAGAAAGGTAATTCCACCAACTCTACCAAAAAAATTGCCATAGGAACAATAAAAGCAAAGGATTTGAAAGGAACTCCATGAAAACCAAGCTCTCTAAATGCTATATAAAATTCTAGTTCAAAATATTTTAGATGAGGTTGCTCCCATAGCTCTCTTACTCACTTGACAAATCCTTGAAACTATGTATTGATTTTATTTTTCCTATTCCTCTCTTATTGTTCTTCCTTAATTTCATCAAGATCATACATTGACCTTCTTGCCCCTCCTAAAGTTTGGACCACATCCATTACTTCCACATAAAACTGGACATCCTTGGTATTCATGGTTCCCACGCCGTGATATGGTTATGCAAATGAAAATGAAGAAAAGTAATCATCTCCTTATCCATCGGCCGAAGAATGCATGCTTAATGTTTTGATACATGATATCAGCTCTCTCTTCTGCTCTCATGGTTGAATATCAAAATCCAGTATGGTGGGCCTCCAGAGTTCTAGTCATCTTTCTTCCTCTTCCACCAAATGTTGTCTTGGTCCACATGTTTTCCAGCCTAATTGGCTTTGTTTTTGAAAGCTGAGGTTTCTCCTAAGTCTTTAGTGTAGCTCTCTCTACCTTTTCAAGTTCTCTTTCATTGCTACAGATCATCTTTGGGATTTAGTCATTTGTACCACATGGTTGATGTGCTTTGAATCCTTGCATCTAAGGGGTTTAAAACCTTAGGGGCCTTAGATGAGAAAAAGAAGTAATGTTTTTCTTTTCTTTTTATGTGAGGACCTAGTAGTGAGATAAAAGAGGGCTGTATAGAAAAATGAAAAAAGAGACATAAAATTCATGGACCATACTATATCACCAACATGCTAGCTAACAAGGACATGAATGTAGTAGATTTAGGTATGATAGGGGTATTGCAAGGTATATTTGAGGAATATATAAGAATGAAGAAGAATTCAATGGATCAAATTAGTGTCAAATGTTTTCCTAAAAAATCTCCCACACCCTATTAGGGAATTTAATCATTTCTAAGCATTTTCCACGTCCTATGGGAAAGTTTGAGGAGGCTCCAATAGTTGAGAGTTTAATGAGTACTTATAACTTCTTTCCATGCAATCACGATTAGTTAGAGAACATATAGGGAAACTTGATGAGCTATGCAATAAATGAAGAGAATATAGGGTATTTTGACCTAGTCTTAAGCATCTCCAAGCATCTAGGAGATATTGAAGGAGTCAAGTGGCTGATCGATAGGGTCGAGGATAGAAGTTTTATTTTTGGTTACATTGACATCATGTATAGGACATCCATAGTCTTATTCTTGTTTACGTTGACATCACAAAAAATTATATAGGATGGAGTAGAATGTAGCTCTACATTTGTCAATTCCATGTTAAATTTTTATTATATATAGCTTGCTAGTGTAGGAATTCTAAGACAAACAATCATAGTAGGACGATTCTTAAAAGCTTGAATAATAACCTAGTGAACCCATATACTCTTATGACTATATATACACACAAATCTAGATTAAACTTAAAATTCATTAGTTAAGTTCTCTTTATTCTATATTACCTCCATGAATGTTTGATTAAATCTACTTGCACTCGAAGGTGTTCCCTTGAATCCTTCGACAGTACCTTGTTCAACATCCAAAATAACATATTAAAATATCATTCATAAAGCAATGCTATTAACACATGTGTACTAAATTTAGAATTGTTTACTAACTTTACATACCCCACTGATAGGTGTACTACAAAAATAAACAGGCTGATGGCTAGTATATCCAGGCTCAACGCTATGACCCTGCAATTTTATTAAAATAATAAAACTAAATTAGTTAATCTTGCATTTCACAATTGAAATTTAATAAACTAAATTCAATGAAAATGTTGAATTTTACCTGACTGTCAATACCATATGCATCATGCAGAATGTCAGCCGCCCTCTCCATCCCCGTAGATGCATACGGATCAAGCTGCGTAGAAGGATATGGATCCTGCATAGCACCCTCCTGAGGGCTGGTAGGGTCATACGAACAAGTGGCTCCGCAAGATCGACACACATGGCCTCGAAGGCCACCACTTGAAGACTCCCCTGGATTGCGCTGTACAATGGGGCTAGTGTGGTGGATGACACTCTGATTCAAGGATGTGATCGCCTGCAGAGTCTCTACATTAGCACTCTCCTTTGTAACTGCAAGCATCACAATCTGCTCAGGAGGGTGCCTAGCGAGATGTCGTCTCCCCTGTCGTGTAGGATCCGGCTGTGCATCGGGCCTATCTTGTGCTGACCCCCCACCTCTCCCCTAAAACTCCCTCATATCAAAATAATTCAGGATTTGGTTCAACACAAACTCACAGTATAATTTCCTAAGAGAATATTGGGGGACTTCACAGTTATTGGACGGTGGGTAATCAAAGACCATATACCATCTATCATAAAAACGGTTCCTAATCTCTTGGTGGTGGCACTAATGGATAGGAAACCTCTTTACATTGAGGGTGAGATTTTGATTTGTTCTAGGGTCAGTGAATAGAGAGCACAAATTGCCTTTAGTAATATTTAAATATTTAACTTGTTTATATGATAATTTGTCTGCATAATATGCCCTCGATGTTTGCCTCCTATTTTTCCATCCAGATATTTGTTGGGTAATTGCATCCACATTTTTTAACAAATCCTTCAATGAATCTGCTAGATGTATCATTTCTGTGGTTGAAGAATTTTGATCACTCAACCTACTAATAAGATCCTTAGCTTCTTTTCTATTGTTTTCAATTTCACTCCTCAAATTTTCTTGAGTGCTAGGAGGGTATTGAGAGAATGGTGGGGGAGGTTGATTTTGTTGAGGATTTCCTACAAATTAAAAAAAAATCATTCATTTCTAAACTAAAACAAACAAAATCAATTTAAAACAAAAAAATTCATAACAAATACCAAATAAAACTTACCTCTTGCATCTCTTCATCGTCGTGGTGCCATATTTGTGAAGCAAATCCAACTACAGTTGATGAAATGTGAAGAAATCACCTCCCCAACAACGCGAGCGTGTAATGCAGGGTTTTTGGCCACGGGCGGAGATGAAAACTAGTAAAAAGCAAATGACAAATGATATTTCGATTGACTTTTTTTTTTGCTTTTAAAAAGCCATAACGTGTACGCATTATAACGCGTTCGCGTTATGTCACATTTTTCACTTTTTTGGCCACAAAAGTGCGACCATCTTGGTGCACTTACCCGCCACCTCTCCTCTGGAATATCAAAATCAAAACGGGATGATGGAGCACATTTGATCAAATATACTGCAGTGTTGCATGCCTTTTCCCAAACTGGCATTGGAGAGCATGCATCGATCTCTTTCTAGAATTGTTTGATTCAACCGCTCAATTGCACCATGTTCCTGAGGGGTGAATGGGACCACTTTTATTCTATGAATGCCATTGTCTATGCAAAAATTATCAAACTCTGAGGAGAAAAACTCTCTTCCATTATTAGTTTTCAAACATTTAATTTTATGCCCAATTTGGTTTTCAACAAGAGCCTTCAAAATTTTAAATTTTGAGAAAACTTCTAATTTCTTATTTAACATGTAAATCCAAATTTTTTGAGTATAATCATCAAGGAATGTGACAATAATTTGCACCACTAAAAGAAGTTACCTTAGTGGGACCAAAAATGTATGAATGCACAAGTTCCAAATGAGTGGTTTTTTTATCATGGCCTGTCCTCAAGAAGCGAGTCCGACTTTATTTTCCATAAAGACAATGTTCACAAAACTTCAAATCCACTGATTGCAAGCCGAGAAGTTGATCTTGTTGAAGCATTACTTCAAGCCCTTTCTTGCTCATGTGAACGAGCCTCTTATGCCAAATTTTTGAATTGTTGTCCATGACTGTCATGGTAGCTCCCACTTCACCATGAAATTTTAAAATATAAAGATTACCCAACTTCTTTCCCCTTGCAAGCACTAAAACTCCCTTTGTTACTTGCCAATTTTCTAAAGAAAATTTAACTTTACACCTAGAATAAATTAACTAACTTACATAAATTAATTTTTTTTCAATAAAGGAACATATCTCACATCCTTTAAAAGCCACTGATTTTCATTTTTCAAATTCAAAAGTATATTACCCTTACCAACAATTTCACATTCCTTATTGTCACCAAGAAAAACCTTACTAAAAGCACCTTGTTTGAAATTTGTAAAAGCGTGTTGGCATGAAGTAGCATGGAAAGAAGCTCTAGAATCAAGTACCCAAGAGTCTGCAGTCATGTCTCCAGTAGCCAAGATTAAAACTCCATTGTCTTTTTCAGCTGCAATGTTTGCTTCATTGTTACTAACTTTGTCCTGTGCCATCTTATAATTCCAACAATTTTTCTTTGTGTGGCCTAGTTTGCCACAAAACCAGTAGGCACATGTCCTTCCTCTTGACAACGATCTAGATTTTGACCTCCTTCAATTATTATATTTTCCTCTTTCTTTACTTCTACCTCTATTACACGTACTTACAACAGTTAGTGCCTCACCAAACAAGGGTTCCTAATTTTTTCTCCGCATATCTTCACTCAGAAGAGTGGCTGCAAAATTATCGAATTTCAGCTTGCTTTTAGCAGCGATTGAAGTGCTCATTTCCTGCACAACACCTTCCCAACTATTGGGTAAAAAACACAATAGTAAAATAGCTTTAATCTCATCATCCAAATTAATTCCTACAGAAATCAGCTGGGTGACTAATGTATTAAATTCATTCAAATGATTTGGCATAACCCATCCTCACATTTTTAAATTATACAACTTTTTCATAATAAATACCTTATTGGAAGCAGATGCCATCTCATACATTGAAGATAGTTTGTCCCATAACTCCTGTGTAGTTTTCTCCGCATAGACATTAAATAAAACATTACTGGACAATGAAAGTAAAATTGTAGCTCTTGCCTTTTTGTCCAGCTTCTCCCATTCTTCATCAAATAAAGATCCTTTCCCTTTGGCTTTGCCATCCAATGCATTCGAAAGGTCTTGCTTGATAAGAAATGATTCCATCTGCACTTTCCAGAGTCTAAAATTTTGTCCTGCAAAATTTTCTATTTTCCACTTGTTTGCATCTTCCATGGCTACAGAAGTTCTTCACAATTTCCTGCACCAAATTTCTTCAACCTACTCTGATACCAATTGTTGAATACAATTGCAAAATCAAATGAAAAAGATATTGTAGAAATAAAAGATTAAAAAAACAACCACAAAATAAGAACACAGAATTTATCATGGTTCACCATTAATAAAATGGCTAGGTCCACACTCAGGGATTATCTCTTATTAATTCTCAAGTTCTGAATAATTACATATTCAGCCAATAGCATATTTATAAAACAGTCTTCAACCTCAATAATAAGAAAAAAAATCTATCAAAAAGGATTGCTTCTAATTATGTGAATACATGTAGAAAGAAGCTAGTCGTAAAGACATCCTTTTCGAATAAGGGAGAGAAACTTGCCAATTTATACAAAAGGCAACCTTATCTAGAATCTAGATAATTCGGGCTTCACCAAACCCAAAACATCGAACATGCTACTAAACAAATGAAGTATTAAAAACAAAAAACAAAGAAGAGAAACCACAAATTATACTAATTACTTTATTCGTGAACAAGTTACAGGTGCACAAGATTAACAATCTTCCTATTAAATAATTAACCAATTTGAGAACTAATTGTAGTTGTTTAACAACATACTGGATTGTAGCCAGCAAGCTGATTTTAACTAAAATCTTTTTAAACATGTCTACAATATGTTTCCAACACATATACAATCGTGCATAATTTGGTATGATTTATTTTAACACTACCTCTTGATGAATAATTGAATTTTTTTGGACTCTTAATTTATCTAACAACATAAAACTAAAAATAATACATTATGTAGAAGTTGTCCTTTGAAAAACAATTCTTAGTTCAGTGAAAATTCTTCAAGCTACTCCCCAATTCAGGTAAAGTCATCTAGCTATCATCCATGTTCCCAACATCATTGAGCAAAATTTTCACACAAAGTGTCTCATCACCCTTGTAAAGTTATGATATTGAACTTCTAGATTTTGGATCTCCCCTGAACTATTAGACACCAATCCTCACATGTATGTCTCATAACCCCAATGAGGTATAGTTTCTCTGATCCACTTGCACCTTAGACTATTGAGCATCTATATATTTTCTATTGCATCATTTCCTATATTCAAAGTGTTGGCCTCTTCAAAATAGAATAATTTCTTCATCTATAATGAAGTGATCATAATCACTATCATCTAGTTGCTCACCAAAAATGGCTGGAATTCTCTTAGTTCTTACAACTCAATAGCAACAAACTTCACCCTAGCAACAAACTTACATTCTAATACAAACTGACAACATATTTGAAAACAATCTTAACAATAGGTGTCTTCCTCTTGCCGAAGAACACTTCTAATTTGCAGCAAGCACAACTCCTTTATCGTATCAGATTAATCAATATCCTAAACCAATAAATATCAGTCTTCCCATGATGGCTTGGGGAAAATCTATTCTTCAGCAATATACCAGCAACTTCATCCCATTCCATTGAATCTCCATTGCCTTCACCCATAATAAAGACACAAAAAAATAAAAATCCAAGAAAGGAGAAGATGGAGCATGATGATTCTAATACCATATTAAAAACAACAAACAAAGAAGAGAGAAAAACTGCAAATTATATGAATTAATTTATTCATGAAGAAGTTATAGCTTTATAGGTCCAGAAGATTAACAACCTCCCTATTAAATAGCTAATTATTTTGTAGCTAATTGTAGTTGTTTGAGAACACACTAAACTATAGCCAGCAAATTGATCTTAACCAAATCTTCCTTGACACATCTACACTATGTTGTTGTTGGCTCTAGGAAAATTTACCAAAATTCAATTTAAGGAAAATTCACCACCAGCAATTCACCGCTGTGAAAAATTCATTGCATTAAAATTTTGTCATTAATTTCCCATGGTGGTGAATTGTCGATGGTAAATTTTCCTTGAGGTGAATTTTTTCGTGATGAATTGTTGGCAGGGAATCTTTCGATGGTGAATTGTTAGTGGTGAATTTTCCTGATGTCATTATTGTCACATATACAATCATGCATAATCCAGTATGACTTATTGTAACATGAAGATCATAATGTTGATTTTTTTAGTAGGAAAGATCTCTTGTGCATTCGTGGCGTCATAACAATCATTAATATTTGTTATCTATGATGTGATAGCAATCAATAGTTTTTAATCTCTGCATATATTTGTAGCAAGTAAATTCCAAAAGGAGAATTCAATATATATTGTTAACTCCATCTAGTTTCTATGAGGAGTATAAATTGGAAAGAGGATAGATTTTGTGAGAAAATTTGTTTTAGGAGCCAATGGTATGTTGAGGGGCATATAGTATTAAATCATGAATCATGGGTATGGTTCTTCATACATTTATTATTCTTGTGGAAACTCTGTGACTAGAAAAAAAGTATTTATTTATAATATATTTGATTTTTGATGTTTAATGCACCATAAAAATTACATTTTGATTAAGATGGATTGTCACTAATCCAACAGTATTGTGAATTCTCAATCTAAATTGGATAGAGATATAGTTTGGGATAATGACCTTCCTTTTCGGTAGTTTTTACAAAGGTAAATCATGACAACATAGGCTTATGTGTAATTTCATAAACTAAGTCTTTGTGATACAAGTTGCTTGGAGGGATTGTTGTAAAAAAGGCTACACAAAGAGAGACAATTTATGAAAAATATGGATGTGAGGTTAGTATAATTGATTTGTTTGAAACATATAGTTTTCTATTTTAAATTTTTTTATTTTAAAATTGTATTTACATATTTTGGAGTGATAAAGTTGTTGTTTTCATTTTTCATGGAGGTTCCATTAGACAAGTATTATGGATTAAATTTTCATACTAGGAGAATGAAAATTCAAATGCAACTAATGAATAAGAATTTATGGGGAATATTGAGTGGTAAGGAAAAAGTGCCTACAAGTGCAACTAAGTTATTGGATTGGAATAGTAGAGATGATAAAGCCAAGGCTATTATTGGTCTTGCTCTTTCTAACTCTAAACTACACCATATAGGTTTAGATAAATAATTAGGAGAAATTTGGGATAATCTTAATTAATTGTTTGGAGCAAACATATTCAATGTGAAATTTTCCCTAAAACTTCAATTGTTTAGGTTCAAAATTGAAGATGGAATCTCAATGTCAAGTCATATAAGTAGCTTGAGGTCTCTCATTAGGCAGTTAGGAGAAGAAAGAGGCTCCCATAGATGATGAAGATGCTAAATCTATCTTGTTAAACTTTCCTTCAAAATATAGTAATGTTATTTTTACACTTAGTCAAATAACTTTCCAAACTTTAGAAGATATGATTTCAACTCTTCTAGCAAAAGAAAAGAGGAAAAAAGAAGATAAAAAAGATGATTTTCAATAGGAGAAAGAACTATATTCACGAAGTAACAATAAAAGGTTAGGTACAAATAAAAGAGAAAATGTATGCTTTTAATATAAGAAAAAGGGACACATAGTAATTTTTTGTAGAATTCGTGCTAGCGATTTTTTAAGGAGAATCTCAAAGATGAATCAGATGTAGAAAAATTTGCTTGCATTGAGGATGAGGATTCATTAGATGATGATTTTTTTTGTTAATGACTCTTCTGGTTGTACTAATAATGCATTAGTACTATAAGCCTTCATTTGTGGAGGTTGGTGGTACTAGAAGATGGAGAATTTCCATTATCTCAAGTTAGCTTCTCACTTTGAGATGATTCTTTACATTAGAAGAATTTATTTCTTTAATTTCTTTCTTTTTTTTGTTGTTACTAATAGATTTAAAGAATACATGTGAAGTTTTATTTTTGGAGATAGGTGAGAGGTTTGGGGAAGACTTCAATATGGATGGTTTCCCAAAGAGTTCATAAGATTGTGTTGAGAATTATAACCTTGCAAGGTTCAATGATACAACTTGGTGGATGGTTGTCCTATAATTAGATTTGTGACTCAGGAGTTCAAGGAGAGGAAGAACTCAATAATTCAGCTCAGAGCTACACCTTTACGAGAGTCACAAGGAAACTTGGTGGAGTTCTTTCTGATTTAGGTTTTATTTCTTTACAGGAAGATCTTCTCAAGAATGTATATATATTTTTTAATCAACAAGTTTTGTTATGTAAGCCTTAAGGGGGGTCCCTTGGCAAAGTGAATTACAATTTTTAGGGGTATAATTGTAGGAACAATGTAATAAGGGGGGAATGTTACCATGCTTTTTTCCCCTTCAAATTAAATCATAAAAATCAATTGAAACAAATCATAGAGGATTTCAAACATCTTACACTTTAGTCTCGACTCATATCAACCCTATCAATCAATTTTAGTTGAAATCAAGTAATTTTAACAATTCAACAATCACTATCTACAATTTTTTTTTTTATCTAAACTATAAGTGACAATTGGCATCAAATTTAGCTAGCATTAGACATTGACACATTAATATTATTTTTTTCATTTAAATCTATATTTTTATAACATGAACTCAACCAAGGGATCTAACTAATTTGAAATATTATCCATCGTGTAGATAGCAAGTTGTCAACAATGTTTTTTAGAACCACACTATTTTCCAAAAACATATATACATTAGATGAAGAGTTTTTTATAGATAAAAGGAATCATTTTTACAAAAAATAGAATTATACCACAAGGGTAAAATTAGAGCAAGTGGAATACATTGTAAGCATAATCATAGATCTCAAGAAGTTAAAATCTCAAACCTTAATAATTTCATCAATGATCTCATTTCTAATATCAATTCTTAGTTTACAAGTCTACATCCTACAAAATCATAGTAGTAGAAGTCAACATTGGCATCTATAGACATGAAAAATTAGCAACATACATTTAACTAATTCATATTCACCATTCATTAAATTGAATCTCTAAACTCCTCCATTTAAACTAAATAAATTCATCTTTAGTACTAACATCATCCTCTTTGATTAAATAAATCAAATTTCTATTTAATCAAATCTTTATCATTTTCCATCTCCTTTTGATTTAGTTTAATCCTTAAATCTAAGTCAAATGGGTCAAATCACCTAATCATCATCTTAAATTAATCAAACCATGATTAATGCTAATCCTAATCCTCTTTTCTCTAGATTTTGCAACTTGCACAAATAAATCAATTTAATTCATTTATTAAATCTTCATTTTCCATCAACATGGCATCTTTACGTAATATTCCTCCAATTTGAATTTTCCCTCCTACATGACTTGTCCTTTCCAACATAGCATTAACTCCCCTCTTACATGTCCCCCACTTGGCATTTAAGACTTTTCTTCTCCCTCCAACAAGCCATCTTTTAAATTTCAAATTTCCCCCTCTTTGGCACATTGACCAAGATGTGCACAACCTTCATCCTATCACATCTTGACAAATGGAATCTTGTCATTAGTTTGTCGTTTGTCCCACATTCTTCATATCTTGCATTTTTCTATCATTTTATTCTATAAATAGAGAACCTCTCTATTGATTTAATCCTCCACAATCTTAGGCAACTTGATACACATTCATCTTGCACTTCATCTTGGTCATCATCTTGCATCTTGTTCATCATATCACATAGCATCTTCAAAGCAGTTTTCATCATTTAGCTTATCAAAAAGGGGTTGGGAAAGGACTAGTTTCCACATCAAAATAGCACCAATCCCCCTATGAGATGATGGTTTGATCCATTCTAGATAGGTTTACATGCTTATGTGCTTTCTTAGTATGATTTTATTATCATGTTTTCTTGTCTTAATGTGATTAAAAATTTCATTGGGAGATTGATTATTGTTTTTGCTAACCGGGCTAATTCTCTTTTGTGTTGATCATGTTAGCCTAGGCAAAAATATTTCTCACATCTTGATCACTGAGGTATGTAGTAGTGAGGATGACGAACCCGAGAGAGGTATACCGATACTTTTTGAAGACTTTAGAATCTCTTTATGATTAGCACCCTATCCTTTGAGTTTGAAAACCAATCCCATGAAATCTTCCTAGTCTACCCACAACTCATCGATTATGACCAACGAGGACCACCAATTCTTGACACATTTGAAAAAATGAGGCACTCTCATAATTCATGGGACTAAGGGATAATATTCTGTGTGGGGATCATAAAGCAGGATTCATTATCGACCTGGATACACATGCATACTATGGGGAAACGATTGAATCCCCTAGTTGCAAAAGCTTAAAACTGAGAATAATCTCTAGGTCCTTGACTGAAAACCACACTATGGCACTCTCCAACCCGAGAAAAGTAAAAAGAAAGGACGCATCCAATGGTGAAAACCTCTTTGAGGTGCCTGAGGATGGGGGATTCAATCTTCCTTTCAAAGCTCTTCATCAGGAAAAATTAGCGGTCCTAATAGAAGAATGCAATCCAGTTAATCTAGGAATAGAGGAGACCCCGCACATCACATTCTATGCAGAGTCATTACTATCAGAGGAACAAGAGCTCCTAGCAACCTTCTTGAGAGAAAGACAAGTTAATTTTGCATGGAGCTATGCAGACATGCTAGGGCTCTATCTAAAAATTATAGTTCATCACCTAGCAGTATACTCTAAAGAAAATCTTGTTAGACAAAAGCTTAGGAAAATGCACCCTCAGATCGCCCTGCTATTCAAAATGGAATTGAAGAAGCTACTAGACGCATGATTCATTCAACCAATCGACTATCCAGAATGGGTGTCAAACCTGGTTCCTATCTCAAAACCCAATGGGGGCATCAGAATTTGCACAGATTTCAGGAACTTAAACAAAGCATGTCCAAAAGATGATTTCCCATTGCCCAACATTAAAATGATTGTGGACATGACAGCAGGACACGAAATGCTTTCCTTGATGGATGGTTTCTCAGGATATAGCCAAATAATGATTGCTAAACAAGACCAACACAAAACAACTTTCACTTGTCCATGGGGGACTTATTGTTGGAATATGATGTCATTCGGCTTGAAGAATGCAGGAGCAACATACCAAAGAGCCATGATGTTAATCTTCTATGACATGATCCATAAAACTATTGAAGATTATGTCAATGACATATTAGCCAAATCTAGAAAGAGGAAGGATCACATAGCAACCTTAAGTGCCATTTTTGACAGGCTAGAGGAATACAAGGTCTGATTAAATCCAAAGAAGTGTGTCTTTGGTGTACAATCAGGAAAGTTTCTAGGATACATAGTGTCAATGAGAGGTATTGAGGTAGACCCTACCAAGGTAAAAACAATCCTTGATATGGAGGCACCCAAAACATTGAAACAATTAAGAGGCCTCCAAGGCAAGCTTTAGTCCATCGAAAGATTTATAGCACAACTGGCGGATAAACAAATCCCTTATTCTCACCTACTTCACAAGGAAGTAGTGTACAAGTGGGATGAAAAGTGTGAGGATGCCTTCAATAAGATCAAAGAATAACTACTTACACCGCCAGTCCTCATGCCACTGATCCCAAGAAAGCCATTAATTCTCTGTGTCAGCAACAACAACAACCCTCAGTGCTCTTCTAGCTTAGCATGATGAAAATGGGACAGAAAGGGCCATATATTACATCAGCTGCACAATGGTTTGGCATGAGTTAAACTACTCATTCATTAAGAAAGTATGTATACCAGTATTGTTTGCTTCACAGAAATTCAGACATTACATGTTAGCACAGAAAGTCAAACTCATTGCCAAAATTGATCCCCTCAAGTACTTACTGTCAAAGGCAATGTTTAGTGGAGGATGGCTAAATGGGTCATGATTCTATTTGAATATGACATAGAGTATGTGGAATGAAAATAAATCAAAGGTCAGGTAATCACAAATCAGCTTGTAGAAGCACCCATGTATTCAGAGAATCCACTCATATCAGAGTTTCCAGACGAATCCATCTTCAATCTCAATATAGCCAACCACTGGAAACTCTACTTTGATGGCTCATACATGCAACATGGATCATGAGTTGGTGTCTTTTCCATCACCCCATAGGGGGATTGCATACCAAGGTCCTATAAATTGGCATTCCCCTACACTAATAACACTACAGAATACGAGTCTTTAACCATAGGTCTCAAAATAGTAGTGTAGTGGCACATCATGGCCCTCAATGTATACAGAGACTCCCAGCTGATAATAAATCAAGTGAATGGTGAATACCAGACTAAAGATGATAAACTGAATCCATAAAAAAAGATGGTAGAAAGCCTCGAAGAATCATTCACTAATATCACATTTGAGCAAATTCCTAGAGCAAACAACAAAGCAGCAGATGCCATGGCAATGATTGGGTTCCTACTAGACATCCCTCACAATGTCCCAAAATATGAATTCTTGGTAGAGCAGCTTCTCGTGCTTACATTCAAGGTACTAGAATCAGAATTTGTGTGTGAAATCGTTGGTCCTAGTGATCCCTGGTACCATGACATTTATACCTACAGTTTGCGAATAGGGGTCTTACCTGCTAACTTACCTTCAAGCCTAAAAGGAACCCTTTTTAAGAAAGCATCCCGGTTTGTCATCCTAGGAAATACCCTTTAACGTAGGAGCATAAAAGGAACCCTACTATGTTGTTTAAATGTTGAGGAGGCATTGACCACTTTAACTAAGGTGCATAATGGCATCTATGGTTCACACTGGAGTGGAATGACCCTAGCTAAGAAATTGCTAAGGATTGGGTATTATTGGCCTACAATGGAAAGAGAAGCACATGACTACGTCAAAAGGTTCCTACAATGTCAGTAGCATGGGGACCTCATCTATGTTCCAGCTCAAGAACTTCATCCCATCATCACACTATGGCCCTTTTTGCAGTGGGGACTCTATCTCATTGGAAAGATAACTCCCACCTCTTCTAATGGCCACAAGTTCATCATAACCACCACTAAGTACTTTACCAAGTGGGTGGAAGCCATCCCCATGACATATATAACTGGGAAGCATATATCAAATTTCATCCTGAACTATCTCATTTGTCGCTATGGTGTCCGATAGGCCATTATCTTAGATAATGGGACACATTTCAAGAATCAGAATGTCCGCGAATTATGTGAGATTAAAAATCCAACATTGCTTCTCTGCCCCGTACTATCCCCAAGGAAATGGCCAAGTAGAAGCCACCAGTAAAACCATTTTGAAGATCCTCAAGAAAATAGTCAATGATGTAGGTCATGACTAGCATCTGCAGCTAAATCCCACCCTCTGGGCCTACTGAACTAGCATCCACACACCAACAAGTGCTACCCCCTTCTCCTTGGTCTATGGATCAAAAGCAGTACTCCCCATTAAGATCGAGCTCCCATCACTGAGAATATCACTGCAAAACCTCATCAGGGATGAGGAATACCAAGTATCAATACTGAATGAGCTGGAGTTATTGGATGAGCGACGGATAGAAGCACTAAATCACCTCAAGTATATCAAAACCGACTTAAGTAGAGTTACAACAAGAAAATTAGAAGTAGAACATTCAAAGTCAGAGAATTGGTGCTAAAGGAAAATTAAAAGAACGTCCCTAATCCAGATAGTAAGGGAAAGTTTGAGCCTAATTAGTAGGCTCATTTGTGATCACAATGAGCTACAAGTCAGGGGCATATTAATTATCAACACTAGAAGGAAAACCTCTATAGGATCCCATCAATAGCTCCCATCTCAAAAAAATTTATGCCTAAATATTTTGAGGTATAGAACCAAAAAATCAAAAAAATCAAAAAATGTCCTGAAAAAATAGTCATTCTGATGAAAACCTGGCAAACAGGCATCTTGGTGACAACAAAAAAAAATCAGAAAAAAGATTGAAAATAGTAAAGAGAAAAAAATCATCCGCTAGTGAAAACCACTTCAGTGGCAATTGGGAAAGTACCTTGGTGAAAACCTGGCAAACATGCACCTTATGTAAATAAGCACGTTCCATCCACTAGGATTTTCATGGCTTGTTCTGTATCATCCATCAATTATGCATCCATCGCATTCCATATCTCCATCCATCACCAATCTTTTCGGCATCCACGTCATAGCTTGGTCTTGTGTTCATGTCATGATCCCTCCTAGTACTACTCGGCCCATTCCCAAGGTCAGTTTTTCCTGCCTTTATCAGAGTAGACTATTGCATCATGTTGGGGGCATGTTCTCATCGGATCAAATTCATGTATATTCTTGAAAGCCCTTAAATCAAAAAATATAAAAACATTTGATAAATCATAAAATCCAAAAACATTCGCAAAATCAGAAAATCCAAAAATATTGCAAAATCAAAAATCCAAAAAATATTAGAAAAATCAGAAAATCCAAAAACATTCAAAACATATCAAAATCTCAAAAAGCGGGTCAAAAAAGCCAGTCAAAAGCCGAGTCCTCTTGTCGAACTATGGGTCTCTGAGCCTTGAACGTAGGCAAGGTTGATCTTTGATCATCCCCCAAGACAATTAGGTCAATCCTTTAGGAGTCCGTCATAATAAATTGACATTTCATCATGTATATCTTCATCTGTAAATCGGTCAAGTCATCTTGTCGAACTATGTAGTCTTTGCATATAACATAGGCAAGGCTAATCTATTTGATCAGCCCCCGAGGCCCCTAGGATAGGTCTTTAGGTTAGGTCTTGGTCAAAATCTCAGAAAACCTTAAAACATTGGAAAATTGAAAATTAAAACATTTGAAAAATCTCAAAGAATACCAAAAATAGCCTCAAAACATGTCAAAAAACTCCAAAAACATCCAAATATTTGAAAAAATCCATTTGTCTCATCTCGCTTTCACCCACAATAAAAATCACTCACAATAAACTAATCATCATCCCCAACCTTTGGTGAAATAGCTGGAAACAAGTCTAGCAGGTGAAAAGTGAAAATTCAAAACATCAAGTCTTAGGTTTAGGTCAGTACATAAACAAGTTGGTCAACTCTTTGTGTCAATAACCTATCATCCAATTGGTCCCATATCAGTCATCTGATAACATCATGTCATTGGTTTGTCTTTTGTCCCACACTCGCCATATCTTGCATTTTTCTATCATTCTATTCTATAAATAAAGACCTTCTCTATTGATTTAATCCTCCACAATCTTAGGCAACTTGCACTAGTAGAATTTGACAAATAAATGACTATGTGACTAAAATTTTTAGTCATATGACTAAAACATTTAGTCACGTGACTAACACTAGTAGAATTTGGCAAATAAATGACTAGTTTGATCATCATAAGTGACTAATTTCATCATCGGATAAAATCACAACTAAATAATTGGTCAAACAAATAAAAATGACTAAATAAATGACTAAACGAATGACTATTAATCTTCTATTCTTTTCTCTTTCGAATTTGATCATAATTTATAGAGCTTAAGCCCCCCTCATGGGACCCCTACCTAAGCAGGCCATTTGGCCACCTAGGTTACTTGGTGCACCAAAAATACCTATTGTGTGGAAGGAATTGCCTCTCAGTGTAGTCTTAAGGCCTTCACATATTTTATAAAAAAATTTAACATTTACATTCTTTAATTTTTATTACTCATTATGTTAATGAATCATTAATGTTTTTAACTATGATTTGAAGCTAGTTTGATTTCCCTATTGTGTTAGCATGTCAAATGTATCAAAGAGAAATTATGGTTAATTTCACTAATAAATTATGATTTAAACAATCCAATTGCATTTTGAGGACTATTTTGGAGACACTTTTATTTCAAAAGGTCAAGTACACAACTATAAATGACTAATTTGATCATTATAAGTGACTAATTTGGTCATTGTATAAAAAACACAACTAAATAATTAGTCACACAAATAAAAATTAGATAATATAATATTAAAGTGGATAATTAAAAAAATATATTTCGAATTGAGAGAGTGGATTGTACTGTAATATAATATAATATACTATAATATATATTATTATATATTATATAATAATATAGATATAATATATATTATATAATAGTATATAATAGTATATTTAATATACTATAATATTTATAATATAATAATATTATATTATATTATATAATATAAATATTATATTTAATATACTATAATATTTATAATATAATATAATATAATATTTATAATATATTAGATAATATTATTACACCGAAGGCGTCCCATGCTTGGTATTTGTGAGCCATTTTTACCTCTCACGATGTAGATTGTTCGACAAGAAATCCCCTGTGATGAAATCCATCCCAACTGCTCACCATTTTTCCCAATAGAATGCCCCAATTTCTATTTGAAGAATAATATCGACATCCTTGACAGGACAACACAACTATATGCTTTGCTTTGAAGAAAAATCTATGTGGGCTTGTGATAGTAGGGTTTGTTCATCATCGTTCAAAGCTCGACACCATTTATGCAGCAGATAACTCGCTTTGCCTCTTCCAAATTTTACCCTTGCTCTCGTTAAAACCTAAATGTGCTCTCCTCATTATTTTAATTTGAATAAGCATACTTTAAAACCCTACTGAAATCTTATTTTTAGGCTGCATCTTGCCGAATTGGAGAAGTGAAAGGTCAATACCAGCAAAGAAGAGTTTGGAGGAGCAGAAACCAATAGTGCCGACAAAGCAGTAAAAAATGTAGGGTTCCTCCATTTCAATTCATGAGCAGTTTTTTCCTCTCTTATTTTTCATTTGTTTGAGCCTACTTTCTTGAGTGTGACAATGTTTCCCACAGCACCAACCACTTCATCTAGCTCCCCTATATCCTCTGTTCATACGGTCTATTTAAAAGCCCAGAAGCAGAACAGTGACAGTGCATCTTGTTCGCATAACAATGGCAACTGATACGCTTGAGTGGACAGGGTTGTTGGGATGGTCGAATTGTCTCTGGTAGTTATAATATTTTTGAATCCTGGCCCTTCAAATAGTAAATATTCCAAATCTTCTCTAAAACAAACATCATCCAAAATCAATAGTGTTTGCTTCGTTTGCCTTTAAATCAACTGCTTTAGCTACATGTGCGCATCTTCCAAATTCTGAAATTCTTGCCTCTTCGTTCCAACAAGCTGCTTCCATATAGTCCCCAAAATGCTCTTTAGGTTTGGAGACTATGAGACAGTGATGAAAATCACATTATTGTCGAAGTATTTTGATATCAACGAAAGAACAATTAAATTTTAGACTAACTAATTTTTAGGGTTTTTTCATAAATACTTTAAATTTTGAGTGCACAACTATTTTAGATGAGGTGTAGATTGATTACATTTCTATTTTATATAGAACATTACAATGATTTTAATAAGTATACATCTAAATCAGAAAGTCCCCTCCTTTAAGCAGTGATGTACAAGGAAATCTGTTTGTCAAAAGTCACCCAGGTTTCCTGATCTGAATGCATCTATAGAATTTGAATCTTGATAGATGTTTTTTTCCTCATATACTATTGTCCTGAACACAATTGATCTAACTATTTTATTTGTGTACAATTTAATTAGAATTAAACCAGATCACTATACCGATTGTCAATAGAGAAAAGAATTATACCTCTAATTTGATGATCATTGTAGAGAGCCAATACCAAAGTAGTTTTACCTCCACCAGCCATGCAGTGCACTGCAACAACTAACACCTCATTCTGTATCAAAAGCCCCTTCAACTACCCAATGTGTTTCTCCAATCCCACATAAAACTGAGAATCTCCAGGAACAACACTCTTGGTATCCTCCTCCATTTCAATACTATCAATAAAATGAACAGAATCCATGAGTTGAGATTTTTGCAAATGGTTAAGCTCTTCTACAATTTCCTAGACGCTTTAGGGGAATTGATCCAAGCAGCCACACTATCAGAAAATCTAGGCTACACAATTTGTCATGTCCATAACTAGAATGGATGTAAAATTAAAACTAATAAAAAACTTGAAATTTTTATTGTCATATTTTAATACTGGAAATCTAAGATATCTGGATGAACAAACAGTATTTGAAAAGAAACCAAAATTGTAGGTGGGTGTATTCTATAAAGAAATTTTAGAAAGGCCCTAAAATCAATAAATTTTCTTTAGAAGGTATGTATGCTAGCCCAGGCCAGGGTTACAACTGCACCTCCTATGGAGTGGCCCCAAAATATAATGGCTTGATCCCTTAAAGCAATTGAGGCACTATATGATATATACGTGGGGTTATAAATGTTAAAATAAAATGAAACAAAAAACTCTTTTGGAGTTTAGCTACTATCTGAAACTTGTGTTTGTGCGCCCAGTAGATTAGGGAAAGCTTTGTTGTTGGGTAAGAATTTTTGGGGTTTTTATAGTTTATAGGGCTTCTTGATTCCTCTTGCAATTGGGTGCAATCCTTTAGCTATTGGGATTGGAGGCAACTGGTTGTATCAAAATCAAGTGTGTCCCTGCAAGCCAATTATATTATAGCAATTTGTTGTTTTAAAACATTCTTAAAATAACTTCCTACTGGTTTGGTCCTTAAAAAAAATTAAAGCTTGGTTTTCATCTCATGGCCAAGCCAGATGCCAATTGGGTTAGTGAGACCTCCCTTGTGGAAGCCCCAACCCAAGGATTTATCTCCATTTACCTATACATATTGTTTTCAAGGCTCATTTGATCTCCAACAAAGGTTTTGTTTTACTTGTTAATTATTTGATTTGAGTTTATTCCCTTCCAATCATTTTCTAGATATTCCATCACCGCTAGTGTACAAATCGAATAACAGAGGTGGGCACCGTCAAGCTTAAAACCTTACCAATTACATTAGAATAGCCATCACATTAAAATCTTATTGATTTTCTTAGAGCAAGGATCTCTGAAGTTTGAACTTTGTTTATTATAAATTTATTGCAATGATTTTAATGGGTTTTCAGTTTACTAAACAGTTTGTATGAAGCATAACCATGTGTGTACAACAATATGATTTCTTCATATCTGCTGAAGAGGAACTGCAATAGTATTTGGTGGAAAGTGGGCAATCGAGATGCAAATTATAATTGGCTCTCCGATAATCATTTTCTCAACATTTTAAGTTTTCAAGGTTTATTTAAGTTCTCCCAATGATTGCTTTCTTGAAGTAAAATATGCCTTTATGTTTTAAATGTTCCTTTGTTCTCCAGAAAAGGCTCTGTTTTACCTGTTAATTGTTTGATTTTAATAGATTTCCTTACAATTATTTTCTACACATTCCCAACTAGTTAATAGAATGCATAATTACTACCAATTCCCACTTCATCAGCATTATTGTACAAATCCAATGACAGATGTAGGCACTGTCAAGCTGAAAACCTCACCAAACACATGAGAACAGTCAGAATTTCAATTAAAAATATAAGGTTCAATTAGTTTACGGGACACCTTAACATCAGACAAAAATATTCTTTCCATTAATATTTGATGGATGTATGTATCCTCTTTAGTTGTGCAGTTTGTATTTACACGTCCCAATTGCATTTGCTTGAAAAAATTTAAAGCTTTTAAAAAATCCACTTTGTGCATATCCTACAATCATTGCATTCCATGTGATAACCTCTCTTTGAGGCATTCTGTCAAATAGTTTATGTGCCTTTTCTATGCTTCCACATTTTGCATACATGTCTACCAAAATCCTCCTTCCATGATGCTTTGATGGATGTCCATACCCAGTTCCAAAGCTCCCATTTTGACACACGCAAGGAGGATACTGGCCAAGGTTGTGGAATTTGACTTTACACTAGCCAATTGCATTTGCTTGAAACTTTGTAAAGCCTTTTCAACAAATCCATTTTATACTTTTCCAACAAACATAATGACATATTTTCAGGTAGTCTTTAAATATCTCATGTAATAACATGCAATATATGTGTGGTAGTTATATTTTGTAGCCCCACTCATATAAATTGGTCTCTGTATTCCTCATCCATATCATAATTTCCTATATGCTTTTGGGATATATTGATAAGAAGTTTATTTCCATGGTGGGGGCTGGAAAAGTTATGAGTTTATGTTGGTGGGCTCTCAATATTGCTGTTGTTTTGAGAGCAAACAATCTAGCTTACTTGTTGCTCTAAATTGTAGCTACTAAAGTGCACCTGCTTACAATCATAAACTCTTAATGGGTGTCCTATTTTAAATAAAACTTGTGATTGTGTAAAGCCGAAATATAGTGAATTGGAGGAAATATTTGTATAAGTTCAATTTTGAGAAATAAATTACAGTAGTAATATAAAATAGTTTTTCTTTTGCAATAAGTATTTTTAGCAACACACTATACCACTATTTATAGAGAGGGTAGTTTTGTTTTTATAAATATGTCAATGGCAATATTTAAGAGAAGTTCTAACACAGCTTGCACAACACTTTTATCTATCATATGCATTTTAGTGCATGTAGAATTACTTCTAACTGTCCACTTGTTGAACTATATTTACAGAGTAAAAGCTTGATTAGGCTTTGTTGTTATTCATGTTTGGAACTTACAATCTTTTTCTAAGCATATTGGATTTTTTTCATCTGCTTGTACAATGGTTACACAAAAGAGGAATCAAAGCATGTAAAATGGTTATACAAATAATAAAATGGCTACAAGTAGAGGAGCTGTTAAATATCTTCCATTGAAATTAGATTTATCCAGTAACCGCCTTTTGAAGCACATGCTTAATAATTGTTCAGGCAAACACAAAGCAATATCAGGCCAAATTATTTTAACAAAGAATGACATTGATTTTAGTGCCCATTTCAGCCTACCATGCAGGCTATTTACAAGTATCTTTTATTTGCATTTTGAGTTTTCATTCCCATCTATTTTGAGAAAAATCAACATACATTGACTTATGTTGGGCAATTGTGAGGTCTACAATCCCAAAATTAGCTGTCAGGCAACAAAAGCTCAATGTGAAATAATGATCAACTAGTTCTTGAACTTTAATTGACTCAAGGGCTTGTTGCCTTTTGCCCATGGCTATTTCCCATGTTAAGAACAAGGATTGTTTAAATTAAATTGCCTCCTACCAAGAATAGTAAGGAAATGTCTTTTATCTGCGACATGTTTTCTTGCTCAATTCTACAATCTAATTGAGTGTAGGTGGAAATAGATGTTAAGTCTAATGGATTTGTTATTGTAGGTATGCACTGGAATAGACATATCCATTTTACAGTGATAGTTTGCAAATAGTAAATTGAAGGGATTTATGGATATTCACAAATAGTAGAGGTAGTGATTTTGAAAACATTGGAAAGAGAGAATTCTGAAAATGAAGAAGGGTAAGCTTTCCTTACCTTCTGTCTAGGACCTGTTGAGAAGCTTCATGATACAGAGAGAACCAGTAGACATCAATTGCACGTGGAAGTTAACTTTGCTGGTAGGATGGTTTTGTTATTTGAAGAAGATGCCTCGTACTTGCAACAAAATATGATCTCTTAGTTTTTCATTGCAGCAATATCATAGCTTATGAAATAATTGGAAGTAAGGAAAACATATTGATTTTGTCAGAGATGAACATTGACCTTTATTTGCACTGAATATACAATCATAATGGAAAGTGAACTCAATACACCAAACCATGGTTTTCATACAACAATGCTAATGCACATAAATGAAAGCCATTTCGCTACACACAACAGTGCTGGAATTTGAACACAAAGCAAAAAGAATATTTTCATTAGAGTTTTCAAAGGCTTTTAAATAGCACACTCAATTATAGCACTATGTTATCCATACAACAAATGGCTGCGATCTACAAATCTAGTCACATTCAGCCACATGCAATTGTCAAGTGTGTAATCAATCTCCATAAGCTTCCGCAGCATGTTCCTTTAAATTTTATGCTACTTCATTTATATATGAGGTTGTTGAGCATAATACAGGAACTTATTATAATCCTATTTATTATTAGTTTTTTCCCCTACATTTTTGAAGATATTGTTCGTAATAGCTGTTTCTAATTTTTTGAGTGTCCTTGGAAAGATTTGGTTCACCTATGACACATTTTTTCTTGAGATGGATAGCTATATAAATCAAAGATGAAGTGACTGTCTTTCCTAATGCCCCTGTTTTATTACTAAATTTAATAAATTTCATTGCCTTCACACTGTTGTGTATCTTTGAGAAGTAGTGATTGTTACTCAGTTGCTTTGATAGTCCGAACTACTCCTAATTCAGCTCTCCAACCTAAAAATGAAGTACTTTCAAAAATCTTCAATCATAGATTAATATTAACAAACACAAAATATTGGACAAATTTATCTCTTAAAAAAAAAGTAATAATATTTTTTAAATAAACTTAAATACTACCTGTTACAATACCTAAAATAAGGATCAGTCATGGTAATGGCCTTCAAAAATATCAATTCATAAATAAAAATATATGTTGCAAGTTAAAGTTTGTTTTCAGGCACACAAATCAAAGATTTAGAGAGGGTATGAGGAAGAGAGGCATTTGATTTGCAGGTTTTTACTAGGAAGATTCATGAAGAGAGGTGCTCTAAGTGTTAAACAATTGAAAGATAGGAATTTAACAATGAATTTGTTTTCTTTTTGTGAGTTAAAATATGTTTTTGATATAATAGTTATGAATATGGTAGGCCTAGGAAAATGTTCAGGTCTCATCTTTTTTGAAGCCCTACAGTGGTGTATGTTCAGATCCTGAGCTAAACGAGATTATACTACAGTATAAAGGAATACTGTTAGAAGAAATGAAAATATACGATATTACTTTTAAAATACTACAACATTAGCCCTAAAACAACAAGAAGTTAAATACAAAAGTAATTGTTTTAAATTTCTCTTTAGGTTGTCATCAAATGCCTAGGCTTCTATTGGGTCTTCTTTGGCTTTGTCTTCTCAACTAGAAATCAAAACCAAGTATGTATTGGTTGTATTGTTAGATTCTCATTATACTAAGTTGGCAGAGCTTGTTGAAAAGGCATTTCTTTTGCAGCCTCTAGAAGAGGTTGTGGGCAGAAACAATATTACAATCTTGAAAGTAAAAGATTTTCTCTAGGTAAAAGATATTTTTGTTAAGTTTAATCTTCAACAATGATAATTTAGAGTGCATGGTAACAAAACATTCTTTTGAAAGAATATGCATGATGATGTGCTTGTTTCATCTCCAGTTGAAACCTTATTAATGACAGTCCCTTTTCTAATGCATTGATCCAGTCCATTATACCTTACCAAAATATGTCCCATGTTCATTAATATATGACTGTTTCCCTTACATTTGCAACCTTCATGTGCTTTGGGAACTTAACTGTTCTCATGGCTTCTTGTTGAATTGTCCTGTACTCCTGACTTAATGCATTTTGATTTTGTTGTCTTCCTTTTATTGACTACAATAAGTTCACAATACAGCTATTAATTGTAGTCAAGGCTAATACATGATTGTATGCGAGGTTCCATTCTCAGTCACAACCACTGTCAACATTCATACAACTTTGATTTCATCTGCCATGCCTATGATAGGCCTACTGCCCTTTAACTTATGAGTTTGTTGCTCTTTAACAATAAAAAGGTTGCCTTTTAAAGTGTAAAAAAATTTCCTTTGAAAATGTTGTCCTATTCCTCTTAATTGCTGCTCATTGATGGTGTGGCTTGCTGCACTTTTAGCCGTGATTTTCTTCACTTATAGTCATGATTTGCTGCACATCATTTGGACATTGATTTGCTGCACTTTTATGGTGAATTTTTTGCACTTTTTGTCATCTATTACTGCTCTTTTTTATACATTAATTTGCTTCACTTTTATGGTCATCATTTTGCTGCATATCCATGCCATCATTGCTGCATTTTAACTATTATTATTTCTGTACATAACTGTCATCATTTGTTGCACATAAAAGTTGATATTGTTGCTCATTTTTGAAGTCATTATGCTGCTCTATATGAACTCATATTGCTGCACCTTTTGTTGTGATTTTCTGCTCATAAGACTTCATTTGCTGCACTTTTTATTTTCCCATATTTCTTGATCATATTGCATCATTATTTTTGTCTATTGAAACCCTCATAACTTCATACCTACCCCACATTATGCTATTTGTTCTCTATGACTGTCATACCTCAATATCTTGACATTGCTGCCCCTAAATCCATTTGAAACCTATCATAAATATCACCCCAATCTGAAGCTCATGGTAGGTTTTCCTCTTCATCCAAACAACTACCTTAAACTACAATGATAATGAAGAAACAATATCCTGTTTAGCTAAGCCATTAGCCATACCTTGCTCATCTAAATCTCTAGACGCCATGAACAAGGTTGCTGCCTTTTACTTGCTCCTTGACAACCCCTACTAACATACATACAAATGCCCTTTTTACTGTCTTGGAACCTCATAGATCCAAAATCTTTCCATTCTCATACTATCATTTACGTTGGTGGCTATCTTGTGAGATTCAGGACTGTCTTGCATTAAAAAAGATGTCTCTTCTCTTATAAGGGCTGCCTTTTCTGCTCTTTAAAAGTGATCTTGATGCTTGGTATGACTATGATGGCAGTCTTCCTTGAGAATAATAATTCCAAAACAAGCATGAGGTTATTAGTTTAAAGCAATACTGTAGAGGGTTCAAAACTTGAGAATACTAATTCCATAACAAGCATGAGGTTATTTGATTGGAACAAAATTCAAGCAACAATAATTCAAAGGATGCATGTATCCAACGAAAAGACTACAATTGCCTATGCCAGGTGCTAAGACCTTATTTGATGTCACCATGCTTGCATGGTTAAAGAATTTTTTGTTTGCATATTATATCTTGGCATAGTTCACCATAACTAGATTTTCATTTACTTCTTGAGAAAATATATACATCTTCTAAAATATTGCCAATTTTCTCTCTTCTATACTTTTTGACTTTATTTTCCATTCGATGTTTGTTATCTGTAGTAGGATTTTTTCTTCTTAGATTGATTTGTCTTGTTCAATGTTATTGTAGTAGATGCAGTGCTACTTTTTGTAGCATGGCACAATGTTAGAAATACAAGCATGTGTTATTTACGGGAAGATGCAATTGTAGCAAGCATTGGGAAATCATCAATGAGGATGGAAATTGTTGAATCATCTTTATTGGAAAAAGGTACTTTTGCATGGCACGTTTTGATTTTGTTGTTGTAGAATAGTAGGTCCAATTTGTGACTTTTATATAAGAACTATCTTTTCTAGTATTGAATTGCAATCTTACAAATCCTGCATTAATGATATAAAATGCACAATGGAAGTGCACCAATGATCATCTTATAGGTAGCAGTGCAAAACAATCTCCGCTTCTGTGCATAGCGTCCACAATGTCTTCTTTGTATCCTTTATTCTCAAGTTAATAGTTTAAAGTAGTACTGTAGAGGGTTCAAAACTTGATAATACTAATTCCATAACTATCATGAGGTTATTTGATTGGAACAAAATTTGAGGAGAACTAATTCAAAGGATGCATGTATCTGAGGAAAGGATTACAATTGCCTATGTCAGGTGATAATACCTTATTTGATGTCACCATGCCTGCATGGTTAAAGAATTTATTTTTTGCATAATATATATGTTGGCATAGTTCACCATAACTAAATTTTCATTTACTTCTTGAGAAAATATATACATCTTTCAAAATATTGCCAATTTTCTCTGTGCTATATTCTTTATTTTATTTTGCATTTGATGTTTGTTATCTGCACTAGGATTTTTTCTTCTTAGATTGATTTGTCTTGTGATATGTTATTACAGTAGATGTAGTGCTACTTTCTGCAACAGGGCACAATGTCAGGAATACAGGCATGTTTGATTTATTGGAAGATGCAATTGTAGCAAGCATTGGAAAATCATCAATGAGGATGGCAATTGTTGAATCATCTTTACTGGAAAAGGTACTTTTTCTTGTCATGTTTTGATTTTGTTGTTGCAGAATAGTAGGTCCAATTTATGACTTTTATATAGAACTATATTTTCCTAGCACTGAACTACAATCTTACAAATCCTACATTAATGATCTTTAGTTAAGCACATAATAGCTCACCAACCTGTAAGAAAATGACACAAGAACTATGATAACCTCAGTATACAGAAGGCTCTAAATGATTGTATGTACATGTTTTTAATTTGACAACACAAGTTCTATAATTAATACTTAGTTTTTATTCTGTCATTCTCAACTTTTTAATTTCTTATACATATTCTTAATCCTTAATTTTTCTTTTTGAATGGTAAGCATCTAGTAGAATATGAATGAATAGCTAATGATCAAATCATGAATATATTCATTAACTTAGTTATTGAACCTGCCTCTTGCAATCTGCATTTTTAGTAGCCACATTTGCAATAAATTGAATTTGAGTAGTACACAGTCTTTTTGTAAACTAATTTGATAGTTTGGGAAAATGAATATAAACACAAGTTTTTTGTGTACTCTATATAACAGGATTTTAACTGGATTCTATTATTAAGAGAATATATTTTAATGATAAATGAGTAGCTTGTTGAAATTAATAAACATGTGGGATTCCAAAAATTCTACGTGTTTCTTGTCCTAAGCCATCATGAATAGCTTTTCCTAATGTTTTCTTAATGAAAATAGATGTTTGTGAATGAAATATATTGCACCTTATTATGTGAGGATACGTATCTAGATGGGTACAAATATGTCATAGGGACCGTTACTATAGTGGGATCTTTGGATCATAAACCTCACAATCCAATTTTTAAATATAATATCTGATGTTAGAGATCCATCTATTTTTTAAACTAACTATTCTTCACTTTTTGTCTCTTATTTGATTTCTATCAAAGTACTCTCTTTCTAATCTAGTAATAGTATATTTCTAAATTTATGCTTGTGAATGCAATTCGGGAAGTGTACTTGTTTAGTATTTACTTTTGTTGTTGTCAGCATATGAAGTTTTTTGTCCTTTATGATTCTGTGGGGATTCTAACTTGGTTCACATGCTTTTTATTTTGGACCAGGTGGACAGAGCCAAGGCTGTACAAAAAATGCATGTGCCAATTGCAGCTGAATGTCTTCAACATCCTTTCTTCCAAGTTCTTTTTTAATTTTTTAATTTATTTTATTTTACTTTTTTAATTTCAATACTATGTAGTTCTATATTTTTCTTGTTTCTATTTTATGACTACATGGTAAATGGAAGTCTCTAGGACATCCTACATGGTGAGAAAATGACGTTATGCAAAAATATGATAGATTTATGAAATATGAGTCCAATCAATATTTCTACCATTTGATCAAAATAGATTGGGGAGAACCTAACAAACATTTTAATTTTTTGTGTAGGAACATCAAAGAAGATTAAATTAGAATGGGATACTCATCTAAAGATAGCCTATGGTGCTACAAAAGGATTATCATATCTTCATTGTGACTGTAACCAATGCATTGTTCACAGAGATGTAAGGGTATGTGCAGGATCATGGTGTGCCAAAAAGTGGCAATATATGGGTATTTGTAAGGTATGTGGCTGTTAACTTTTTTTCACCCAAAATTAATGAAACGAAAAGGGTTTTTAGAAGAGATTCTCAGCTTTCCAAAAATATAAATTATGATTTAATTTGAATTTAATAAATAATTATTATTCATTTTCTATTAGAATTACGACTAAAGTCCTAATCAATAGGCTGATTGAAAAAACATCTATAATTTCAAAGGTATCATATTTTTGAATGAAACATAAGTCACATTCTATGCTACATACTATATGATTAAAAATAAAATTAAATTTCATGAAGTTTTGACCAAGTTAAGGTGGTCGACAGACGAAGTTTTTATATTTCTAAAAGTTGTAATAAAAATTCATAATTAATTATTTACTTAGAAAAAAATTACAAAAAAATATGCATCACATCTGGACATGAGTCCTCTACTTATATATAAAATATTAGAAAAAAAATATTATCATTTTATTATGGTTAGGTGGTCAGACAGACACCTACTTCTTATTTTTTCCCTAAAATTAGAAGTACTCTGCATTGAAATTTCAAATTTTCACCAAATAGATTTTATTTATTTTTAAATAAACCTAGTATTTTAGAAACTACATTCAATTTTCTACAAATTATATTCTTACATATTTTTGAAATAATATAGATAACTTATTCAAATATTTACGTCAAGTTTCCTAACACTAAATTTTCTGAATTTTTTGCCACTTAAGGGCCTGTTTTTTGCATGATGATCCTGCACATACCCGTAAATATATCTAACATTCTTTTAGATGACAACTTCGAAGCTCATTTGTCAAAATTTGGCATTTCCAAGTGCATTTCCTCGGCCAAAGCTCACACCTCCACCTATTTTATGGGTACTATTGGTTATATTGACTCTGAATATGCAAGAACCTCAAGGCTTAATGAGAAATCTAATGTTTACAGCTATGGTATTGTTCTTTTGGAGTTGCTGACAAACAAAAAAGTTGTGGACAATAACTCAAATTTACTTCAGTTGGTAGGATTCGTGATTGGTGATAAAGAAACCAACAAGATATGAAGATGAAGAGGTAAATGATCACATTTTTTAAGGGATAGTTCAATGGTAAGAGAAACAGTGAAGTAACAATTAACATGGTCAAAAGATGATAGTAATCATAATGAGGGCAGCCTACAGATGATTGGAGCTTTATCACAATCATAGAATGAATTTTCCTTTGCAAAGATGTATCATGTACTTATGAATTACAAGGGTAAGGGACTGTAGGTTATGATATAAAAGAACAGTCATGCACAAATGATAGTTAGAGGATCAACAAGCATTACAAGGGTAAGAGACTATAGGTTATGATATAAAAGAATAGTCATGTTCCTATTCTTTTGTAAGCTATTGAATAGCATAAAGACAAGGTTTTGGAGTAGATTTCAACTAGTTTTTTTCTCTCTCAACAATTTATTGTAATCTTTCAAGTTCTTTCATGTTGGGACAACAAATTGTAACTCCATTTTCAAGCTTACACAGTTGTATGTAACATCTTTTTGATTAATAAAATAAGTTATTTTTACCTTCTCGTTGTTGTTTTATTGTGCAAATCTTTTAGATAGTTGATAAGTGATCTTTTTGATTAATAAAATAAACTACCAAATGATGACAATTAAAAATGCACTAAATATACGACTAAATCAATGACTAAATGACTAAATTAATGACTAAACATATGACTAAATGACTAAATTAATGACTAGATATATGACTAAATAACTAATTTAATGATTAAATATATGACTAAAGTAATGGCTAAATTAATGACTAAATATATGGCTAAATATATGACTAAATATATGACTAAATAAATGACTAGTTAACAACAATCAATGACTAAATTAATAACTAAATAAATGACTAGTTAACAATAATCAATGACTAAAGTAATGACTAAATCAATGACCAAATCAACTACCAAATCAATGATTAAATCAATGACTAGATAAATGACTAAAATAGTTTAGCCATAAATTTGGTTGCATTATAAATGACCGGCAATAAACTACTAATGGTTACGTGACCAAAATTAGTCATTTATATGCAATATTCAGTAGTTTATTTAGTCATATATTGTTGTTTTTGTACTAGTGTTGATACACATTCATCTTGCACTTCATCTTGGTCATCATCTTGCATCTTGTTCATCATATCACATAGCATCTTCAAAGCAGTTTTCATCATTTAGCTTATCAAAAAGGGGTTGAGAAAGGGCTATTTTTCACATCAAAATAGCACCAATCCCCTTATGAGATGATGGTTTGATCCATTCTAGATAGGTTTACATGCTTATGTGCTTTCTTAGTATGCTTTTATTATCATGTTTTCTTGTCTTAATGTGATTAAGAATTTCATAGGGAGTTTGATTATTGTTTTTGCTAACTGGGCTAATTCTCTTTTGTGTGGATCATGTTAGCTTAGGCAAAAATCTTGCTCACATCATCAATCCACTTTCTATGTAAACTCTAGTTCTTATCATATTTATTTATTTAACTTATTAGCACCTATAAAAAATAATAAATTAATTTTATATGTAGTGACATTGAGTGACTTATCATTTTTATTTAAACTAAATTATTCATAAGCTATGTTTATTTCCCTGTGATTACTAAGACATTCATTCATTTTAAGTTCTTTATAAATAAAATAAAAATTAATATATCACTAAATATTTAGGGGTGGATGGAATATATGCATATACATACAAGATGATATATTTCCTCATTCAGATCAATAGATGGAATATTAAAAAATATGTGGGAGAACAAACTATAGTGTAGGAAATTGTATACGCTTTATAATTTTATAATATTTTTGGATCCCTTAATTAATTGGACTTAATTAAACTTCTAATTACCTAAATTATGCATTCCAAAGCCTTATTTATCCTATTTTATGAAAGGGAAACCACATTTAATTAATGCAATTAATAATTAAGTTGGACAATGAGTGTCTTGGAATTTTAGGCCAGGACCCATTCACCCCTTAAGTACCATGACCCATTTTTGAATATGTTTTTTGGCAGTATTTTAATTGTTCAAATTTTATATAAATTGTTGGCTTTTAGAATACAACTTTTCAGAAATTACATAAACATCTATAAATACCTCATCTTTTTATCAATTCAAATCTAAGCAACATTAGCTAGCATTACGAAAAATTTCATATCAATGAATTTTATTGTCAAGAGCATTCAAGAGAAAATTTATAAGTCATTTGTTGCAGCAAATCAAGATCCTAATCATCATGTCAAATTTCATGTGCATCTTGTGAAGGCTACTATGCATTGTTGATCCTAAAGCATCCAAGAATTTTCAAGTATCCAATCAATCAAGCAAAGAAAGATCAGTCCTTGGAGTGATGTGTTTGACTTCTATCCTCTAAGGACAACCATTAAAGGTTTGGTGATTTGTAAGTAGGTATTTTTTCATTCATCATTTCTTTCCATTTCCATTCTTTGTTTATCAAGGTTTAATTACCAAACTTGGGGTTTGACCAGGGAAAATCCCCAAAAAAACCAAGAAATATTCTTCCTCTTTGTGTATGTGCAAATTATAGGTTGAATAAGGATTTAATATTTTGAAGATAAATTTTATATTGTTACATTTGTTGCATTCATTGTTGTCGAATCATGGAAACTTAAGTGAAAAAATTATTTCTAAATTTCCAATAATAAAATCTATACAAAACATTATCTTAGATCTTATTTCAAAGGACTAGACAAAAAGTATTTTTGCAAAATCTAACAAGAACCCATTCACCCCTCAACAAACTTTTCCTTCAGCAGTGCTCAAGATCAACTTTTTATGCTAGGTAAATGTGTTCTGACCCTTCTTAGATTTGTCTGTAAATTATTAATTTGATTTTTATATCTTTAGAATCTTGTATTTATCATCTAGGTCTTATTGTGCATTTAATTTGGACATTTCAAATCATTTTATTAAGTTTTAGATATAACCTATTGTCTTAAATGGCTGAGATTCATGTTTGATTGACTCACCATTGAGGTTGAAAGTCAATCATTACACCTTGTGATATATTTTCTAATGAAATTCCCATAGGAGAAAGAGAGTATCCTCAAGACTCCCTTTGGATTCCATTGTGGAATTAAAAGGATAGTTTGTTAGGACACCCTCTCCTTTTCCCCACATTTCATTTTGGCGAACCTGACATTGTTCATCATACTTTTCTAATTTGGAGATCCTTGAAACCCTAGATCTAGATTTTGCACCATTATGTTTACATTCTTCATTTAGGGTTATATCTTGCATAGTTGCATCATTAAAACTCAAAAAAATCCAAAAACATTGCATACATTTTGCATAGTAGATTGCATAAAAGTTTGTTTTATTCATTTATGTCAAATTTTCATTCAAAATTACATTAAAAAAGGTTTTCATTTTACTTATACATTGTCATAATTTCTTTTTTATATTTTCATCATAATTATAGAAAAACTATCATTGAAGAATCCATTTAATGTTAGGAATAATGAACTTAAATATCAAGTTAAAAACTTAGATTTAAATTTTTTAGAACCTTTTCCAATGACACATTTTCCCCAAGGTGAATCTATCCTAGTATAGGTGATTTTCTAAAAAAATTCACACTATGTTATCTCTATAATATCACTCTATTCTAGCCTGCAAATCTCTATTTCAGTTTCAAAAATTGCATATTTTTGTAGTTGTTTGCATCTATTTCAATTGATGAAAAATAGTGCATTTTTTAAAATTAAAATTGACATTCAAAAGTAATCATTTTTTTAGGTTTTTGCATCTAAAATCAATCAATTATCATATTTTAGATTTGAAAATTGCAATATCATGTTTCATACTTGCATTTTGTTTTCTATCTCTAGGTGGTTACTATCGTTAGCTAGTACCTTTTTGTCCATTTTGTGTGCACTTTGGGTTTGGTGAAGCTTGTATGAGTTTCACAACCTAGTATCCTATTACCAATACTTCAGTGAGATGTAACTTGAGACTCATGGCATCCTATGATAGTACATTCACCATGGATCTTGGGTTTTCCAACTCTTTCACTCATAGTGTTGACAGTACTCAACCCTTTTTGGACCATATCTCTGATGTCACATGTCCCATGACCACCTTAACATCAACCACTTAGACTGATGCCAAAACCTCAATTAGACATGTCCCTCAAGAGAAGTTAAAACAAATGGACAAAGCTTTAGAAAAAATTGAATATTTTGAGTACAAAGTATATTGTTGGTACTACTGTTCCTATCATAGATAACATGAGGAGAATGTTTGATAATGACCAAGGATTAAAGATTGTGTGTAGCCTATCTCATATTATTGATAAATATATTCCTACAGTGTCCAGTTGTGTTCAAACTTTGGGTTATAGCCAAAGTCAAGGAGGAAACCAAATTCCTCTCCCTACAACCATAATTCTTCTATTCCTACATATACTCATTCAAATATAACTACAATAATAAAACCAACCAATAATATCACTCCAAATTTAGGTATTTCCACTAGAAATCCTCTTAGTTTTATGAATTCAAAGATCATATCTCCAAACCCTTCATCTCTTAACCTATAATTTAGTTATATGCCTAGCATATATACACCTCCATAATATTCACCTCTATCTCAAAACACAACCAGTGATTCTTTCATAAACCAACTCTTGCAATATGTCACATGCCTCCAACAATAAATAGCAACATTGAACCAAAAGCAAATTGGAAAACCTGCATAATATATCAAGATAAACCCATTGTCATTGGAGATATGTAGACCATAAATATGACAAGGCATAGAGACTTCTAGATTTTAGAAATATTATGGTAAAGTAGATCCTAGCAACCATGTATCAACATCTAGAGCCTTATGTAGTGATTTGATTTTTGAAGATAAGCTCTTAGCTAAGCTTTTTCCTAGATCCTTAAAAAATATAGCCTTTGAATGGCTTTGGTCTTTACCAAATAACTAAATCCATTCACTTAATGAGTTGGTTGATACCTTTCTCAACCATTTCCAAGTGCACATTAGTCCTAAGATGGCCTTTCTTGATTTGATGTAATGAAAACAAGATGTGGATGAAAAAGTCACTAATTTTATGGCATGTTATCAACTGCTTTACTCAGAAATAAACATTAAACTTCTGGCTATTGATCTTCAAATATTTTTAATTGACAACTTACAAAAAAATATCCAAGAGAAGCTTGGGATGATGAAATTTACCTCCTTTACATGTTTATGCATTGCTCTATGTGATTATCAGATATCACTTAACTAATAGGTAGGAAAAAATATTTCAACCTATCCTAAAAGGTATGAAACCGTGCCTTATAACAATTTTTAATGCTTCAAGAAACAAAAACATGGATTTATATAGATAAATAAACCTCAAACAACCCATCATGTTAAACCTTAAGTGTATTCCATAAAAACAACAAATACATACCAATTTTGGGATAAGAGTAGGCAATTCACCCCATTACTTGGTACCCTCTATTCAGCTATGTTGTAACTCTTGAGTAAGAACCTAATTAACTTAGGTCTCATGTTAGACTTCTTGATACAACCAAGCCTACACCTAAAAACCATAACCTGAATGAATTTTTCTATTATCACTAAAAATTAGACATGATATAGAAAGATGTATGCGTCTTAAACATATAGTGTAAGACCTTATTGATTCCAATCACATCCACTTAGGTTGTGTTAATGATCAAGGAAATAAATTTTTTTCCTCACCTAACCAAAATTTGTAAATCTTTACCAATCCAATTCCAAACCATTCCATCTCATTTCTAAAATCTAGTGATAACAAGAATGATGTGATGAGTGATGATAAGAGTGATAATGGCGAAGATCATTGTTCCATGATTAGATTCATTGATGTTCAACCTTGTAAGGTCCAAACCACTTTGAAACCTAACATTTCTTTTACTGATAATGATGCACTTAAACATTAAATCCTGATGGTCCTCTCTATATTGCTATTTATATCAATAACATACATGGACAAGGAGTACTTATTGATCCTGGATGTCTAGAGAATGTGATCACCAAGGAATTTTTATTTATTCAAGAGCTTTATAAAGATAATTATGACAAACTAAAAGCATGGATTAAAACACATAATGGTTTTTCTTTCCCTATGATAGGTTCAATCAATCTTCCATTAAAAATTGGACCTAAGCAAATTAGATGTGTCATTCTACATCATCCCATCATTGAACCAATTTTATGTGAAGCTAGGCTACTCATGGTTACGCTCCATGAATGTTGTCTCATCGGTTATTCACAAGTCATAAAGTTTCCTTTTGAGAATGAGATATTTACAGCTCATAATAGTGGGTTTCAACCTTTTCTTCGTGTGGAAATTTTTTATTAGATTTATTTTGGCCTAGACCTATGGAACCTATAAAACCTCAAGAAGACTTCTTTTCCAAATCCTATTTAAAATTCAATGCAAATCATATGGAAAAATTATCTCTTAGCAATATTTCTAAGTCCATGGTTATCCCTCCTCGTCAACCCACCATTAATGAACATATGATTGAACCACAAGCCCTTCCAAGTAATAAAGAAAAATATGTCATAATTCCTCTACCTATTTCCTACAAAAGACCAAGCAACAATAAGATGACCCATTTTTTCCCTCCAAAACTAAAACAAGTTTATAAACCTAAAGAGACAGTGATTTCCCAACCCTCGATAGTTCCTTCCATTCTTCCCTTAAAAGAAGAAAAAAACCCAATGGTTGATAAGCCCACTCCTACACCATCACAACTTGCAAATCATAACAAAAGAAACCAAAATACTAAAGAGTGTAGCTGTAGACATCGCGCTATCACCTATCGATTAGAAGAAGAATATAAACTATCACCTAAACCTATGGAAACAACTCAAGAAGACATCCAACTTCCATCACAACAAGGCATTGAATCGAAATAAGAGGTAAAACAAGATTCAAAAGTGATTATTATAAAACCTCCTATTGTGATTAATTTGGATGATGAGGAGATTTCTAAAATTGATGAAGTGCATAATGAGTTGAATGTGTTATTTTCCACTTCTATTAACTTAGATGGGTGCAACTGTGATGATCCTCCTAAAAAGAGTGCATCACCACATGTTGAACTTGGCAATTGTCCTAGTATGGCACTTGTAATTTCTCCTTTGGCTAGTTATCTACCTTCCATATATAATAAGCATGATTGGGATGCGAATGACTTGCTATAGGTTGGCTCGCATGTGGCATACTAGTGCTATGTATGATTCTTTGTGATTGCGTATATGTAATGTGATCCCCTGTATTGTGTTGATTGGAATGTATTTATGTTTGTGAGTTTTCCTTGGATGACCCTTGTTACTCTGTTGGTGCAATGATACAAAGGAAGTGAAATTTCTCATGACATTCTTCTATTTTTATCTGCATTCTTCTATTTTTCATAAACATTGTCTTTGTTTTGTGTTTTCCTTTTGGGGACAATGGAAGGCATTGAGCTATCTAAGTCTCTTCCATGTTTACCCAAAAGGTTTTTCTTTCTTCTATCTCTCTATGTGTCATTCCTCCTTTGTGTCCATTATTCCATGAGATATTTGAGGAATGATAGTTCCAGGATCTACTATATCACTATACCAAATACATGCACTAACCTCTAATCTATGGATCCCTTATATGTTATCTTTGGATTGCATATGGGGGGAACCTCCTTTTTCATGATGTAGCTCTATTTGGAAAAATGTGTTTGGCATAGAGCTTTCCAAATAACCTCTCATTTCCCTTTTAAAATTTTGCATATATCATTTCTACTTTAAAGCAATTTCTCACAACATGGTGTTTAGCAATTCTTTTAAAGTGGGTGCATACATTGGCATTATTTTGATATTGACATTGGTATTGACATTGTTGCTTTGCTTGTATTCATAGAGGTTGAACTTAGTGTAGCATTAGCCTAGCATTGATCATATTGTGGCACCTTATCAAAGTTATCAGGGATTATAAATTGTGGTATAAATTTGACATATGGAAGGCTTGTAGACCCTATGTGACTTTTCCATCTGCCACCTTATTGTGAGTTCACACCTTGTAGACTTGGTGTGTATTTCTTAGCCTTTGGAGCTCACCTAGTGTATATTGGACTACACTAGCCCTAGTGAGCATATTTGATGGATGTAGCATAACACAACTTGCTATTTCATCCCCTTTTTCATTAACTATGACATTGTATGCTTGTGTATCTTGTCTTGTTGCTCGTATCTTACACATATTTTGTGTCCCTTTGTCCTTATGTTGTTTACCATGGTATCTTCGATCTTGGGGGCTCGATCATCCTCCTTGATCTTTGTCATCCTATCTTTCTAGCATTTGTACACATAGACCTCTCTTGATGCATATTTTTCTAATTTAGTGTTAGTCTGAGTGTATGTTCATACTCTCATTAAAGTGGCGTCTAAATGTATTGTAGGAAATTGAATACCCTTTACAATTTTACACTAAATTTGGGTTCCTTAATTAATTGGACTTAATTAAGCTTCCAATTTCCTAAATTATGCATTCCAAAGCCTTACTTATTGTATTTTTTGAAAGGGAAAACAACATTTAATTAATGCAATTAATAATTAGATCACATTGGAGAATGAGTGTCCTAGAATTTTAGGCTAGGACCCATTCACCCATGGGTGAATGGGTCCTCCTTAAGTACCATGACCCATTTTTTAATATGTTTTTTATGGTATTTTAATTATTCAAATTTTATATTCGATTTTCAGTTTTTGGAATCTATTTTTTGTTAATTAGATAAACACCTATAAACACCTAAAGAATCCAAGCATTTTCAAGTGTCCAATCAAACAAGAAAAGAAAGATCGATCCTTGGAGTGATGTGTTTAACTTCTATCCTCTATGGAGAGCCATTAAAGGTTGGTGACTTGTAAGCAAGTATTGTTTCATTCATCATTTCCTTCTATTGTCATTATTTGAACTTATCAAGGTTTAATTACCAAACTTGGGGTTTGACCAGGTAAACCCCAAATAAACAAAACAAATTCTTCCTCTTTGTGTATGTGTAGATTACAGGTTGAAGAAGGATTGAAGATCTTGAAGAGAAATTTTACATTGTTTCATTTATTGCATTCGTTGTTGTCAAATCATGGAAAATCAAGTGCAAAACTTAATTTTGTCTTTCTGACAGTGAAATATGTACAAAACAACATCTTGAATCTTACTTCAGAGGAATGCAAAAAGTATTTTTGAAAGCCCTAACTAGGACCCATTTTCCCCTAGTTGAACTTGTCCTTCAATAGTGCTCAGAATCAACTTTTTATGCTAGGTACATGTGTCTAGACCCTTCTCAAATATACCTGCAAATTGTCAATTTGATTTTTATATCTTCAGAATATTGTATTTTACCATCTAGGCCTTATTGTGTGTTTAGTTTGGACATTGCAAATTATTTTATTAGGTTTCATATCGACGCTATTGTCTTAAAGGTCTAAGATCTAAGTTTGATCTACTCACCATTGAGGTTGATAGTCAATCATTACACCTTGTGATCTCTTTCCTAATGAAATGACCATAGCATAAAGAGAGTATGCCCAAGACTCCCTTTGGATCCCATTGTGGAATTAAAAGGACACCTTGATAGGACACCCTCTCCTTTACCCTACATTTCATAAACATAATATTGGTAGGTAGGTAACCCTAAAAGTGATAGGATTTTATTTCAAATTTGGAATTACCTTCCCAAAGGTAGAAAATTTGAAGATAAGAACCTATATATTTAAAGAGTATGGATTTAATGGAAGATATTAACACTAGAAAGTGGCCTTAGAGTTCAATAATTGAAGGGAATGAAGAAAAATTTAAATAGATTTTTTGAAGTTAGTAAATACACTATAAAAATGGTGCAATGGGAATGCAAGTTTTGATTTAAAGGATTAAGAAGACTAATGGAGGCCCTCTTTCAATTCAACAAATTGAAAGAAAGATATGGTTTCTCCTAATACTAGGACAATGGGTACCAAGATGAAAAAAGGATAGAACTAATGAGAATGACCAACGAGACTGTTAAATTACATGAAAACATCTAATGAGAAGTTAGAGATTGATGGAGCCTTGAGGAAGTTGTAGCTAGTCTTTGGGTTTGTTTTAATTTTATTTATTCTATTTTTTGTTGGCCTTGAACTTTAGTTTTCAAGGTGTTGTTACATTGATGGTTATTTGTTCTTTGACATATGTTTTTACAAGGAAAGTAAGGTATCAAAACAAATTCCTACACTAATATTGAGAGGAGGGTTATGAAAAAAAAATTCTTGAAACATTTACAACAGTTATGTAAACTAAAAAATAATAATAAATACAATTTATACCATAACATAGTGATTTACATGGGGAAAACGCTCTTGGGAGAAAAACCGGACACTCCAAAAGATTTCCATGAAACATATGAAAATAGGGTTTAAAGGATTATAAAAAGGAGTTCACCACAAAGGACCTATTTCCCTAATTTCATTCAAGGAAATGAGATCCAAACAATGAGATAACTATCAACCAAAAGGTAAGTCAAATCAAGGTATGAATATATTTATTTAATTTTTATGCAAGGATGAGGGTATGAGTTAAATAGCACTTTGGGGAGAGAGATTAAAACTATCATGCAAGCTCCAAAATGCAAGCCATAAAATGCAAATAAAGAAAAGTAATCAAAATTAATAGAAATAGTGATCAAAAGGTAGATCTAGAAATGGGAAAAGGATGTGTACCTTTCACAAAAATTCTCCTTTTGAAGCTCACTAAGGACTCATTTTCCCCATGGCAAATCATTCCTGGCAAGGTTTCCTAAATAATGGTTTTTGGGTTCTCTTCTACTGTGTCTGCACTCACAGATTCTTGATTCTCACTTTCAGACAACTAGAAATGAATTATGTATAAGAGTTTCCATGATATGACAACTTTTCTTGTAACTTTGAAAACTTTGCAACTTCCTTCAATTAATATCTTCAAAGGATCTTTCACCTAAAATTGACAATAAATCATCAAAGAGAGAAAAATGTTGTTTGTTAGGTGAATGGGGGTTTGCCTTGGTCAAACCCCATTTTGGTAATTAAACCTTGAAATGAAATAGAAAAGGATGAAAGGAATAATGAATGAATAACTCTATGTAACAACTCACCAAACCTTATTTGAACCTTGGATTGTAGATCTACAACTTGCATGAATTGGCCTCAATGGATGTGGATCTTGATCATGAAACTTGATTAGAAATAATGTCCTTGAATACTTGAATAGATCTTGAACAATACATCACCACATTAGCTCAAAGGACATGCATGATGCAACATGACTTTGACATGATGTAAGGAATCTTGATTGTTGCAATTTAATCTTCTACAAATCTGCCCTTGAATGCCTTGAAAATTCTCTTGAATTTCTCTATCAATGCTCACTTGAATATCCTTAGCTTGCTTGAAATATTTTAAGTGAATCATAGTGAAATAACCTTGTATTTATACATATCTTAAGATTAATTCCTGAAATTCAAATATCACAAGCTAGTATTGAATTGTGGATTTGAAATCATTAAAATACAACCAATTTTTTTTTTTTAAAGGGCGGTCCTAGATCTAAGTGTGGATTCATTTTCCCTATGGTGAATGGGTCCTAGGCCACTTACCTAGGACACACATTGCACAATGATAAACATTATTTTATGGAATTTATGAGTGTCGGGTTTTTTCCCTCAAAAAATGCATTTAATTAGAACTAATACATTTGACTACAAAATCCGACGAAACTATCCAACAAAATACGTAAAATTCGATGTTCGTCGGGTGCTTGTAAAAATTGATGTGTAATTTCCAATTTTTTGAAAGTTTATCCCTGATGTTCATTGAAATTTCAATGAACCTGGGGTTCATTGAAATGTCGGCTATCATTTTCATCGAATTTTCAACAAACATGAAAAATTAAAAAAATTCAAATTGTGGCCGACATAAAGAAAAGTGAGTTCACGCTTGATTTATTGCGACAGTGTTTTGCTCTACTTGAGATAGTTTGTGGAGAACTAAGGATGATTTTCTTGGGAAAAATTAA
>VDFB02000003.1:474779760-474789825 GCA_007258455.2 Sequoia sempervirens | reverse complement strand
TAATAAATATGCATGTGCAAACATGGCAATTTGGCGGCGTATGTACTGTTACCATTTAACTAGAGCTGCATGAGAATCCAAAGATCACCCTTCATGATTGCTAATGTAACAACATATTCACACGGATTGAGATCGATGTGACTACACAATCAAGGAATAATTCATTAATGCTTCACCAGTTATACGATAAAACGACCACCATGTGCCATTTTCCAACTTTGAATACTACTCGCTAATCTCCTGAAGAGTTGGTAGATCAAATGATTTATCTCAGGCTAACTCGGTTTTGACATCCAACGAAGCATCGTTCACCTTCCTCATGACCAATAGAATTAATCCATCTCGTAAACCAACTACCATGTCGGTAGGTCCTATGCACTTTACAAACTAAACGGCTGGAGCTACGCATCGCAATCTCGTTGACCTCGCGGATTTTAACCAACCTTCATCTTCCTCTTGCGAGTTAGTAGGGAACAACAAAGATTTACATTAGCTTTTGATCTTGGTTGTCGATCTAAAACCATGGGTTATGAGCTCAATAGTGGAGATTGGGTCCCACATTCCATATAGGACACACACCTGCCTTTTGCTGACCTCGCGCCAAATAAGAGGGTGACACATTAGGTCTGCGAGTTGGCAGGTTACGATCGAGATCTTCTCCCATATCTTCGAATCTGGAAAACATACACATTGCATGGTTAGTATTTAATGAAAGGCTTTGGCTAAGCCGTCGGCGACATGACTACTAGAGTTAATGGCTTAGGCTTATGTCGCTGGATTAAAATTAAAACCCAACTTTGATTTTAATACTTTATTTCCTCCGCAAGGTTTTATTTCCTAAGTCTCGGTTGGCCCCGTTAAATTCTTATCCCAACCCTAACAAAGAACAAATGATTAAGCTAAGGATTGTATTTGTTGTTATAACTTTAGTTCTAGAGAATTCTTAATTACTAATTCTACTTGCATTTGTATATGAATCCGAATTGAATGCCTTTCCATATCATTGGCGGAAAATTTATTATTGCAACCCTAACTCTAACACTAATCGAATCAGACCAGAACTCCCAGGCATTAAGGAAACCAACCCCACTGTATCAAACCCTAGAGAACTCTAATTGAACCCTAACCCTAAAAATAGGCACAACTCACCTTAATTTGAACTCCTAACTCCATCCCAGCCCCTAATTTAAGACTAACCTGAACTCCCACTCCACTCAAATCCCCTGCTGAATTACAACCCCACTGACCTCTGCAACCCAAATTGAATACTAATTGAACCTTAACCCTAAGTGAATAGCAACCTTAATTAAACTCCAACCATAATCCTATTTGAATTTTGACCCTAATCATAACTATAATTCAACCCTAACCTTAATTGAACCCTAACCCTAAACATGAGTTCAATTAAGTTTAAGGTTCAAATAGGGTTAGACTTTAATTCAAAATTAGGTATAGGATTCTATTAGGATTAGGGTTGGGGTTGGGGTAAAGATTAAGGTTCTATGACAGAGCTTGGGGTTAGTGTTAGGGTTCAATTGGGGCAAGGGTTAGTATTAGGGTTAGGGTTATGGTTCAATTAGGGTTTCATTAATGTTAGTTTTAGAATCATAGTTATGTTTAGGGTTGGATATAAAATTAGAGTTAGGTTTGAAGTTAATTAGTGTTAGTTTTAGGGTTGGTTATGGTTAGACTTATAATTAATGTTAGTATTGGGATTAGATTCTATCACTTTAATAAAAATAATCTTCTATGAATTCATTCAATTTTTTTTTGAAATTATATAATTTAAAATATTTTCAAATTTACTTATGTTGATATATGAGAGATATAGCAAATCTAAACTCTATACAATTTATAGTTAACATGACATTGTGTATAAAAAGGTTTAAGTTATGATTGTTATAATATAAAAAATAAATGTGTTTTCAATGTTTATTTGTCAGTTTAAAAGATGTGCCAATAATGTTGCAATCACTAATGATTAATTTTTTCTTGATGGTTAAAATAGATTGGTAAGTAAATTTATCTATAATAATTAAATTTATCATTGATTTTTTCTTGATAAGTAAATCAATATTTCATAAATTTATCTATAATTCTTATTTATTTTTTCTTAATTATATTAAATTGTTAAAAAATTTAAGTTGCTTATAACTAATTTTATGTGTTTTTTATAATTAACTTGATATTGTGTATAAAAGGTTTAAGTTATGAATGTTATAATATAAAAAAATAAATTTGTTTTCAATGTTTATTTTTTAGTTTGATGTGAGAATAATGTTGCATAGTAATGATTAAATTTTTCTTGATTGGTTAAGTGATATTGTGAAATTATTTTATGTTAATTTAATGTTATGAATGCTATATAATATAAAGAAAATATTTCTAATATATTTTTAATGCATCTTTATATTTTATAAAAAAACATCTAAAATAAAAATGTGATTGTAAAAAAAATACAACTTAATGAGCGAACATACATTTAAAGTTAAAAGTGAAATTATAAAACAAATTGTAAATTTATTCTATTTTTCTTCTATAAATATAATTTTTTTATTTGTCGTCCGCCTAGTAATGCCCACTTCTCCTTTTAATGAATGTTTTATTTTGCAAGGGTTGATTTAGTGCTGTCGTTGATCTATTTCCTGCAGATATCAACGGTGCCCGCCATCTCATGATGGGGAATTGAAGGATCACGAAATCACGGGCGGGCACCACGTGTCCTATCCGGGGGATCAAATTTGAGCTATCACTGACCAACTACCATTTGATCTGAGCCGTTCCCCGCCATCCCGCGATGGTGCTTGGGTTGATTGCGAAATCACGGGTGGGTACCACGTGTCTCATCCGATGAAGCCTAAAGAGTAAAGGAAACACTAGCCAACTTTAAATGTATTAAGGGGTGGATTACTAAAGTGTTCTCAAGACACACATGTTCTAAATCGATGGATATGTTATAATCTCGCTAGAAAAGCTACTCAAAGGTTAATGACATGGCTAGCGACTGTGTTAAAGGAACGAGATCAACGACACCTGCTATCCCGCGATCAGGGATTACAGGGATCGCGATATCACAAGCGGGTGCCACATGACCTTCCTCAAGGATGAAATCTGCGTGACCATTGATGAGCTATCTCTTCAAGATTGATGGTGCCCGCCATCCCACGATTAGGAATTTTGGGATCGTGATGTCGCGAGTGCCTACCACGTGTCTCATCCAATGAAGCCTAAGGAGTGAAGAAAGCATTCACCAGTTTTAAATATATTACGAGGCAGATTACTAATGCACTTGTAAGATGCATGTGTTTTATTTCAACATAGATGTTATGATTTTAAGGGAAAAGCTACTCGACAGTTAAAGGAAAGTACGACGACCATTTTTGAAGGAGCAGGATTTATGGTAAAAAGATCAACAGTGCCTGCCATCCCGTGATGATAAATCAAAGGATTGCAATATTGTGGGCAATTGCCACATGGCATTCCTTCATGGCGTATGACATAGTGGGCCTCTTTATTGCCGTGTTGGTGATTATGTCAGCCTGTTTTGAAGATGGTCGTCGATGATTTGATCAAACTGAAGGATCAATGACTCAAATTTAAATATGTATAAAATTATGGTTGGAGTTGTTCGTGCAGCCCACGAGTGAGCTTTAATGGTGGATGAGACTTCCACTAGTGGAATTTGATCGACATAAAATCAATTTACTCGTCTCATTTGTATCACAAAGCATCCAAATATTTTGTGAAAACAGTTTCAGAGCCAAAGGTGAAATTACAAGCAACTGATGCCAGAAATTGGAGTTTGTGTGAAAAAGCCGTGAGTTAATTTTCTCTGTTTCCTAGTCATTCTGCACCTAAATTTGGGAAAGGGGGGTCTGCTATGCATGTTATTGAGTTCATTAAAATATTTTGTTAGGGCTATTGTTTAATCATAAATTGTGAGGAATTGTGGTATGTTTACTCTGTAATTTCCTATCTCTGCTTAGTCATAGCCACTTGAAGTGTAACATTGTAGTGAGGCCCTAGTTTGTCTAACATGGCACCAACCAAGCAGCACTCTGGCCACATTCAGTATTTGAAAAGAAACTTGTACAATGATTTCCTAGATCAATTACCATTATCAACAAATGAAAGAAGGAAAGGTTTGGTGTTGATGCGAGGGAAAATCCTAGGGGAGGGGTTGGTGTGTAATAATTCCAACATTGTTGATGCTAGGGTTCCACTCATAGGCTTAGAAATGTTCAGATTATGGTATGTACAAAGGAATTTGACTCATCCTTTTTAAAATGGATGGATGTACGACATGGAAAAGCTGGTTGTTCCAAATGTGTTCCCTAATGTGGACTTACTTAGAGCAGTGGCCAAAAGATATGACCCTATCACACGTGTAATCAGAGATAATGATGGAGGGGTTCTATTAGAAATTAACAAAGATGTTATCCAACAGACTTTTTATTTGAGCGAGCCAAGTGATGACTTGGTTCCTATTAATCTTGAAGAAATGAAGTAGAAGTATACAAAATTGAAATCTCTTTTTAGGGTTAAGTTGCTTCCACCTCATCTGGTTAAGGTAGGGGGTTCAGAATTTCACATCAGCCCTAGTGACCAGGAACCCTTTAGATTGAATTGTTTTACAAAGCCTTTCCTGGCTAGACTTTCTATTCACTATGTCATATTTTGGGTTTCAGCCCTAGTGCAATAATGCCGATTGCATACATGTTCATGGGGGTGCAAATACAACACCCTAACTTCTCTGTAACATATGACTTTGCTTCTTTTTTGGTGGAGAGGATAGATGAAGGACTATTAGAGCTACAAAATGGTGATACTGGTACTCAATTCTTTTGGTATTCCATGTTGATGCATATGTTCTTGTTTAGGAATGCTGATTTCTTTGCTGAGAAGATGAACTTAAGACAATCAGTTAATGGAGAAAGATTGCCAGTACAGATATGGGCTACAGATTTGTCCTGTAATAAGGATAGCACCAGTTATGTGCAATTTGATAATTATTTTGCTACAAGATTGAGGGCTAGATTGATGGTAAATGAACCTAGGATCCCTAAGGAAGTGCATGATTTTCTTAGGCTGAAGGAGAGGAAACCAAAATTGAGGGTTTTACATAACTGGGGTGACATTATCCCATATCCAGTCAGCATTGTCCTAAGAATATATGGATTTCAAGGAACCCCTCACATATTGCCATACAATGTGCCACCAAGACTAGGGTTTGCAGAAGTTATGTGGCAGATGGGGTGTATTCATGAAAATAACCTAACTAGAAAGGGGAAGGGAACATTATTCCCTAATTATATAGTAGTGTTTGACTTTACATTTTCAAAGGGAGGCTAGACATATTTTGACAAATTCTTTGTTGATTACCATTTGAGATTTGGTCTAAGGCGACAACATAATCCTAAAGGTTTCTTTGCTCTTTTCAGACAAAGAATAAAATGTGAAAAATTTGCACATGAGTTCAATTTCCCTAAGGATCTGATTAGGAATGAATTTGATTTAAATAGACAGGAATTGAACAAGGAAAAGTGGATAGCTTATAGTAAGCTACTGGATATTGTGCATGAAATGGATCCGAAGTATGATCCATTGATGGAATTCACTCCATACCACAAGAGAATTGATTTTTTAATGAAAAATTTCAAGGAGATAATGGAGACCTTGACAACCAAAAAGATAAATTTAAGGCTAAGTTTGGATATGCAAGGACAAAGTGATATGCCAATTGAAACAAAGTTAGTATGTCAGCCTACAGAAATGAGACCCATCTATAGGAGGAAAAGGGATACTGGTAGTGATGAGTAAGAAGTAGACAGAACAGGGAAGAAAATAATGAAGGCGCCTTCACGACTAGGCCCAAAATTCAAAGTACCTAGGGCTATGAAATTCATTGAATTAAAATCTTCACCAGAGCATAGTCCCCCATCACCACCACCTGAGCCAAGCCCTAAGAGGCAAAGAACTGATCACCTACATGAGGATCCCGCAGATGAAATTATTGTTACTGATCAAGACATGCATGTTGGTATGTCGTACCCTCCTAGGTCAACTAAATTGGTTCTGTCTGATTTGGATATGAAGGGTAAGAGTGTGCAGGATGCAAACATGGAGGCTTGTCAGGAGTTCTTAGATGAAAATGCATTTGTAAAGACTCATGTATTCTTGCAATTGGCATGGAGGATGAAATTTGAGGAATATCAAAATAAATGCAAGGAGAGAAGAGAACTAAGGCATGACATATCGGATCAGGAGATTGATGAAGAAGTGAAAGTTGAAATAATGGAAGAGTTCAAAAACATCACTCCTGAAGAAGGAAGACAACTAGTGAATCAGGTTGGTGTTTTAATTTTTTCTAAATGGGACATCATAGATGCAGTGGCTTTCAATGCCATTATAAAGTCCAAGAATCCTTTTCAGGATTCTAAAGAAGAAGTTAAGGAAGCATTACAAAACTCTGCCTTCAATGAAGAATATGAGACCTTGGCAATTTGGGCATTGGCTCCACAAGGAAGAAAGCCAGACATTGCTGATATTAATCCAAATTTCAAAGGAGGATTAATAATAAAGAGGGATTTAGAGACTACAACAACCAAAGCCACTAGTTTAACTATGAATGTGGCCAAGTTGGCCCAAAAGACTGCTAAAAGGGAGGAGGCTGAAAGAAAGAGCCTAATGGAGAACTATAACATTTTAATTGAAGAATATAGTAAAATGTAACAGAGGAATGTTGAGCTGAAAATTGAAGTAGAAAGGTTCAAGTATAGACATACTGGGGAAACATCCAATGCTCTAGGAACCAACACATCACCTCCCACAGTAGGTTCAATGCCTCCTGCTTCTCCAAATGTTTCTACACCAGGGTTTTCCATTCAAAATCCTACTCTTACCCCTCCTTTAGAACAAGTTGATGAAGAAACAGAGTGCTCTGTTGATCCAACAAAGAGGCAGCTCGTGCAGAAAATTGATCAATTACAGACATCACTAAGGGTAAAAGAGGAGGGTTTTCTTTCAAAAGAAAAAGAAATTGTTACTATTGTGTTGGAGCATTTAAATGAAAAGGTGGATAATAAACTACCCTCTATACATTCTTTGTATTCTTTTCTATTTGAAGCAGTAAAGAATATTGATAGGGATCAGGGGATAGTGATTCTAATAATTCAAAATTGGATCCCTAGGGAAAATAATCTAGATGTTATGAATAAAGCCTCAAGGTTTGATGTAAATAATAGGCCCCAATCATTGAAGCCTACTTATATATTAGTTAAATCATTGCAAGGTTTTCAAAACTTACCAGATGATCTAAGTAGGAATATTAGGGAATTGGTAAAGAACTTCAATGATTGGGGTAACACACTATTACATGATATAACTGATGAGCAGGGGGAAATCAGAACACTCCAACAATGGCAGGATCAAGCAAGTAAAGTCATCAATAATCAAATTAAAATAATTTGTTGGTAAATTGTATGGATAAGATTATTGGTACCGACTCATTTTTGGAATCTTTTGAAAGAGATGCTAATCAGGTAGCAGTAAAGTATTTTCATTATAGTACAAAGGTAGAAGAGGTGATTAATTTTGACTGGCTAGCTGACGAAGAATACGAGAGGTGGGTGGCTAAGTATTTGAATGATGATGAGTAAAAAGAGTGGGCTACTGACAGGTGGCAAATCAGATGTTGTTGTTACAACATTTCCAGTTTTGTATGGATGACTTTCTTGGCGTGGGTTTTGTGTGGTTTTTTTTATTGCATCAACCTTCCTCCACTGACATGATGAATGAGAATATGCTCTAGGATGATTGCCATTGTTATGATTTTTGAACAAGAATATTTTTCAAGGTGGTGGTTGTTGTAACGAATTTTGGAATATCACCAGGTGCTCCAATTGACTGGTGACAAGTGTACTTTTTGGCCCGGTGCTTGTTTGCTCCTTCATTTTCTATAAGAAAGATTTCAAGGCCAGAAGTACAGGTTAGCAAGTTAGATAATTTTTGTTGAGTCTAGTTGAAGTTGCAGAGCGAATTGTAAAGTCCGATGGTTTTAGAGAAATGCAATTTAGGTTTTGAGTCATTATGTAATAGGTTTTGAATTCATAGAGATTTAATGTTGTATAACAATACTAGCATTTGAGTTGAAATGAAAATTTGAGCTCATGTCTCTCCATTGTACATGAATATTTGCACTTTCAATGAAATAACTAAGGGTTGTTTTATCCATCTCACTGTTGTGGTGTGTATGATTCTATTTTAGCTTTAATTCAAGGAATTAATCAAAATGCTTGAATGGGATTACAAGCAGATATGTGTTGTATAAGGATTTGATAAGTGGTCCTAGGTTAGAATGCATACTAATGAAATTGTAATGCAATATTGTCAGGGATCTTATATGTGATGTATTAAATCTATTATAAACCTCTAGATGCTTATGAATTTGACTTCTCCAATGGATATATGGCACTGATCTAAGTTGTAATTATTCGTGTAGTTCAATATTTGTTTGTCTTTTCCTAGAGCTTGCTACAAATTGCAAATCATTGAATATCTTATACAATGGATTGTGTTTAGTTATCTCACGCTCCAAATAGTTGATATTATCTATGAACAACCAATTCTAGTTGATATTATCTTATTGTTTTGAGCTATTAAGTGAGATCATCTGCTATTGTTAATGTTGTTTATAATAATGGTGCAGAGGTTGTAAAAACATTAAGGGATTTCCCTCCCGGGTCTTGCAGAGCCCAAAGTGTACGAGGCTTTTAAAGTTCTCGTCAGTTTGTCTAGGTCCTTCGAGCTGCCTTCGATTGGAATTGGCAATTCCATAGGTATATTAGAAGAAAAACTTGGTTACATTGTAAAAAGAACCAACATACACATCAACCACTGAACAACCACCTCTATAACTGAATTTTTAATCTTTTATGATCACATGAAACATAAAACACACTAATTTCAAGGTTGTTAATGTCACTATTGAAATGTTATAATTTTTTGACCTTTCAAACATTAAAAAGTACATCATTAAATTAATTATGTAATGGCATAAAAATTAAAAACATCATGAATTAATTATGTAACCACATAAGTCGAATATAATTCTATCAAGAAATTAATATCAAATAGATAATATAATCACATAAATTATACATTTCAATGTCATTGATCTTCTTCTTCATCCAACTCTTTGTCTATATCATCCAATCCAGATTCGACAATGTAAGGATTGGTCATATCATCATCATCGTCATTGATATCAGTTTCAATAATGTCATCTTCATGAACATTAACTCCTACATCATCATCATCTAGTTCCTCCTCTTTGACATCTTTGTCAGGGACATCATCAACTAACCATTGATCCTGATCATCATCTACATCATCTTCTAGTTCTTCAGTTTCTTCTTCTTCCACCACACATTATACTTTACCGACCTTCCTCTTGGATCATGTCTAACTACAAATGACCAAACTGGTTTACCTAGAACCTCTGAGTAAAATACCTACTCACATTGGCTTGGAAGAACATAGAGCTCATTTCCAGCTCGCTCGATCAACCTTGTATTAACCATGGTAAATCCATTATCATGTTCAATAATAGTTCTCTCAGGATCATTTTCATTCAATCGTAGCCTTTACCATAGGATGACGAATAAAATTAATCTGAAGGACTTAAATTCACACTCAAGTATATCATCCAAAATCCCATAGTATCAATTTTCTGAGACTTCTGGATGTATGTCACTTCTAGATGAAACATTAGTCACACAGAAGGCTACTTGATTATACTAGAATCACAAGTTTTCTTCATGTCATCCAACATTTTGATTCAAAATTTATGACCATTGCACCACATAGCCTTGTGTTGTTTCACCTACAATATGTCAAACATGTAAAAATTATTGCAATATCGTCAGTTGATAAACATATTTATTCTTGGCCGAATGTATGCAAAGAAACAATCTCAACATATATATACATCAATATAATTGAAAATAATTAAATAATATGGGTGATTAATATATTTATACATACCTATTTATCTCTTAAGCCATA
>VDFB02000003.1:474714335-474779660 GCA_007258455.2 Sequoia sempervirens | reverse complement strand
GATCAACATGTTGAGCATGACTGCCAGAGAAGATCGTGAATAGCGATGTGGCCCCATCAAGCAAAGAGGACCAATTTTAAAAGTTCTTTTTAAACATATTTAATTGCAATTGCGTATTAATTAATGTAACCGTTCGTGTTTCAACTTTAGAGCATGTAGAGTGTGATCAACATGCTGAGCATGATCAGGCTAGAGAAGATCAGGAACATGATGTGGCCCCATTAGGTAAAGAGGACCACCCTCATGTTCTCTTAAACATATTTAATTTTAATTAGTGTATTAATTAATGTAACCTTTCGTTTTTTAATTGTAGATCAGGATTTAGAGGGTGTTCAACATGTTGAGCATGAGTCTATAAAAAAATTCAAGAACATAATGTGGACCCATCAGGTAAAGAGAACCACTCTAATGTTCTTATAATTAATGAAATACTTGTAACAATAATAATAAAACATATCAATTTAAAATTTCTTTCTTATTGCAGCAGATCCCCCCTTGCAGCGGTGTCCACGTCATGAGTAGACGACTAGGCGTACATTAAGATCACAAGCAGAAGGCAGAACAACTAAAGGGGGGACAAATATTGATTTAGAAAATGATACTCCACTTCAGCTTTATGTAGCTTTAAAAAAGAAACAAAAAAAAAGTGATTGTAATCATATCATGACAACCATATTTTTGATAATATGTAAAACGAAAGAATGAATATTAAATGTTAATGAATGAATGTGAATATGTTAATTAATGAATGTTATATGTTAATGAATGAATATTATATGTTATTAATGGATGAATGAATGTTATATGTTATTAAGGGATGAATGAATGATTAATGTTATATGATTGGGTATGGGGAATTGAGAGTGATGTGAGGGGGGGGAGGGGCCAAATGAGCTTCCACCGTCATGTGGTTGGCCCTGTTAAGTAGAGAATATTAAACTATTCTCAAAACAAACAGAAGCTCAATAAGGTAATGCACTTTTCAATATAAGAAATGCATTATTTGAAGCATCAAACCAATATGCAGTATGTATGTATGATCAGTCATCAGTCTCCACAATGGTACATTTCCACGAATTTTTTTTTAAAAAAAAATTGATGCTTTGTCACAATTTCGACAAAAACCACCAACAAATCCACAAAAAGGTTCGGCGAAGTTTCTATAGTTGCGACGAAGGTTTCATCGTAAATCCTTGCCCATTACATCACAATTTCGACGAACTTTTGGCGTTGTTTCCATGCTACTCCTTGCCCATTTTGTCACACTTTTGACGAACTGTTGGTGTTCTTCCGACACTACTCCTTGGTATTTTCATCTCAAAGTCGACGAACTCTTGGTGTTGTTTCGATGCTACTACTTGCCTATTTCGTCGTACGTTCGACAAACTTTTGGTGTTGTTTCGACGCTACTCCTTTCCCATTTCGTCGAAATGGCGACAAACGTCTGGTGTTGTTTTGACACTACTCCTTGCCCATTTCGTCGAACTAGCAACGAACTTCTGGTGTAATTCATCGGTGGATACATGAAGTTTTCATCGATATTCTAACGAAAGTCTGAGCCATTACATGATGTCGATGACTGATGATTTTTCGCCGTTATTTTGACGTTTAATTCATTGTCAGCCTTTTGATGAAAAAATAGTGATGCAAATATTTTTGCCATTTCATTGCATTTCCAATAAATATTTTTTGAATGACCGACGAACAGTCGTCGAAAAATGGAGCCAAATTTAGTACTGTAGGCTTGGATTTGAATTAAAGAAGCTAATTAAGGCATAATTGTAGTGTAGAAAAATGTCTCCCTTTTTCACAATTAATTTGGGAATAATTAATTTTAAATTGAACCTAATGTTGCCTTGATCTAGTGTTATAATGTGTTTTACACATTCACATTAGGTTTAGGGCCCTTTTAAGCTAAATAGACCTAATATTTCCTTAATTTAGTGTTGTAAAGTGTATTTATTTACACCTTCACATTAAGTGTTGGGCCCTTTTAAATTTATGACCTTTGTATCATCATTAATAGGCCCCCTAAGACCATTTATTTTGCATTGTGAGGCTTATTTCAACCAAGATTGCAACACAATCAACAAATACACCTAATATCTTAACTCCCCAATAATTCCTCAACCTAAAAGGCCCTGGTGGGACCCATACACCACCTTGGGTGTATAATTCCCACCTATATTGGACATATACACCAAAAGTGGCGTATGAGTCCCATTTGGACCCTTTTTAGGGTTTTGAGCAAGAAATCAAGGTTTTCAATTCAAATTTCATGAATTTCGGCATTTGGGATATAATAAATGGTAAACTAGATAGAATTCTTATATAAACAAGGTTTCAAATCATTATTACACCTAAGCATCCATAATATTAACTAAGAAATCAAGAGTCAAGCATCCTACGACTTCACAAGAGCATCATAGAGTTTTCAAGAGCATTTCTAGGGCATTCAAGGGTAGATTTTTTCATCATTTTTTATAGAAATTCAAGCTCCATCATCATGTCAAAGACGTAAGGCATCAATCATGTTGTTGAGCTAGTGTTGTGACATAGCATTCAAGATCCAAGATTAAGCATTTTTCTACATCAAATTCAAGATCAAGATCTACATTCTACATGGCCATTTCATGTTATATTGTTGATTTACATATCAATACATCATTCAAGGTATTATTGTTCATGTTTCATATTTCATGTTTCATGTTCATATTTCATTGTTTCATCATAAGGTTTAATTACCTAAATGGGATTTGAACAAGGAAAACCCCTATTTCCTAACAATCAACAAGTTTTTTTCTCTCTTTACATGTGTGATTATAGATCTAGGTGTTTTGGAGCTTAAAGGATCTTTGAAGACTAAGTTGCAAGATTGGAGAAGAGTTGTTAAGTTTTCAAAGTTGTCATCTTACTTGCAAGATCACAAAAAGTCACAGAGCAAAATTCAATGTTTCAAAACCAAAGATTTGGCAATCAAAAAGCTACAGTAGATCATTAGAGGATATTAGAGTTAGAGCAACCCTAATACTAGGAATTAATCAACACTTGTAGCGTATGATTCTTAGTATACCTTTTTTTAGACTTTTCTTGTAGATCCTGATTCAGCAGTTCTAGATTTTGATTTCGGCCCAAAACGCTAAACTGAGACTAAATTGCCCCTACTAGTGTAGTCCTAGTGTGCATAAAAATCAATAATTTTAGGATTCCAAACCTTCATTCAAGTCTCTTCAAGTTCCTAGGTGTGCCTCTATACTTTCTCAGTTTGTTATTCTAATTTAAATTTATTTCTAGCTCATTTAGTTAAGTCTTGCATATCATTTACATTTCTTGTCTTTCCAAGCCATAGCTTGGTGGTGAACCCCTTTTTTGTCTTCAATCACACCTTGGGAAACCTTATTTAATATCTCTTTCCCTCATTATATTATTGGATTTAGATCTCTAAGGTATCCTTGAATGAACTAAGTGAAATAGGTCCTAAACCTAAGTTTGATCTTCTAAAAGATAGAGCACCTATTTTCAAGGTTTCATTTTGGTGAACCTAGCCTTTAGAACAACTTATTTTCTGACTTGGAATACATCATAGCCCTAGATCTATCATACATTAATTTTTCATTAGGTCTTGCATTACTTAATTTTCATCTAGGGTTTCTAAATCTTGCATTAGTGAAATTGCATATTGGTTACATTTTTGCCTCTTGCGTCATTGAAATTCATTTGAAATCTATAATTTCACATTTTCTAGACAACAATCAAACAAGAAAACATAAAATTTACTCATAATTTTCTGAAATTTGTGCAAAAAACCCTAATATGGGACTCATACATCCCTCTAGGCGATTTAGTCCTAATACAGGTTGTTTTTCCTACTTTCTAGGAATTTTGTGTTGTGCATTTTTTAACATTTGACCCTTCCAAAAACCCTTAATAGGACTCATATGACCCTCTGGGTGAATTATTCCTAGATGAGACCTAAAACTACCATTTACATTATTAAAAATGTCATTTTTATACTTTTGTTTATTGTTATTGAATAACTATTTCAGTTTGCTAAGTTTTTGTTACATGCATTTCACTAGATCTTGCTTAATTCAATTCATTTCATGCATTTCTTAATTTCAAATTTACTTATATGACATTTAATTTTTAGATTTTTTAATAGTGTAATAAGCAAATTACCTTGTCTCGAATCTAAAAATTGCATTTACACATTTCATTCTAGGTCATTAGATTACATTTTAAGTCTCTTTCCATTTTGAGTTTGTAGCTAGATTACTTTTCACAAATGTTAGTATCTATCTTTTCCAAGTTTACAAAGAAAAATTTAGTCAACAAGCATGTTATTCATTCTTTCAATACATTTCCTAGTTATGAGAGTCCCTTAGTGCAAGAGAATCAACACGTTGATGCTTTCGTTAAACCTACACCCCCTCTTATCTCTCCTACTTTTGGGAATGATGTGATAGAAGAAGATGCAAGTATAGAAAATCATGATAATCATAATTGCTTTTCTCCTGAAACCTCTCTTGCTAGTGATGAAGGTATCTTGGTGAAAGAAGATGTAACTATTAAGAATCATGAAGTTCTTGTTTGTCCTTCTCCTCATTCCATAAACATCACCTTACCAAGTCTCCATTCATCCCTTGCTTGTGAGAATGTTTTACTGAAAGAGGGTGAAATCATAGATAAACATGACAATCCCATTTTTTCTTTTCTTAGTCTCTTTCCTATTTATAAAGAAGATATTTTTGTGTTAAAATATCAAACCAATAAGAGTCATGAGCATCTTACATGTGTCTCTCTGCTCCTAGGGAAAACATTATTGAACAAGAAACTACAACCATTGATAACTCCTTTACTTTTAATGAAGTCATTTTAGAAGAACCAACCTTTGAATGCAATGAACATCTAGTTCATAGTTCTCCTAAAACCTCTCCTATTAGGGAGGACATCATGGTGCAAGAAAATGTGAACATTGACACATGTCTTTCAAAAACTAGTAATGAGGCTTCTTTACATGATGATGATGAAGTGGCATTAGACTCCTCTTCACTAAGAGATCATGAAAATAAGGACATGTTTGTTGAGGTTATGATGACACAAATTGAATCTCCTCTAATTAGCAAAGCTCCTAAGTCACCTCCCATTAGTGAACCACATAAAAACAAAATAAGAGATCTCTTGAAATATATAATGTAACTTGATATTAATAATGTTTCGGGCAACTGAACTTTATAATATAGTTGCTCAAACATGTAGGCAGCCACAAACCACTCCCTCTTCATTACCATTACCTCAACATATTTTTCCTAGTGCTCCTCATTTTCCTTTACATAATTATTTGAAGACCTTAAAAATAATCCTGCTAATGTATCATTATGGAATCTTATTCAAACATCACCTACATACAATTGGTTCTTTTGAGAAATGTTGCAAATGAAGTAGAAGGAGATTCAATATTCTATGAAATTGAATGATGTAGCATCCTCCTTTGATCATATGCAAGTCACACAGTCATAGATCACATTCCCTAAATATTAATTACCCTCACTTGAGATTCAAAACAAAAATGAAGCCTTGATGAAAAAGGTGATCATTAATGAAACCACTATTAGGCACACTCTCATAGACAATGGAGCAAGTCTTAATGTTTGTAACATTTACATCCTAGATAAAATTGGCATGGATAAGAGGCTTATTCAACTTAATGATGCTAATATTTATGGCTTTGACAATGTTAATAGGAAACCATTAGGAATGATCACATTACCTATTAAGGTTAGAACTATAGTGTTGCCTACACATATCCATATCATGCTAGGACATCTTTCATACAATATTCTCCTAGGGAGACCATGGATTCATGCTCTAAAAAGAGTCTCATCTACTCTTCACTATGCAATGAAATTTGAATAAAAAACAAGATATACATGATTGAAGCAGATGAACGAAGCTATAAATCATATGATCACAACACTCCTAACTACCCTAATACTTTCATTCCAAAATAAAAAGTTTAACCTATACAATTTTATCCTTGTTGTCTTTCACCTATAAAAAAACTCTTTACTGATAATTGGGGGTCACTAGATTTTATGCCTCATTTCAATAAGGAATCCAAACTCTCACCCTCAAATTCCAAAGAGTCATTTACAAATGATTCATTTTCAAAAAAAAGTTCTAGTGACGATTGGGGTTCATTATATTTTACACCCACTTGTATGGGAGAGTACAAAATCTCAAAATCTAAACCAAAACAATCTTGTCTTTCATTTTCTCAACTTGGTTCTACATCAACATCACCCCATGGTGGTGATGGGGGCTATTTAACCCCCATCCCTCATGAGAGAATGATGCATAACTTTAAGAAACCTAAAAAGGATTTTTGTTCTCATGAAGAGGCCAATCCTTCTCAAAAGCATAAATCCCCTTCATCTAAACTAGAAAATTGTTATGGTCTTGGATACAAACTCCCTCATAAACATGGATACAATGAAAACAAGAAGCAAAATGATAGAGAACATGTGAAGTATATACCATACACTTTCAAGAAAGATCTAGGTTTACCACATTTATCTCCATTTTTATCAAGGGACTTATCATTTAGTGTGTGTATGACATCTTGTGCAAATAAAGGAACATCTTCTACTATTTATCAAGAGGGTATCTTGTTTAGACTCCTCCAAGATCATTTGATATCTCTCCCTCCAATAACATGAAATAATTTTTACTACAAGAGTTTATTTTGTGCATATCATAGAGTTCATGTCATTCTACTAATGAATATAAGGCTTCTAAAAATATTCAAAACCTTAAGGATTATGGTGATCTTACTTGTGTTGAGAAACCTAGATCCTCTAATTGATATTGACTTTCAAACCTCTCATCAATCACCTTGGCTCATCCTTGTCCTATACTAAGAGGTGGCAAGGAGTTAAGGTAGCCTTATCCTCATATGGTACTTTTCATTGTCTCTTTTGGCTAGTTGACCACCTTCCATGTATAGATAAGAGCAAGCTTGGGATGTGGATGACATGCCTTAAGTTAGACTGCATGTGGCATACTGAGTTTTTCCCAAGCAACCCCTTATCAATGATGTAGCTTCATTCAGAAACATATGACTTACATGGGGCTTTCTGAATAATCTCTCATGTCTTGTTCTACTTTAAAGCAATTTCTCACAGCAATGGTGTTAGCAACCGCTTTAAAGTGGGGGCATACATCAAAACTCACATTTCATTGTGTGATTTTATTTCTTCTTACAATGCATCATTTTCTTGGTGGTGTCATTGGGTTTTATTACCTCTGAGAGCATGATATTTCTTTGACTTGTCCTCTCTTGGATACATTAAGCATGATGTTGAACCCTAAGAAGATACCTTACATGAACTAAGAAAAATCCCTTGTAATGTACCTTACACTATTTCACATTTACAATAACTGTTATATGCCCACCTTGCATAACACACTTTTCCAACTTGTGGAGTCATCTTGTTTGTTCATGAGTTTCAAGAATACAAAGAATTGCATGCTTCATGAAGCTCAAAGTTCATTTTTGTATGGGGCCTTATCAAATTTATTAGGAGGTATAGCTTTGGTATGATTGTATGTATGGGATCCAAAATTAGGCGTGACTTTCCCATAACCACTTTCTTTTGTGTGTGAGTGCATACCAGTCATGTGCATATGTGTCTCACCTCTTTGGGGGCTCACCTAGTGGATGTTCTGAGGTTCTACTAGCCTTTGTGAGTGTGCATTTGGTTTTCATAGTGGACATTGTGTTCCACTTGTAAGCCACCCTTTTTGGATACTCACCCAGAAGACAACCTAAAGTTTTGTTTCCTTAGAGTGAGCATGCATTTTTTTGAACAACAACTTAGATCTGATCCACAACGTGTGAGACAAATGGTCGAGGCTTGATCCACCTCTTTTTATTTTTTCTTGTTTTTGTTTTTCTCGATCTTTTAGTCATAAACACTAAGTATCTTGATGTTTCATATCATACACCTTGTGTGTGCTCCTTTGTGTTTATGTTGATTTGACTTGGGATCTTGGATCCTAGGGGCTTGACCACCCCCTTGATCTTTTTTTTTCTACACCATCCACATTGGTACACTTGGACCCCTCTTGAATGTCTTCTTTAGTGTGAGTTTGAAGCAAGTTCCTCCTCTCACTAAAGTGGGGGCTAAATGTAGTGTAGAAAAATGTTTCCCTTTTTCACACTTAATTTGGGAATCATTAATGTTAAATTGAACCTACTATTTCCTTGATCTAGTGTTGTAATGTTTTTTACACATTCACATTGGGTTTAGGGCCCTTTTAAGCTAAATAGACCTAATTTTTCCTTAATTTAATGTTGTAAACTATACTTATTTACACCTTCACGTTAATTTTTGGGATCTCCTACATTTATGACCTTCATATCATCATTAATAGGCCTCTAAGACACTTTATTTTGCATACTGAGGCTTATTTCAACCAAGATCTTGACATAATAAATACACCTAATATCTTAACTCCCCGACATTTCCTCAACCTAAAAATCCCTTATGCGACCCATACTCCACCTTGGGTGTATGAGCCCCACCCATATGGGACCTATACACCGTGCAAGTGGCATATGAGTCCCACTTGGACCCTTTTTAGGGGTTTGATTAGGAAATTAGAGTTTTGAATTCAAATATCATGAATATCAACATTTGGAATCTAATAAATGGTAAATTAAATAGAATTCCTATATAAACAAGGTTTAAAATCATTATTTCACCTAAGAATTCATAATATCAACTAAGCAATCAAGATTCAAGCATCCTAAGACTTCACAAGAGCATCACAGAGTATTCAAGACCATTTCTAAGGAATTCAAGGGAAAATTTCTTCATCATTTGTTGGGGAAATTCAAGATCCATCATGTCAAATACATAAGGCATCAAGCATTTTTTTGAGCTAGTGTTGTGATGTAGGATTCAAGATCCAAGATTAAGCATTGTTATACGTCTAATTCAAGATCAAGATCTACATTCTATATGGCCACTTCATGTTAGATTGTTGATTTACATCTCAAGACATCATTCAAGGTATCATTGTTCATGTTTCATATTTCATGTTTCATGTTCATATTTCATTGTTTCATCATAAGGTTTAATTACCTAAAGGAGGTTTGACCAAGGAAAACTCCTATTTCCTAACAATCAACAAGTTTTTCTCTCTCTCTACATGTGCGATTATAGATCTAGGTTTTTTGGAGCTTGAAGGATCTTTGAAGGCTAAGTTGCAAGATTGGAGAAAAATTTTCAAGTTTTCAAAGTTGTCACCTTACTTGCAAGATCACGGAAAGTCACTTACAAAGAAAAATTTAGTGTTTTAGAACTAGGGATTTCGGAGGAGGAAAGCTATAGTAGATCCTTAGAGGATAACAGAGTTTCAAAGCAACCCTAATAATGGGACTGAATCACTTCTTGCATGGAGTTTGAGTCCCAATATACCTATTTTCAAAAAAAAATTGTAGATCCTAACTAAGCAATTCTAGATTCTGGTTTCGGCCCAAAACCCTAAACTAGGACTAAATTGTCCCTAATGGAGTATGAGTCCCAATGTGCATCAAAATTAGTATTTTCAGGATTCCAAACCTTCATTCAAGTCTCTTCAATTTTCTAGGTGCACCTCTATACTTTCTTAGTTTGTTATTATGATTTAAATTCATTTCTAGGTCATTTAGTTAAGTCTTGCATATCATTTACATTTCTTATCTTTCCAATCCCTAGCTTGGTGGTGAACCCCTTTGTAGTCTTCAATAACACCCTAGGACACCTTATTGCAGATCTCTTTCCCTCATTCTATCACTGGATTGAGATATCTAAGGTATCCTTGAATGAACTATGTGAAATAGGTCCTAAACCCAAGTTCCATCTTCTAAAAGATAGAGTGTGACCTATTTCTAAGGTTTCAATAATTAACCTCAATTAATTAATAAAGCCCTTAGGTTAGTGTCAAAGTGTATAGGTACACCTTACAACACCAAAAATAAGGCATAATAAAATCCATTTTATTTAAAAGGTCCCTAAACTTAATGCGAATATGTAAAACATATTACAACACTAAGTTGAGGCACAATTAAGCTCATTTTATTATTAATTATTCTCAAATTAAGTGTGAAAAAGGGATACTTTTCCCTACACTATATTTTGCTCCCACTTTAGAGAGAGGATGACCCCGTGTCAAACTCACACTAAATTTGACATTCAAGACACTTATGTATGTAACACTAACAAAGATACAAATCATACAACATCAAAGACAAGAAGATGAATTCTAGACTATCTGATCAGTGCATAACACATCTAAGCTTCTATTTTATGCTCACTCTGAGGTAGTAGAACTTTAGGCATTCCACTAGGTGAGTCTCCCAATAAAGGGTGGAAAATGAGAGAATCATATTAAGCTGTCATACCATATCAAAGCTATCCCCTTGACAACTTTAATAAGGCACCACAATACTACACTCTGAGCTTCACAAGGCTTAACAAGCTTCATTATGCTAAGCACTCATGAACAAGGCAAGGACCCATAAGCAATCAAGGTGTGTTATTCTAGGTGGCCTTGAATTTAGGGTTCAAGCTTCACAAGGTTAGCAAGTTGTGTTAATGCTAAACACTTATGAACAAAATGCTAGTAAAGGTTTTCTCAAAGGGATTTTGCTTAGTTCATGTAAGGTCTTCTTCTTAGGGAACATCATGCCTAATGTCTCCAAGAGAAGACAAGTCAAGAGTAAAATATTCATATCTTAGGGAAGGTAGTGTGTTGCATCACCACTAAGAGGACAGTCGTACATTAAGAAATATTTCACTCATGGAGGACATCAAACCCAATGACACCAGGTGCCAAGAAAAGGATGCATCACAAGAATAAAGAAAATCACACCATGAAACATGAAAATATCAAAAGATATTATCAATGTATGACCCCACTTAAAAGTGGTTGCTAACACCATTGTTGTGAGAAATTGCTTTAAAGTAGCCAATGTTTAATCCTAAGACATGAGATATTCCTTAGAAATCCCTATGCCAAGTCATATGCTTCCAAAATGAGGCTATTCCATGAAAAATAAAGGAGGGGTTGTCCCCAAAAACACATAAGGGATCTACGGATTCAAGGTTCGTATATCTTTATTATAGTGTTATTATAGAGCTTAAAAATGTCATCATTCCCCAAATACTCATAGAACTGGAACAATGACATATTTAGAGTGAAAAAAAAAATCTTTTGGGTTAACATGGAAAAGACCTAAATGTCTCGAATCCTTGTGTCATCCCCAAAAGGAAAACATAAGAAAAGAAAAAAGATCAAAATGTTTATGATATAGAGAAGAATTTAGGTACAATTAGAGGAATACACAAAAAAGAGAGAAATACATCAAACAAAATAGTACGAGGGATCACATTATGCACATGCAATCACATAAAGAAATATGAAAAAAGAAAACAAAGCAAAATACTAGTAAGGCACATGCAATTCAACCTATAGCAGGTCATTCACATCCCAATCTCAGTTAGTAAATATGGAAGGCAGACAACTAGCCAAAGGGACAACATCAAGTTCCAAACTCAGACAAGGCTATCTGACCCCTTCTCCCTACTAAGTGCAAGACAATGATGATCCAAGATAAGTGATGAGAATGAGCTCCTTGTGATAAAGAGAATGATTTGCAATGAATGTAAAACATGCAATAGTGAGGATGCTATGATCCTACAACTAATACATAGCAAGGTGTTAAATGCATGTAACTACTATCCAACTATTTTATCATATTTATCATCATCATCAAAATAAAAATCACTCAATATCAATTTTAATGCACGACACTCATTAGTAAGATGTGCAAGAGTTCTATGAGATGTGCAATACTTCATGTTGGTTTTAGGTATGCTACTTCTACTAGGAAGTGGTAATTTAATCCAACTGTTTTTAAGGAAAAAGGACGCATTATTCTCAATATTGTTAAGGCAATCATTTATGGACTCATGCATGCTAGCATCATCATCTCCAATGATTTTGACTGCACGAGGACACTCATTAGGAGTTTGTTGAGCATGTTTAAGGTCAATTGCATTAGGAGCATTGCAAAAAACACAACTTGAAACTTCAACCAAGGAGAACAAGGACTTCCACATATTGCTAAAATTCTTTTCCATTCTCACATTTCAAATTTAAAACAAGGTAATTTTCTAATTACACTATGTAAAAACCTAAAATTGAAGTCTTGTAAATGGAATTTTGAAATCACACAATGCACTAACTTTATCAAATTAAGCTAAATATGACCAAATTGAAGAAATAAAATTTTTGCAAACAGGTACATAAATCTGAAAACAACAAACAAGAATGCAAAAATGAATGTTTTAATGCCTAGAAAATTAGGAAATGACCCTACTCAAGGACTCATTCACCTTAGGGTGAATGGGTCCTAGGTTAGGGTTTTGAAACAAGTTTTTATAGATTTCTAAGTTAATTTTAGTGGTTTATAGATTATGATCTGATATAGCAAGTTATAGTTATATTTTTTTGTGAAATAAAGGTTGAATGCAAATACAAAATGTGACAAAATGACAACCTACAAAACCTAGTTTGATATGCAATTTTGTTTCAATTTTTGAATGCAAATGAATATGATGTAATGCTATGTAAATGATATGCAAAATGACAGATTGTTTTTGTATTTTTCATATTTAAAGAATGCAAATATGCAATCTTAGAAGCCCTACATGCAATGCAAGGTTAAATGAAAATTAGACACCCTGAATGAGACTCAATTCTATGCAAAAAGATGCAAATAAATGCCAAATATAAATCTAGGGTGAAAGAGGACACCAAAATCAAAAAATGAAATGATCAATCTTAGCTTCACCAAAATGAAACATAAAAAAAATTGGGTTTGAATGATTGTAAAAGTGGGTTCACCACAAAGGACCTATTTCCATAATTTCATTCAAGGAAATGAGATCCAAATAATGAGATAACTAACAAATAAAAGGTGAGTCTAATCAAGGTATGAATCTTCTGATTTCCTTTTTATGCAAGGATGGGATATGAGTTTAATAGCACTTTGGGGAGGGAGATTAAAACCATCAAACAAATTCCAAAATGCAAAGCCATAAAATGCAAATGACGTCCACAATAATCAAACTTAACAGAAATAGTGATCAAAAGGAAAATTTGGAAAGGGGAAATTGATGTTTACCTTTCACCGAAAGCACCTTTTGAAGCTCACTGAGGAATCATTCACCCTATGGAAAATGGGTCTTGGCAAGGGTTCCTAAAAAATGCTTTTTGGGTTCTCTTCTATTGTGTATGCACTCCTAGATTCTCAATTCAAACTATCAGACAACCAAAAATAAATTATGTAGAAGAGTTTATGTGATATGACAACTTTTCTTGCAAATTTGGCAACTTTGCAAATTTCTTTAATTTTTCTCTTCAAAGGATCTTTCACCTAAAATCTACAATCATACATCAAAGAAAGAAAAATGTTGTTTGTTAGGTGAATGGGGGTTTTCCTTGGTCAAACCATATTTTGGTAATTAAGCCTTGAAATGAAATAGAAAAGCATGAAAGGAATGATGATTGAACAACTCTATGTAACAATTCACCAAACCTTATTTGAACCTTGGATTGTAGATCTATAACTTGCATGAATTTTCCTTAATGGATGTGGATCTTGATCATGAAAATTGATTAGAAACAATGTCCTTGAATACTTAAATAGATCTTCAATACTACATCACCATATTAGCTCAAACAACATGCATGATGCAACATGAATTTGACATGATGAAAGGAATCTTGATTGCTGCAATAATCTTCTCCAAATTTTCCCTTGAATGCCTTGAAAATTCTCTTTAATTTCTCTATCAATTTTCACTTGAATATACTTAGCTTTCTTGAAATATTCTAGGTGAAACATAGTGAAATAACCTTGTATTTATACATATCTTTTAAGATTAATTCCCGAAATTCAAATATCACAATCCGACATTGAATTGTAGATTTGAAATCATCAAAATACCACCAAAAGCATATTTTAAATGGGGATCCTAGGTCTAAGTGAGGACTCATTCACCCTATAGAAAATGGGTCTTAAGCCACTTACCTAGGACACACATTGCTCAATGTTAAACATTATGGTATGGCATTTATGAGTGTGGGGTTTTATCCCTTAAAAAATGTATTTAATTAGGCTCGAATTTGAATTAAAGGGGCCAATTAAGGCATAATTAACTTCAATTAATTAATAAAGCCTAGGTTAGTATGAAAGTGTAAAGGTACACCTTACAACACCAAAAATAAGGCACAATTAATTCCATTTTATTTAAAAGGTCCCTAAACTTAATGTGAATATGTAATACATATTACAACACTAAATTAAGGTGCAATTAAGCTCACTTTATTATTAATTTTTCCAAAATTAAGTGTGAAAAAGGGATACTTTTTCCTACACTGCAATCTAATGCATTATTTAGAAATCAACAAAGTTATAGTATACTTGTACAAAAATATTTCTCAAGAGTATCACCAACCAAACATCCAAATGAAATTTAACAACTATAAGAACCCCATAGACAATTGCCATCTCAAGCACCTAATAAATAGGAGATACAACAACTGAAACCATCAAAGGGTATGTACAAAACCATGAGTTGAAACGACCCAAAAAGTGGAACCTAACTTATCTCCAATCAAATATTCCCTTTGATTTTTCAACACACATCAACATGTTTAACTCTCTCTTACAACTATTTTGTGTGTCCAACACATTTTTACATTTCCCAATTCAAGAGACCCAACTTTTGAAGGTCATAAATTTTGATCTAGAAGTCTATTTGATGAATCATTTAAACCCTTAGAAAGCTCATGAAATTTTCTATAAAGATATAATACACTCCATTAGTTATTACCAATTTTTAGCTCAAAAATAGCCTCTAAGTGACTCGAAGTTGACTTCAAAACTTTTAAAATAGAAAATTTAATATCTTGAAAACAAGGCATGGTCTTGGGTCAAGATTTTACTAGCATAAAAATTGATAAACCCACTCCTACACAAATACAACTTGAAAACCACCTGAAAATAAATTGAAATGCTAGAGAGAATATGCATAGATGTTATGCCATTGCTCATTTGTTATAGAAAATCAAAATCCAAAATTGTCTCCAACAATGCATTATACATCTTTGCCCTAGCCCCAACATAAGCAAACTTCTATGGATATTATCATTAGACCTCCCATTGCAATTAATTTGGATGATGATAATGAAACTACAAAGATTGATGAGGAAGTGAATAATGAGTTGAATCTAATGTTTTCCTCTTTTATGAGCTTAAAGGATGTTTCTACTAATAAGAATGTTGAACTTGGTGTGTGTCCCAGTTCGACACTTGATGTTGTCCCTTTGGCTAGTTGTATGCCTTCCATATATACTAAACAAGATTGGGATGTGAACAACTTTCTATAGGTTGACTTGCATGTGCCTTACTAGTATCTTTCCTTATTTTATTTTTCATGTTCTTCATGTGATTGCATGTGTGTAATGTGATCCCTTGTACTGTTATGTTTGATGTAGCTCTCTTTATGTGCATTCATTTATATGTACCCACATTCTTCTCTATGTTGTAAACATTTATCTTTTCATTTATCTTGTGTTCTCCTTTTGGGGATGATGCAAGGCATCGATACATTTAGGTCTCTTACATATTGACCCAAAATCCTTTCTTTGTGTCGTAGAAAAATGGCCACTTCTCATTTTCATGGCCTTTTAGGTCTTGTTTCATGGTGTTTGATATATTTTGTTTTGATTTTATGTTGTGACATGGCTTGAACATGCATATTTAGGTACTAAAATTAAGATAATGACGTCTTGTGAAGGTGTTGTGAAGTGTTGTAAGACATTTCTACATTCTTCTAGACTATTTATTGTAATTCACCAAAAAAACACCTTTTCATCACTAAACAAGTCCTATTTTGAAGTGTTATAAAGTCTTGTAACAAGATTTCACACTTTTATAGGTGCATCTTCACTATTTATCCCTTTCTCATGCTTTATTTGGCCCCTTTATGCCCTCATATGTCTTAATTAAGTGTATTTTTGAATGTAAGCCCAACAAACAACATTAAATACAACTTGATTTCTGACACCCATTTTTAAGTCCTAGGTGGGACCCATTCACCATGGGTGGTGAACAAGTCCCCATTGGCTCCAAATTCAAAAAATTTAAAATTTCCTTTCGAGTTTTTATTCAAAAATACTTGATGCCTACCTGTGATGAGGTATGAATAGTTAACTAAGGCACAAGTGTGTATAAATATGTGATTTTCATCTCATTTTACATCTCCCATAATCTCCTACAATTCTCCAATATTCACACATCATATTCAAGCATTCAAGCATTCTACAACATCAATTCAAGCAATATTCAAGCACTTTGGAGCATCCATTGAAATTACTTCAGATTTTCATTATCAAGGGTTTGGTAAGTTGATAGCCATTGCATGTTATTATTTTATCATTCTCTTCCATTTCATTGTTTCATTAAGGGTTTGATTACCAAAAGTGCAGTTCGACCAAGGCAAACCCCTATTTGTTAACCCTCAACCATTTTTCCCCTATTGCATGTGTGTTTGCAAACCTAGGTATGCAGATTTAAAAATCTTTTTGGTATTGAAGATTGGTAAACAAGTCAATTAGGTGCTTCAAGTCAACTTATTCATATTTCAATCTTGGAGAAGGTTTTTTGTCTGTTTCCTACATAATTGACTTCAGCAACCTGACAATCAGAGATTTTTAGATCTGTTGTTGCAGAGTTGTCTCCTGATTTTTCAAAAATTTGGGATTGGACTGATTCGCCACTAGTGGTGAATGAGTCCCACCTTAGGACTAAAAATCTGAATTTTGTCAGATTCTAGATCCTAACAGTCAGAAACCAGTTTCTGACACTTTTTCACCAATAGGAGGACTAATTCGCCACCCTGGGCGAATGAGTCCCGCTGTGAAATTTAAGTGATTTCATTCAGCAACCACAACATTCTAGATTCATCTAATATTTCCAAGGTGCACTCTGTTTCATCCTATTTCTTTTTGTATTGCATTATTTCTTCATTTAGTTCATCATTTGCATTTCATAGTGTGTTTTCAAACATAGTTTAAATCTTAGTTTTTGCATTCATATTCATTCATTTAAATCACTTAATTGTATTTAGTTTACTTCATTTAGCTTATAAAACATCATACATAACATTAACTTGAATGAACTAGATAACATTTTTGGCCCTACTTCTCTCCTTTTAGGTGAAATTCCCTAGAAGAGCTAGAGAAGTCCTAGAGTGCCAAAAATCAATGGTTCATTTTGGTGAACCTTCATTTTGAACAATTTCCATTTCTGATTTCATTTGCAGATTGCATCCTAGATTAATTTTGTATCAACATTCAATTAAGACATTGTTTTGTTTTTGCATTCTAGTACTTTTCATATTGCATTAGTGAAAGATTCATTTAGATTTCATTTTTGCATTGCATCTCATTGAAAAAACTAAAAATTTGCATTCTGCATCCTTGATTGCATTCTGTAGAGCATTAAATTCATCTTAAACTTTCTAAAAAACACACAAAAACATCATACTGGGACTCATTCACCACCCTAGGTGAATCAGTCCCTCTGTACTTTTTAAACAACATTTCTGGCATTTTCCTGCATTTCTATTTTCCGTGGTTACATTTCTATTACAATTAGCAGCATTTTTGTTATTTTCATATTAGACATGTCTTAGATTACCTTGCATTGCATTTGATTTCACCCCCTCCTTTGTGGTACTTGTATGAGTGTTTGGTGCCATGTTGATAATGCTTTAGTGAGAAGAAGTTCTAGACTCATGGCTTCCCATGATAGCACTTAATTGTGGACCTTGGGATCTCATGAGCTCCTACTCCTAGTATGGACAATGGTGCATTAGGCACTAACAATACCACTTCTATGCCTTCACTTTTCCATCCAATGAATGCTAACGCCCAAAACAATTCCCTCCCACAAGAAAAGGTCATTAATATTCATTAGGATTTTGCACATTTACAACAAGACTTGTCGCTTGAAAACATTTCCTCCACTACCATACTTTCCATTGACAATCTTCATCATTTGATTGAAAGTGATGATGGTTTGCAAGTGATGAAGAGAATTGTCAAGATTTACGTTATACATGCCTTTTCTAATACCCAATACAAAAAAAATCATGTAAGCCAAGGAGGACCTCCAGTTCCTCCCCCTTCAACCATAGCATCCATCCCAACTTATACCAATCTACAAGTCCACACAACTATGCAACAAGTTAATTATGCAGCTACTTCTTTCCCGATTCCACCTAGCATTCCTACTTCTCTTGTGTTATCACAAGTACCCTCCACCACCTTCACACCCCATAGTATTCATTTCCCTTCCCCTAACATCACCTACACTCCATCACCCTTTTCCCTTCCACCTCAACCTACATACCCCAACCCTGTTCTTATACAACTCCTTAACACCATTTCATCCATGCAACATCAACTTTCCACCATTAGCCAAGGTCAAACTGCTCCAACCACATATCATGTCCATAGCAGCCCCATATCCTTAGAAATATTACGTACCCCAATGCCAAAAGGGATAAAAATTCCTCAGTTTGAGAAATACAGAGGTAAAGGAGACCCTATCAACCATGTTAATGCTTATACCACTTTGTGCAGTGATTTTTTCCTTGATGATAAGTTGTTAGTCAAACTGCTTCCAAGAACCTTGAAAGATAATGCATTAGAATGGTTTTCCAACTTGCCCAATCATTCCATCCGTTCATTCAATGAATTGGTGGATTCTTTCATAAGTCACTTTCAAGTGCACATGACCCCTAAAAAGACAAAGGTTGACCTCATGAGATCTAGACAAAACACAAGTGAAAAAGTAACGGATTTTATCTCACGATACCAATCCTTCTATGCTCAAATTGATGTCAAGATTCCTGATGCACATCTACAAAAGATGTTTATCGAAAACTTACACACACACCTTCAGGATAAGCTAACAATGATTAAATTCCCTTTGCTTATGCATTTATGCACAACCTTGTGTGAATACCATAATTTAGGATTGATTTTTAGTGCTCTTCTTTGGTTTATCATGAGTTGCTTCATTCCATAGTCATCATTGTTGATGTGTTTTTTATGAACTTCTCAACACAGGTAATGCATAGATGCATCACCTCTCTTGAAAGACAATCTTCCACAATCAAATTGCAAAACACTATCCCAAGGTCTCTATTGTCAGGTCTTGATAGTGCTTGGAATATCTCAGTTGTTTTATGTGATTTTTTTGGAATCACAAGGCAGACTTACGGATGAGTTATAGAGCGTGGGAAGTTGGATCTACAAATGGAGCTCTTAAGATGGGAGAGTTGTTGTGTGTTTGCTGCAAGTTCAAAGAACAGACTTGAACTCTTTTTAATCATTGGGTTTAGCTTTACAATGTGCAATGAACCTTAGCATAGGTCACTCATTAAAAAAGAGGAAAAAGGGTAGGGAAGAAAGAAGGTTCTTGGATCTGAAAGTACGAATGAACAATGATCATAGAGGCTGCTACAGTAGACAAACTACCTAAACTGGGTTTTGCTTGGCCAAGAGGATCCTAGAGTTACACAAAACCATTGCAATCTCCTAAGGTCTGCTGATTTTCAGATTGCACATGCACATCATGAACATGCAATCGAACTAAGTTGCAACATTGGAATAAAGAAGCCCGGGCTAACTTTACACAATAGTTTGTCATCAACAAGTGCTAAAAGTATGGGCTGAAAGTTCATCAGATACCATAATAGCAATTTCCATTATCACTTCCATTCAAGAATCTAACACTAAAACTAACATGGAAGGTAGAACCATGCATGCAAGATGAGCGAAATCAAAGAGAACATCCATAAAATCATGCAATGATGTCTTCTATTGCTGCAAATGTTTTTAGACCAGCTCTCCAACCTTTTACAAATGAGGGGCAAGCCCCTATTTATAGTTTTCCAAAGCCCAAATGAATGGTCAGGATTGAATTACATTGTGTGACCTAGATTTGATTACATTAGGGTTTAACCTACCTCCCATTATCCAGTAATTTTAAAATACAATTTTGTCCTTTCCCTGTTTTGTCATCTAGTGCCCAGGTATTGTAGCAATTTTGTCTATTTAGCTGATTTCCCTTTTACTATAGCTAAAACTGCCTGAAAGTTGCCCTTCTTACTTGATGTGTTTGCAGTGTTCTTCATTGGATCAAACAAGCTCGTCGACGACTAGCATCAATGGATTGGTTGCCCCTAATTCAGGGGACAGGTCATCATTGTCTGGTGGAAAGTAGGACAACTCCCTCATGCCTTCTTCAAGGCCACCCGCTTTCATTTTTGTCATTGACTTCCTTGGCACAGGCCTTCTTCTAATTTCGACCCTGTTGGTAGGTGCTAGGGGGAGAGGCGAACATGAAATGAATGGTGATAGGAGCTATGTGTATTCCTTGTTTAGCTTTCTCAATCATGGGTCTCCCTGACAGACCAGCTGTAGGCTTCTTGAATCCTACATACATGAAGTGTCGTAAGTTCTTTCATACACAAATCAAGGAAAACATTAGTCAAATCCTGCAAACTCCCTGTTATATCCATCCATGCATCATCAAAAGATCATAATATTTGTCATTGGAGCTCATTTGGACCATAAAAATTAATGCATGCCCAAGGGGGGTGGGCGCCAAGGCGGGCGACGAACGGAAGGCAGACAGTGAACGGGGCACAACAAACCAGAAGGGAAGTTCCTAGACCTCACAAAACTTAGCAAAACCAAGATTTTTTAATTATAGCACATGGGAGAAGGGGAAGAAAGAGTGCCAAGACAAAATTCCTCGAGATTTGACACATTTGAAAAAAATGGAAGCTTGGAAGGGGAAATTCGAAGGGTCACTACCCTTTGAAATGGCAATGAGCACACAACAACCTAAAAGGAAAGTCTCAAAAATGGCCACGGAGGGGCCGGGTCCCAGAGGTCGAGTTGCCAGGGGTTGGCGGAAGGTCAAAATAGCCAATGAGGGGCTGGGTCCCTAAGGCTGGGTTGTTGGGGGCTAGCGAAAGTTCAAAATGGCCAACGTGGGACTGAGTCCCAGAAATGGCCATGGAGGGGTTGAGTCCCAGAGGCCGGGTTGTTGGGGGCTGATGAAAGTTCAAAATGGCCACAAAGCCGCCGGGTCCCAAAGGTCGAGTTACCGGGGGCTGGCAGAAGGTCAAAACGGCTAAGGAGGGAGGGAGTCCCGGAAACATCCACGGAGGGGTCGGGTCCCAGAGGCTAGGTTGTCAGGGGCTGGCAAAAGTTAAAAATGACCATGGAGGGGCGAACTCCCAGAAACAACCACTAAGGGTCTAGGTCTTGGAGGCTAGGTCGCCAGGGTCCGGTGGAAGGTAAAAATTACCAAGGAGGGATGGAGTCTCGAAAATGGCCATGGAGGGGCTAGGTCTCGAAAGGTGGGCCACCAGGGGCCGACAGAAGGTCAAAACGACCAAAGAGGGACAGAGTCCTAGAAACGGCCACGGAGGGGCTAGGTCCCGGAGGCTGGGTCACCAGGGGCCGGCAAAATGTCAAAATGGCCAAGGAGGGACAAAGTCTCGAAAACAGCCATGGAGGGGCCAAGTCCCAAAGGTCGGGTCACCGGGGGCTGGAAAAAGTTCAAAATGACCACAGAGGGGTCGGGCCCCAAAATGAAATTTTTGCAACTTCTTGAAACTTAACGAAACCTTGGCAGTTCACTTAGGCACCAAAAAAAATCCCAAATTCATAGGAAACTTGTCCCCAAAGTCAAAAATGAAGGAAAAAGTGAATCAAGCGAGTAGGGAAATCTGGCCAAGGAAATCCGGTAGGGCAAACCCGAAGGACCCGAAGGACATAGAAAATTTATGAGGTGAAACATGGTTGACTTGAAATGATACTATGAGGCTCGCTAACCATTTTAGATGCCAAAATTAGGGGAACGCAAAATGAGGCAATGACACAAAATGACCTGGTAAGGCAACAGGAAGGGAGGGTCCCCGTTCTGAACAGGGCATGTGTGCAAAATATGCACAACAATCATGTTGAGGGTTGATAAGGTTTACCATGAGTTGCTTCATTCCATAGTCTTCATGTTGAGGGTTGATAAGGTCTATCATGCACTTGTGCAAGGTGTTTGTTGTTCAAGGAGTTGCAAGTTGAAGTTGGTGTAAAGGAAAGACTAATGCAATGGTGTTGTTGCATTTCTGGACAAAGATCATTCATGGAGCTACTTGTTTGTTTATTCATTTGATGGTGTAATAGTGCTTCACAAAGGATCATGTATCAAGCATTCATGAGTGTTTAATCTTTAGTGATGTTAGAGGTAAAGGTGCTAAAACTCTAAGCTAATGTAACTTTGTCAAAGACTTCTTGTCACTTTTACAAATGATTCTCAATATGTTTTTATAGTGCATCAAATAATATAGATCATGGCTTTTTATTGATCAAGGCTTGTCAAATGTGGAGGTTTTAAGATCTAAAACCCTAGGTCTTTGTATTTATTAAAAACCTTATGCACAAGTGCTTAATGGTTACACTTTATATTATAATTTAATTGACTTGCTATAATAGGTAGCAAGACACTTAAGTGAAACCTTAAGGGTATCATATACATTGGGAACCAACCCCTACACTTAGGGTTTACCGCTTTAGCAGGTTCATGGATATTAGTATGTCACTCAAAAGTAAATCAACAACTATTATTTAATTATGTGTTGGCAGGTGTTAAAGGATCAAGGGTCCTCATTTAAATCTGATAACAATTATTTCCATAGTTTGCACTTTGATTGGAATGTGAAGTGCCATGGATTTTGGTATTCAATTATGCACAATTTGTTAACTATTTTGGAGCGATGGTGTTAAGTAATGATGCCAAGGTATTGACCATGGTTTTGTTGGTGGATTGGGTGCTATGAGGAAGTATTGACAAATAAAATATCATGTTTGTAATCATATAATGAAGAGGAGAAGGTATTGAAGTTAGTGATTTCACATTTTTATGAAAATATCTACAGAGAAGAAGACCTGAATAAGATAACATCAAGGAGTAATGTAATGCCTTTTTTTTTTACCGAATCCATGATATTTGTTTGCTTTGCAACGATTATAAAGATCTGAACATTGTCACAGATGCCTAGATTTTATTTTTTTGTAAGGATAGTATGAGAGTTAGTCTAATAGTGCACTAGATATGGACATGTCTAAGATTGATTATCATATGGATGTGTAAATGTTCATGAGCTTACATATTATAATTTATTGTCAGACCAGGAAGTCTTTTTGTGTAATTTTTTGTTCATTCAAAAAGGGTTTCAGTCAAGGTCTTATTAGAAGAAAGAGAAATAAAAGATTGTGTAATGTCAATGTAAGTTGTCTTGGGTTGAGGAGTGTGATTGGATTTGATTAAAAGTATGATTTGATTGAGGTCATTGATAGAGGGTTTTTTTTGGATAATGTGTAATAGGGCCTTGGATGAGCATATATCCTTGTAACTTTGATCTAAATCTATCTAAATTTGATTATCATAAGAGAAGATATACTTGTTATTTTTGTGTTATCTAAAGATCATAGTCAAGGTATGAGTAGAGGTTGAAATTTCCTTGTTCATTTATGCATCAGATTTGAATTTGCTAAGATAAGAAGAGTTATATGTTGAATTGTTGATGTAGAGATAGATCACATGAGAAGTGGAATGTATTGAAACAAAGGAACCCTCTGAATTTTGCTAATTTCTTTTGAAGTGATGTATGTTTAGCCAGTTAGGCATGTTGGTTTGCTAGTGAGGCATGTTATTTAGCCAATGAGGCATGTTGTTCAGCTAGTGAGGCATACACATTGTAAATAGTGAGGTTTTGGCTAGTGAGGCTTAATGAAACTTATTTTCAGAATGGTTTTTCACCCTTTTAGGGATTTCCACTCATAAAACTTGTGTTTTGTCTCCTCTTGGTGTTTTTTCATACTATGTGTGATTGGTCATCTTTGTTTAAATATTACGTTCTAATTTGCATATCATTGTGACTCCTTCAACATTCAATATCTTTAATGTTTGACATGTTTTCAATTGATCTCTTTGCATAATACAAGTGAGTTAAGTTTTGAAATTTGATTTCTCATTAAACCACTAATTCACCCCCTCTTAGTGGTCCTGTACTCCAACAAGTTGAATCAGAGTGGCAGGTTCCCTGAAGAAGTTTAATCAGTGTGGGTTGATCTTAGTGGTGGAGTACTATGGCAAAAAGAAAAGGACAAAAGAAAAATGTTAGTGCTAAGAAAAAAGTTATTTAACAAGTTCCAATCAAATCAAGTGATGTGTTGTTGCAAGAAACATCCCTTCCATTTGACACAAGATTTGGTATATCTAATAGAGAAGATGATTTTGTAGTTGAGAATGTTAATAAAGAAGGAGACCACATTATGAGTGAATTTGAACAAGGGTATGATGAAGATGAATATGAAATTGATCTTGATAGTGAACTCATTTATGCTCTAGATCACTAGATCAAGAAACTTAGAAAGGAGAACCATAGATTAAATTTGCAGCTTCAAGAAGAAAAGGAGTCCAAAGCCAAAACACTTTTAGCCCTTAAAGAAGCATAAAAATGGATCATTGATTTGAAGGTACAAGTTATAGAGGAAAATAGAAGAAGAATTTATAAATTAGTTTAAGGAAAAGGAGGTTGATTGTGAAAGATATGAATCAAAGATAGTTTCTTTCAGAAATGAACTAGAAAAGGCATCTTCTAAGTTACACAAGAGTCTTCAATTTGAAAAGAGCACTGAATTCTTAAATGAGATGTTAAGCAAGCAAAAATGTCACAAGGATCATACTATTGGTTTAGGCTTTGAAAAAGGGTGGAGTTCTAAGATCAAAGAAACAGCAAGGAAGAAAATAAATCTAAACTATTATTCTGGTACTCCTAAGCCTAAAGACAAGAAGAAGGAAAAATAAAATGCTCCTGCACAAGTCAACAAGAACAAGTTCAAAAGATATTTTCAATCAATGTAGCATCAAATGTCTAGGTTTAAAAACTCTTTTCATGGTTATTGCTATTCATGTCATGAATCTGGTCATAGAGAAATAGAATGTTGGATTCATGAAAGGAAAGTTGGATGGAATGAGAGTTCTTATGAATGGTCAAATAGAAGAAGTAATGTCCCATGCTATAAATGCAATCATCTAGGTCACACTGCAAGTTTTTGTAATACACAAGTCAGAAATGATGTTTTTGGATTTTCAAGAAGATATATAATTCTCCTACTTCTCTTGTTGGTGACAAGGTAAAATTTTGTAGATGTAATAGGTTTGGACATAAAGAACAATTTTATATAACTAATTTAATAGAACTATTTAATCATCACAAGAAGACAAGGACTATGAAAGTTTGGAGAAGAAAACAAGAGAAAGAAAAAGAAGAAACTAATCTTATGCATGGTGCACAAGTGACATCCATAACTGCATGAAGAATAACATGAGTTGAGGGGGAGATGTTTATTGATGTGTTAGTCAAACCCCTTAGATAACAAAAAAATAGGTTGTATATTTGTGAAAGAAGTTTATAGTGATAGTTCTCTTATGAGGGCAATCAACAATCATCCCAGTGGACTATCCAAAATAAGGTAACTTTTACAGTTAGAGAAGGAGGATCAAAGGAGTAGAGTCAATGGATCTAAAAGAGATGGAAGTCTAGACATAGTATAATAGTTTACAATATATAATAGAAGTCCTAGATGAAAGTTAAATTTTCAAAAGTACAACATGATAGAGGTTGAAGCTCTAATTCACAAGAATTTAGATGGCATTTGAGGACAACACCAAAGGAAAAAGATAAGTTCTCAAGCTCCAAATATTTATGACAGTCATTAGACATGGTGATAGTCATTCACCTAAAAGGTCACAAAAGAGTGAGTATACTTTCATAAAGTGACAATCAAAAGAATCTACGGTTGGTAATAAAGAGAGTGAGATAGCAATCTTATGACTAACATATCAGAGGATCCATTCATCAATCATAATTTCATAGGATGTACTTGTCATAAAGATCAGTTCATGTCATCTTCATGTCATGATGTTTATTCTTGATAGTTGGTGGTATTATGTGGTATTCACCCAATATGGAAGATGCAGTAAGTTATCCTCTTGACAACGAAACATTGGAAATTGAGCATAAAGTTAGTCAAAGGACTATGCATGCATCAAGAACATCATGAATAGAATCAAGATATCATCATGTCAATGGTTCTTCATTCATTGTGAATATCAAGGACTTGTTATTGACATATCATGCATATCAAGGTCTTGTTACAGATTTTCCCAAGGTGATTGAAAATGGTTTGTGGTAAAAAATCATCCTTCCAAGGGGGAGTTGCTTAATTGTTTCCATGTACAGTGAATGTGTTCTAGGAAGTAAACTTCTACTCTTCTCAAGTGCCATGACAAGAATTCTTATAGTGATTGTATAATTTTTTTTTGCAAAGCCCCATGGTCAATGTCTTTATATCATAACTTTGAGATGGAAAGGATAATCTTCAAAAAGGTAGTATTAATATTGATGGACAATCCATAGTGGTAAAGTAGATTGACAATAAGAACTACATATGATAGTCACTATGTATGGTAATATTTCTCATTGTCACTCATTGTTGCATGTGGCAGTCATTTAAAAGGTAAGTTTTATGAAAATGTGAAAAAGTATAATCCGTATATGAGTCAACTCATGAGAGGACATATAGAGACCATATAACTTGTACAAAGTTAGATCCTTATATGGTATGATAGTCTAAAGTTAAAGCCTCATGGTAAGAAAATTAGGTACAATCACTTCATGAAGAGCCAGGAGACTTGTGACATTACACTCATATGGAGATGAAGATATGGTATTTGCTTCAAAAGTCACTACCTATGGTAGTTTGAAAGTATTTTGAAAGTGAATAGAGTCATGAAAAAGGTAGACGCTAATGGTAATGAGTGTTGCTTATTGATTCAAAGTGAAGGATGTCATGGTGTTGATGGTTCAAAGTGTTGCTTCAGGACAGTCATCCTAGTGTTGGAAAGTAAGGTGACAGGAAGGATAATGTGATGGTGTTTAGATAGTGTCACACTTTGTAAAGATATGGTGTGCAGAAAAATATTACTCGCTGCAGGTATCTACCAATAGTGCTATCACTATGATCTTGATAGACAATGGTTTTTTGATATTGGTTACATTGCTTTCTTAAGAAGGAAAAAGGGAAATCTTTGCTTGCTAGCTTGACAGTGCTAAGAGGATTTGCATATCAATCATAGTTATCCAATGCAATGATATTGATATGTTAGTTGTAGTTTCTTTATATGGTACTGATGCTCATTTATTTTCCTACTCATTTCTTTGATTTTTTCATTCAAGACATGTGTAGGCATATTTTTTTGCTGCTTTATAATCTTTGTCAGATTTCTTACTTGATGGTGTGACAAATGAATTTATATCTCAGTGATAGTGCTCTTACTTTTCAGTGTTGATAAAATATGATGTAGTTGCATAATGATCAGTGGATAATGTGTAGTGCAATGGATAGTGGTCTTGTCTTTCTTTTATAGTCTACACTAACAGTGAAACATTTGGTTTACTATTTTTCATAATGACTACATAGTAGTGAGTAAAGTATTCTCTTACATATACACAATGGCTAATATGTGGTACAGTGGTCTCGGTGCAGTGATCTTGGATAGAGGTCTACAACTGTTCAAACAATGAGGTATTCCAATAACAATGGTCTTCATTCTTTTTTACTTCTCTTATGTTTGGTGAAGTGGTTGTCAATATCCAATGCTAGGTTTGTGTTGCTCATATGAAGTGCTCTCAGTATACAATGCTCTTGCATGGTTTCATTCATTTTGGTCTACTATGCAAATGAAATTTTTCTCTTGCTTCTTTTCATGAGTCCCTTTGTCATTGTTGTCAAAGGGGAGCAATAAGGTGCAAAATTTGGTTAGGTTGACATCAATGCCAAAGGGGGAGTTTTTTGGCATTGCTTTTCATTGATGCCAAAGACATGTTCGTCAGAGATACTTGGTTACAATGTTCTTCATAAAGATACTTGGTTGAAATGTTCTTCATTGGTGTTGATTTGTAGTGCTCTTCTTTGGTATATCATGAGTTGCTTCATTTTGTAGTCATCATGTTGAGGGTTGATAAGGTTTATCATGATTTGCTTCATTCCATAATCATCATGATGAGGGTTGATAAGGTCTATCATGCATTTCCTAGTTTACTCATTACAAGGTGTTTGTTGTTCATGGAGTTGCAAGTTGAAGTTGGTGTAAAGGAAAGATTGATGCAATGGTGTTGTTTCATTTCTAGACAAATATCATTCAAGGAGTTTCTTGTTTGTTTATTCATCTGATGGTGTAATAGTGCTTCACAAAGGATCATGTATCAAGCATTCATGAGTGTTCAAGGTTTAGTAATGTTGGAGATCAAGGTGCTAAAACTCTAAGCTAATATTTTTTCAAATACTTCATGTCACTTTTAACATTGATTCTCAATATGCTTTTATAGTGCATCAAATGGCAGAGATCATGGCTTGTCAAATGTGAAAGTTTTAAGATCTAAAACCCTAGGTCTTTGTATTTATCAAAATCCTTATGCACAAGTGCTTAATGTTTACACTTTATGTTATAATTTAAAGTTGACTTGCTATAATAGGTAGCAAGATAGTTAAGTGAAGCCTTAAGGGGATCATATACACTGGGAGTCGGCCCCTACACTTAGGGTTTACGGCTTTAGTAGGTTAATGGATCTTATTATGTTGCTCAAAAGTAAATCAACAACTATTATTTATTTGTGTGTTGGTGGGTGTTAAAGGATCAAGGGTCCTCATTTAAATCTGATAACAGTTCTTTCCATAGTTTGCACTTTGACAGGAATGTGAAGTGTCATGGCTTTTGGTATTTACCTATGCCCAATTTGTTAACTATTTTATAGTAATGGTTTAAGTAATGATACCAGGGTATTGAGCATGGTTCTATTGGTGGATTGGGCACTATGAGGAATTATTGAAAACTGCAATACCACGTTTGAGATCAGATAATGAAGAGGAGAAGGTATTGAAGTTAGTGATTTCATGCTTTTATGAAAATATATGTAGACAAGAAGACCTGAATAAGATAACATCAAGGAGTAATGTAATGCCTTTGTTTTGACCAAATCCATGATTTGTGTTTTCTTTGCAAAGATTAGAAAGATTTGAATAGGGTCACAAATGCCTAAATTTTAATTTTTTGTAAGGACAATATGAGATTTAGTCTTATAGTGCACTAGATATGAACATGTCTAAGATTGATTATCATATGGATGTGTAAATATTCATAAGCCTAATATCTTATAAATGATTGTCATACTAGGAACTCTTTTGTGTAATTTTTTGTTTATTCAAAAGGGGGTTCATTCAAGGTTTGATTGGAAGAAAGAGCAATGTGTAAACTTGCATAGACATGATCAAATTGTGTAATGTCAATGTAAGTTGTCTTGAGATGAGGATTTTGATTTGCTTTGATTAGAAGTATGATCTAATTGAGGTAATTGATACATGGGTTTGTTTGGATAGTGTGTAATAGTGCCTTGGATGAACATATATTCTTCTAACTATGATCTAAATCTGTCTAAATTTGATTATCATAAGAGAAGATATGTTTTTATTTTTGTGTTATTTGAAGATCATAGTCAAGGTATGAGAAAAGGCTGAAAGTTTCGTGTTCATTTGTGCATCAGATTTAAATTTTCTGAGACAAGAAGAGTTATATGTTGAATTGCCAATGTAGAGATAGATTGCATGAGCAGTGGATTGTATTGAAACAGGGTAACCCTCTAAAATTTTTCTAATTTCTTTCGAAGTGATGTATATTTAGCCAGTGAGGCATGTTAGTTTTCCAATGAGGCATATTGAGTTGCCAGTGAGGCATGTTATTTAGCCAGTGAGGCATGTTGTTTAGCTAGTGAGGCATACAACTTATAACCAGTGATTTTTTGGCTAGTGAGGCTTAATGAAACTTATTTTTAGAGTGGTTTTTCACCCTTTTAAGGTTTTCCACTCATAAAAATTGTATTTTGTCTCCTCTTGGTGGTTTTTCATAGTATGCTTAATTAGTCATCTTTGTTTAAATATTATGTTTTGATTTGTATATCATTGTGACTCTTTCAGCATTCAATACCTTTAATGTTTGAAGTGTTTTCAATTGGTATCCTTGCATAATACAAGTGAGTTAAGTTTTGAAATTTGAGTTCTCATTAGATCATTGATTCACCCCCCTCTTTGTGGTCATGTACTCCAACACTTTTCTCTCATGGGTTTAAGTAGGACATGGATTAAATGAGTTGGATATTGATGCATTATTTCCTAACATCTAGTATATTAGAAATTGTACATAAATTGATACTACACTATCTATTCAATATATATGTATAATGAATTTCTACTTAGTGTCCATCTAATACTTTTATGTTCATTCAAAATAGGGTAACTAACTAATTATCCAAATAAATTTCATACTTTATCTTGCACACTAGAAATCTCCTCAAAGTGATTCTTAGCATCACTTATCTTCAAAAATACAAGAACATGAGTACTAAAGAATAAGAGAGAATAGGAAAAAACCATACCATGAAGTGAAAACTACACTAGTAGGACTAAATTTAAAGTGTGGTATCATCTTGAAGTAGGGAAAACACTATAAGAAAAACTATAACAATTCAAATAATTTTAATTTAAATATAAAAGTTGGAATTCCCCAAACCTATAGAAACTAGGTATGAAAACTACTTTATATTTTTAAATAGGATGATTGAGGTGTAGAAGTCTCTACAATTAATTATGGTTAATTTAAAGTATGGTAAATTGGAAAAGGTGAACATAGCTAAAGCAAAATGTTTGAAGCAACACATCCTTGATGATGATTGATACTCCATCATGAGGTTAGAAATTTATTTTTTAATAATTTATAAGTGTGGAGTTGGAATATACTCCTTTCCTATCAAATAGAAAAAAAAAAAGAGAAAAAAAAATTATAATCTTACCACTTCTAGTTGTCATAATTTATCAATTTCATATTGTTGCTAATGACACAATTGTTGTCAAAGATGCATAGTGTTGCCAAAGATACACAATGTTATTGAAGATGGAGAGAATTTTTATTTTATTATAAAGAAATCTCCTCATTTCTCCAATAGTGTGCATCTTTAGTGTGTCTTCAATGGCACAATGAAATTGGAAAATTGTAGCTAATTTTGATCTATCTATTGTGTAACTTACAAATGGTTTTTTTTTTTAATTTATTATGGTTTATAATGTAATTTTTCTATATTATTATTTACTGCCATCTAAATCTTGTATTTTTTTAAATTTTATTTGCAAAAATGTTCAGTCTTTTGGGTCATTAGATATTTTGATACTATTGCAAAGATGGTTGTCATTGCACCAAAATATCGGCCTGTTAATGCCCGATACAACCGCCAAAGTTAATGAATCCACATGAGGAAGTTAAGCCATGCCACATAACCAAGCGTTGTGTTGCATAGTACAAGGAGACCAATGGAACACACCTTGCAACAATTCCCCCCAACACAAGCGAGGGGTTTGAAATCATGACCCAAGCTCTAATACTAATTATTCCAAAGATGATTATCGTTGCACCAAAAGATTGACCTATTGATGCCTGACACAACCGTCATAGTTAATGAATTTGTGCCATGCCACAAACTTGAGCGCTATGCTGCACAATACAAGGAGACCAAGGGTGCACACCTTACAATAGATACAAGCTCTTCTACTCTTGTCATGGATATGCAAGTATATTTGAGCATTGGTACGACATGACCATGTATATGGTTGTTTGGCGGTGCTTTTTTTTAATTTTTAGGAGGCTTTTCCTATCTCCTAGATGCTTGATTGGTTCCTTGACTAAGGTTACTCATTTTTGGATATGTTTGGTGAATAAGATCTATGATTGATTTGGCATTTGACTCTTGTTGTTTATAGGATTATCTTCTTTGATATCTCAATTTGTAAGTTACTAATCTAATGATGAGTTTGTATTCTTCAATGTTTGGTATCTTCAAGTTATCCATTTTATGGATTAGCTACCTATTTTCTTGTAATAGGATGACTCAAATGTGGACTATCTATATCCACAATATTGATTCAGTGTTGATGCAAACTTTATTAGTTAACCTTGTATGTGGTCATTTGTGCATTGGTATGTTGTTTTGAGATGAGAAGATGGATGATTAGAGTACCATGATTTTAGATTTTGGGACTTGTAGCATGTTGTTTTATCAAGATGTCATGATAGCTAGGTTACATTTCATTGGTTACACATTTTAGTGGGATCTTATTCCAGTGATAAGTTAGCAATGTAGGATTGATTTCTTATGTTTTGATGGTGGTTTTATCTTCTTGGCTTGGAGATCTTGGTTCTACTTGTTCTCTAGAGTTACTGAGATTGTAGTTGAGTGTGTGTGGACCTTGGATGATCTTCATTTAAGAGATGGTTGTCATGATGTCATGTGTAGCTAAGTATCACAGTTTATATGGAGTTGTTGGAAGTGATGTTGATTCATTATTGGTAATGGATGATCTTCTTTTGTGTTTGTTGATGTCTTGAAGGAGCTCTTAGATCCTATTATTGTAGAAGAGTTTTTTTACATTTATATGTTCACTATTAGGAGATGGTTATCTTCATGATATTGGAGATGATGATTCTTGGTTTAGAGTATGTTTGGAATTATGTCATGGTTTAATCTTGATTCTAGCTTAGAGGTTTAATATAATATAGGTTCTCTTGATACTGGGATGTTTTGCATTAGTGCATGTGATCTCCAAGGAAAAGATTGTTAGATCATGATGTCATGTTTGGGTTCCTAATTTTATGGTTGGAGCTTTAAAATTGGTCTTGGCAGTTCTCTTGGTATTTGAGTATATTGGTCATATGCTTGGGAGCTTCATTGTAGTGCAGTGTTCCATTTAGATCTTAGCATGGATTGATCATTGGTAGGTTCTCATGGATACTTGGAGACTTGGGTGAGGCTGGAGTTCTCTTGTGATTAGAGACATTTGCTTGAGATGGTTACTCTTTGGAGGTTTCATCAGGAAGTATGAGGAGCCTTCACCTAGATATGGACATGAGTTCATCATGGACCTATGGATGAGATTTTTCTTGGAGTGTGTCATGATGACTTGGATATTGTCGAGGATCATTCTCATTCCCACTCTTTTTCTACTTGATGGTTTATCATTTGAAAGGTATTTTCCCATTCTTGTTTCAGATGTGTTATATTTTGTGCTTTATTTTCTCATGGGAATGAGTCTTGAACCATGGTGATTGATTTTAGGAGACTCATTTGAGGAATTTTTTAGCATGATTTTTATTGCTTTATCTTTCATAGATATGGATCTTGAGCTATGGATTGTTGGTTCTAGAGGGTTTATTTTGAGGGATGTTTAACATTGATATCTCCTTGTGCGTATGAGTTTATTTATATTATCATCCATTGATGGGGAGTTTTAGGAGATGGTTCTTGGGTTTATTTCCTTGATTAGGTAGCCTTAATTCCATATTTGATATTACACATGATTCATATGTTGTATTTGATCTATAATATTGAGTTGATTGGGTGTTGTTGAGGCTTTTCATTTGGGTTTGTAAGGAGATCATGCTTGACACAACATAGCACTTTGAGGTATTTATAGAAGGGCATGTTATATTTTACAAGTTTTCTCTCTTCATTCTATGGTTCCTTCTTGGAGGTTCATACTCATATGATTTGGGAGGATTGTGGTGACATGTTGTGAGATGGTATGCAACTATTAGTGTTTCATATTTGGATAACTATGACTATTCTTGGTACTTCATTGTTTTAATCAATTATCACACCTTGGTATAGAGTTGATTGGTAGACTTTATATGCCTTGATCATTTTCAGATTTGACATTACCCATGCAGTGGGAGTTCCTAGACATGTATGTTCTTCATTGATAGATTGGATACATGGAGTTTGATTGTAGTTTATGGGTTGCATATATATGTTGGCATGAGTTTATTAATTTTTTTGATACCTAGGAGGTATTGATGGTTGGATGTATTAGCATGTGTCTTGAATGCCATTTTTGACCATGTGGGTTTTTAACTATGACAATGGATTGGAGCCTTTGTTATCACTTGGATTTGATTCTTGTGTTCATTGGATTAGTGTATCTTCACCTTGGCACATTCCTTTTCTTTCAAAGGTGGTATGTTGGAGGATGAGAATAGTTTTTTTCTTGAGATGGTGGCCACTTTGGTTTTATTTATGTATCTTCAAGGAGCACGGAAGCATGTTAGATATTCATGTGGTTTCATGTACAATTATGATGATGGATTTCATTGATCGATCCTTATGAAATGTATATAACAAGTGGGAGAATGTTAGGATTTGGTGTTGTATACCATTGCATAAAATTTAATATTATATTTTTTTTAATTTTAAATAATTATTTAGTTGTGGTGCACTTAGGAAGTGTGTTCAACCACACTAGGTAAATGTTTGGGGCCACTTGTAATGTTGTATTGTAACATTGGGTTATTATTTTATGTGTGGGAGACATAAGATGATGATTCAATATTTGGGAAAATTATTTAATAATGTGAAAACTTAGTACCCAATATTAAAATAGGGGTGAATGGTTTTTATTCACACAATTTTTTGGCACATGGTTTTATCTTACCACTTGGTGGTATTTGTGTGAGCTTGTGCCTATAAAAGTAAATACATGTTTAGCGGTTAAGGTTGACTCGGTGAGTGGGTTGTCATTATTGAGTCTTTTCTGAGGAGTGCATATGTGAAGCATGGCATGGGATGTGTGGATTCATTCTTGGACACATTGAGGATGCATTAGAGAGGCTTGATGCTTTAGAAGCTTATTCATGACAACTTTGTAAGTTCATGTATTGTTTTATTGTTGAATAATAGATGGAGTATGAATTCTTTTGAAGATTGGATTTTTCCCTCTTGAGGATTTTCTTTGGGTATATCTTGTGTCTTCTTGTGTCTTTTCTATTTTGATCTATGCATTATGGTTATTGTGTAAGCTTGTATACATAAGTTTTTCTCTCATGGGTTTATGTAGGAAATGGATTAAATATATTGGATATTGATGCATTATTTCCTAACATCTAGTACATTAGAAATTGTACATAAATAGATACTACACTATCTATTCAATATTTAGGTATAATGCATTTCTACTTAGTGTGCATCTAATACTTTTATGTTCATTCAAAATAGGGGTTGACTAGTTATCCAAATAAATTTCATACTTTATCTTGCACACTAGCAATCTCCCCAAAGTGATTCTTAGCATCACTTATCTTCAAAGATACAAATGAGCACAAAAGTATAAGAGAGAATAGGAGAAAACCATATCATGAAGTGTAAACTACACTAGTACAGGACTAAACTAAAAGTGTGGTCTCATCTTGAAGTAGGGAAAACACTATAATAAAAACTATAATAATTCAAATAATTTTAATTTTAATATAAAAGTTGGAATTCCCCCAAACCCGTGGAAACTAGGTATGCAAACTAAGTTTTATATTTTTAAATAGGATGATTGAGGTGTAGAAGTCTCTACAATTAAATATGATTAATTTGAAGTATAGTAAGTGGGAAAAGGTGAACATAGTTAAAGGAAAATGTTTGAAGTGACACATCCTTGATGATGATTGATGGCCTATCATGAGGTTAGAAATTTATAATTTATAATTTATAAATGTGGAGTTGGAATATACTCCTTTCCTATTAAATAGAAAAAATAGAACAAAAAATAGTAATCTTACCACTTCTAGTTGTAATAATTTATCAATTGCATATTTTTGCTAATGACACAATTGTTGTCAAAGATGCATAGTGTTGCCAAAGATGCATAGTGTTTCCAAAGATACACAATGTTATTGAAATGGAGAGAATTTTTATTTTATTATAAAGAAATCTCCCCATATCTCCTATAGTGTGCATCTTTAGTGTGTCTTCAATGGCACAATGAAATTGGAAAATGGTAGCTAATTTTGATCTATCTATTGTGTAACTTATAAATAGTTTTTTATTAATTTATTATGGTTTATAATGTAAGTTTTTATTTATCATTGACTTTGTCATATAAATCTTGTTTTTTTTAATTTTATTTGCAAAAATGTTTAGTCTTTTGGGTCATTAGATATGTTGATACTATTGCAAAGATGGTTGTTGCACCAAAAGATTGACCTATTAATGCCCAATACAACCACTAGAGTTAATGAATCCATGAGAGGTGGTTAATCCATGTCACAAACTTAAGCACTGTGTTGTACAGTACAAGGAGACCAAGGGCACACACCTTGCAACAATCCCCCCCAGCGCAAGCGAGTGGTTTAAACCCGTGACCCAGGCTCTGATACCAATTGTTGCAAAGACAATTGTCACTGCACCAAAAGATCAACCTGTTAATGTTTGATACAATCGCCATAGTTAATGAATCCATGGGAGGTGGTTAAGCCATGCCACATACCCAAGTGCTGCATTGCACAACACAAGGAGACCAAGGGCACACACCTTGCAATAGATACACACTCTTCTACTCTTGGGAGGATTCATGAAACATTTGACAGTTTTTTTAGGTGGATGAAATAAGAGCTTTATAGCATACATCCTAATTTGAGATTATATGAAGAGCATATTGGGGCCTATTTTGACAATACTAGAACATTGTGAACACCCTAATTCATATGGCAATCTATGTTTCAAATTCCAATGTTATGCATTAAAGACAAGAGAGTACCTCCTTTTTTATGATGATAAGGTGAAATAAAGGCCTACGAAATACCTTTGAAAAATGTATAACATTGAAAAGACAACTTAACTTCGACAATAATAAATTTCCTTTATCAATCTTCCAAAATAACATTCAACAAAGTAGAGGCAAGTAAAAATAAAACTGCATCACCTCAACCCAACTCTATTACATAGTGGACATGGCATTCCAAGAATGCAGTGTCAAGGATGCTTGTAATGCACCCTTTGTAAGTTATTACTTCCTTTCTTATAGATTAATTGGTGGTTGTACATGATGTCTTGCAACTTCAAAATCAGCATTCTTCTAAGTATCAATGAACTCCAATTATACAATGAGATGCTGCATAGTTTAATTAGGCACTAGACGGATTAGTTTGGTTTCACCTAAATGAGACACATTTGTGATAAGTAGATGTCACATCCCATATGTTAGCCCCTTCTACGGAGGTTGACTGTGGGGTAGATAAACTAAAACAAAGAGCAAGGAGGGGAATTATGAAGGGATTCAACTCATTTAGTGTGGCATGGTCACCCATTAAATTGGATAGGACTGGCAACGGGAGAGAAGATTATGTGTATACGAAGGAATGGCGAACAGATATGAAGAAGAGATTGTGCCATTAATTAGGAATGGCGCCCCACCATTTTCTGTGCACTCATCACGTGAAAAGAAGACAGGTGAAAATGCCAAAACCATCCTTCTGACACACTGTTTCCTGTCGCATTAGATCATGAGAGGTTTTGAACATGTCATAAAGAATGAGAAAGAATAAAATGATAGAGAAAAGGGAGTGCATTTACTAAGAGAAAGGACATGAGGAATGGCGTAGGAATGGCACCCATGTCCATGGGAGACTAAAGTTCTACAGATCACATGGAAAAATAAACACCCACGCAGCCTTAAAACTCTCACAACCCCTCCATTGGAAAGGTGAGCTATTTTGGATGGGAACGATGCAAGAGAGACATTCACGAGAGTTTGGAATGAAAAGGGCAGGAGTACGAGAAGGCAGAGAGGGAGAGCTCAGGGTAATGGCATACAAAGAGGGAAGAAATCGCGTAGGGAAGAACGCACAGGAAGGTTTTGGGCAGTCTATGGACACGTTTCTGCTCAGGATGAGAGTAACAGAATGCAAACATAAATATGAGGAGAATGCAAAGAAATCGCATAAAAAAGAAGGAAAACGTGAGCAGGAGGAAATGGACGGGGGAAAGATGAGATGCAGATTGGACAAAATGTAGAGTGAGAGAGGGAGAAAAAGCCGATGGAAGATTTGTCTTTAGAGGAAGAGGAAAATGGAGGCTATTATTTGTACTCAGAGTATCCTCACTGCGTGGGACGTGCTTATAATGGAGGTGAAGTCCCTTAAAGAAATGCGGCCTCCTGGACTGCGATAAGTGCAGATTGTGCACAAAATGGATTTCTAAAAAGAGAAACATGAAAAGAAAGAACATAGGTGGGATTGAGTGAACGTGGGTAAAAAGGAGCATTAGGAGACCAAACTTAGGGATTGAAGTCTATAGCAGAAATTTGCGCCCCCAAGCATTAATTGTCAGACACACAATTGATAGTAATTTTATTTTAAAAGTCATGATTGCTGGTAAAGATAGAATGCCTCCTGTTATCTCTACAAACCTGTAGCATATTTACTCTCCTATTCTCCTAAGTGGAAACAACGGAAGCAGAGACCAGGTACAAGAAACTGTTTGACAAAATGCCTCAATGAAATGTGATATTCTATTGCTATTGTAGAATTACGATTATTATCAATGCAAAAGAGTCGGTGTTTCCACTATATATAAGCTCAAGGTTCAAACCATAAAACATGAGATTCGAGCAAGTGAAATCATCATTCTTGAACCTAGGGGTTGTGTATATGAGCATAGCTACATATAGCTTGGTGTATACTTAAATGCAAACAAATGTAAGTTGCATAACCAACCTTTATTTAATCATTCTTAACAAGGGCTAAATAATGAGTGATTTTGGTGTCCAAAGGGATATATTTTATTCAATGGTGTGCATAAGTAAATATGTATCTAATTGGTTATCATGCCTCATTATGGAATTGGGTTTATAGTAGATTGGTTGTGGATGGTGGAAGATGTGTCTTGATTTTATGATCTTTCTCTGTGACCATTAAAATAAGAGAATAAACACTTGATTTACAAATCTAATGTTGTCATATAGGATCTTACCCAAGTTGAATTCCTTATATGTTTAAGCTGAGACTCCAAAGTGGTACAAGGTGACAAGGAAGTTTAGGTCAAATCTTTAGCTTCAAGATAACCTTATAATATGAATAAAGAATTGAATATAATTAATATGGGCCTTTGCTCTTGGTTGCACAATAATATATGGAATGATGGCCTCTTTTAGTGGCACTACAACCACACTTTACTAAACATGTTTTTAATGCTGAAACTCAACACTTTTGTTAATTTGTTGATACTATGAGAAATGCTTTATTTGGCTGCATGATGTCTACCAACCTCTTAAATGTAAGAACCTTGATACTGGAAATATTATGTGAATGAAAGAAGGATATTAGATCTATTGTGAACCGTAAAATGGTCACATATTGTAGGTGGAAGATAAATATTGTTTAATTTGATTGTTGTTGAAATTAAGTTAATAGACAAACCTATGAGATCATGTTGTTCGACATCTCTTGTGACCTTATTGCTAACCATCACGATCATATTTGGTATAAATAAATTACCCAACCAATGAACTAGACTATTATAAGAATATAGGTTGCTTTATAGGGTAAATGAAAACTAGAAGATCAAGAATATTATTAGTAATATTATTAATGGGTTATAATTTCATGTATTGGTCGAATGGACATAGCATTACCAAGTTACTTAAGTAGGATTCTAGTATTGATTATAACTTAAAACAAACTCCTAAATACTATTGCTTGTCCTCTGAAGATATCTATTGACCTCTTGTATACAAGATCCTTAATATTGAACCCATTATATGAGTATCAAATGGAAATGATTGCCTATGGGTTTGCGTGAACCAAGGTAATTTGGTATTAAGTAATAAGCCTAGTCGGGCTAGCTCAATGAGATGAAAATATAAGAGACAAGATATTCAAACAAGATTATAAATAAATTGGGTGGAGATTGATCCAAGACCTTGATATACTTCAGGTGGAGTGAATCCTTGGGTTATGGGAACCTATGCATAGGTATCCTTGAGAGACTTTGTAAGGAGAACTATGTGTGACTTTGATTTGTTTGGAAGTGGAAACATAGGCAGTCCTTGGGCGAAGGATGTCCACGTGACCTCAAATCTGTAGGGGGGAGAGTCTAGGGGGGATAACTCCTTGATGTTGGGATTGTTCCTACATGGTTTGACCTTTCCTCCTTTGTAAGCTTCAGTTTGACGCTAAGATGGGTAACGAATGGGTATGATCATGTTAATAGAATCTAATAACTTATATCAATACATAATAGGCTTCTATTAAACAAAATTAAGTAAGGGATTTAACTTCTTTATAATGAGTATTCGAATATGTGTATATGCTAGGTAAATTCTATCTTTTGTTGGTTCCATGCATCTCTTATATGTTTGTGTAATTCAACTCCATCTCTAGAGATCTTTATGTATATGCCTGTGTATTTGTTGATTGTGATTGTGATTCATGTTATGTATGACCTGCCCAAGAGTGAATCTCCGAGATATTTGAGCAGTGATAGGCAGTCATTGGATCATGCCAATGACTGATGTTTGGGCTACTGCTAGGGATTAGTCGACATTCACCTGGTTCATGGAGGTTAAAGTAGTTGGCTACCCTGGTTATGATATGGCCATAGCGGTTGCATAGGTAGAGACCCATCCATGTGGGTAAAGGTAATCCGGGGCTAACCATGTATTGAGAGGGTTCATTGGCTGTCATTGGTAAGCACAAAAGTGATCGGCGCCAAGTGTTACTTGGGATTGTGAAGAAGATAGCTGACAATATCACTAAGGTCACAAGGTGGTATATGTTGGGAGGTACTTCTTCCTAGGTGGAAAAAATTGTCGTCAGTGGCCTATAGGCGATTGAAGTTGGAATCCACCGAGTTTGGTAGGTTCATTGCTTGGGGAAACCCTTGGAATGGTGGACAGACTCATAATGTAGTATGGGATGCACTGAATCCCCTTCCCAGTTGTCAGCCTATATACTTGGATTTGCGGGGTTAAGGATGGACCTGCAGTGTAGTATGGAATGCACCAAATCCTCTTCCCATTTGTCCAATGGTGCAGAAGATTAGTGGAAAGGATAGGACTCACAATGTAGTGCGCAATGCTTTAATATTCTTTCTATATGTGATGCACTATGGACATGTGTTAGCCATCGTGATGGTTAGTCAACCATTGTTATTGTGTTTATATGATGTATGGTGGAGCTCGTCACTGTGTTTATGTGGTGTATGATGAAGCTTGTCGTTGTGTATTTGTGATATATGCTGGAGTCAGTCACTAATGTAATTGTGGTTTGCGAATGAAATAACAACTGTTGTACATGTGATGTACATATGAGATAATCACTATTATACTTGTGATCTATGTATGATCCAATCACTGTTATACTTGTGATCTGTGTATGACCCAACCACTATTGTACTTGTGATCTATGTATGATCCATACTTGTATATGAGCTAATCAACTTGTGAATATTGAGGTATGCTCATGCTACACCCTTAATATTGGTGTACATCGGGTTATGAATAGTCGACTTGTGGCTATCTTAACTCCTAATTAAGTCATGTTATCATTATTATATTATTATTTAGTTGGTTGGGTCAGCCTAGGTCTTCTATAGGGGTGTCTAAGTCATCTTAGGTGATATCCTCGGCATAAATAGGTATATATAGGAGGTAGAGAGTCTCATTTCATCATCAAGTTGTGAAGTGTGTTCTCATTAGAGATATATGGAGGTTTTCCCCCTCGAAGTGGCTTGTTATTCTCAGTTATTATCCAATATTTGTAGTATATTTCATATCATCTTCTATTGTGCAAGTTATTTCATAACAAGTGGTATCAAAGCATGATCTTGGCACCATATAGGCAAGGTTTTTTCTCAATATTGGAGACAATTTTGGGAAGAGCATATCTTTCAGATTTTGGAAAAAAAATTATAATTTTTAAAGGGTTTTTGAAGAACATATTAAAGAAGCTACAGTCCATATTTCAGGAGAATTGGAGCAGAATTAAGTGAATTATTGCAGAATTAGGGTTTCTACACAATTTATTTGGAATTAGCATATCTCTCACATCTTGTCGAATTGAAGCCTGATTTTTATTAGGTTTTTGAAGACAGACTAAGGGAGCTTACAGGAAAAAAAAGTGGAGGAATTGGAGGAGAAATCTGTAAGTTATTGAAAAATTAAGTTTTTCACAAATATCACTTTCAGGGTTGCGAATCTGCTTATTTCTTGGAGATTTTTGTAGGTGAGTTTTTTTGGCCCTATTACATTACAACAAAAATTTTAGAGTATTTAAGTTTCATTTGTGTGATTTATTTCAAAATTATTGGTTCCCATCATGACAGGGCTTGCAACAAGGGGCAAAAAGAATGTTGTCACTTTAGGGAAGACTCCTGAAAAGGATGGGGTAACAATAGAGGATATTGCTCCTAATGAGGAAACCAATAAGGTCAAGGAAGAAATTTCCTCAATGAAGATGGATATGAGTGACCTAAGAGGAGATATTTCAGATATACAAAACATGTTAAGTACCTATATGGCTGAACCAAGAAAGGAGTTTTCAAGCAACCAAGGTAAAAGTTCTAGATCAGATAACATTGACACAAGTTTTAATACTCCTATGGGATCTAGAAATTTATTTCCAAAGGTGGATATGCGCAAGTTCGATGGCAAGGATCCTCTAACATGGATAAATCAAATGGAGATTTTTTTTTTAAGTACACTAGAACCCAAATGGACAAAGGTCATGATGGCTTCCCTATATCTAGAACCAGATCAATTCATTTGGTATCATTGGCTTTGTACTCATCAAAGGAAAAAAGGGCTCACCGTCTCATGGTCAGTTTTTATAGAGGAACTCCAAGCACAATCTAGCAATAGCGTGATAGACAACTTCTTCAGCCAACTTGCTAAACTTCGACAAACAAGATCAATTAAGGATTATATTCAGCAATTCCAAAATCTATCCTTAAGAGTGGATACAATTACAGAGGATAACTTGAATGATTTATTCTTGGGGGGTCTCAAGGATCACATTCAACATGAGGTACACATGTTTAGCCCTAGCTCTATAAATGAATCTTGTATATTAGCATGTAGGGTAGAGGAGAAGTGTTTGATTCCTAAGAAGCAAGGAGCTAATATGACAAGAGAGAAAGGATATTCAACACAACCTACTAGGTTGACTCCACAACAAATTGAGGAGAAAAGAGCAAAAGGGTTGTGTTTCAATTGTGATAGCAAATACAGTCGAGGACATAAATGCAGTAAAAATAAATTGTTCTATATTGAAGGTCTAAGTGAGGAAGAAGAGGATGAACCCATACTAGAGGATGAAGGGGAGTCTAATGAGGAATCAAATGATTCTCAACCAATCATTTCTTGTCATGCACTCTCAGGTTTTAGTGCCCCACAAACTCTCAAGGTGGTGGGGTTCTTAAAGAAGCAGAAGGTAACATTGTTGATTGAATCAAGTAGTACTCATAATTTCATGAACAAAAAGTTAGCTACTCGTCTAAATTATTTTATATATCCAGCTCCAGAGTTCTAGGCTTTGATTGCAGATGGTGGTACAGTTAGTTGTTCAGGGAAGTGTCATAGCATTAAATTATTCATAGGAGATTATCAACTTGATTCCCCAATGTATGCGATATCTATGGGTGCAATAGATATTGTTTTGGGAGTACAATGGCTTACTACATTGGAAACGATTGAGATGAACTTCTAAGAACTATTCATGAGATTTCAATCAGAAGGAAGGGTAGTAGAGCTAAGGGGGTTGAAGGAAAAATCCCCACAAATGGTAAGCTCTCATCAAATGCAAAAGTTTCTTAGGAAAGGAGTGGATGGATTTGTGGCCCAGCTATGTTAATTAGAAGTCTCTCAATCTAATGCTCCTACTCATCTAGATTTGCAAGCTATAATTGATCGTCACTCAGTTGTTCTTGGAGATATGTCTAAAGGACTTCCTCCTAAGAGGGATCATGATCACGCCATACAGTTTGTTCCAGGAAGCCAACCACCAAACATCAAGTCTTATAGGTATCCACACATACAAAAGAGTGAGATAGAAAAAAAATGTTGAGGAGATGCTAGATGTAGGAATTATCAGGTATAGCCAAAGTGCTTACTCCTCCCCTGTGCTGATGGTACGTAAGAAGGATGACACTTGGTGCATGTGTCCAGATTATAGAGTGCTCAACATGTACACCATTAAAGATAAGTTTCCTATTCTAGTCATTGATGATTTGCTAGATGAATTGAATGGAGCTATGTATTTCACCAAGTTAGATCTTAGATCTGGTTATCAGCAAATTCATATTAAGGAGGAAGATATTTGTAAGACAACATTCTGAACTCATGAGAGTCATTATGAATTTTTGGTGATGTCATTCGGTCTTACCAATGCACCATCTACATTGCAAAGTCTGATGAATTCCATTTTTAAGAAGTTCTTGAGGAAGTTTGTGTTAGTATTCTTTGATGATATATTGATTTATAGCAAGACTTGGGAAGAACATTTGCAACATGTGGATCAAGCATTATAAATACTTGAAGATCATCAACTCTATGCTAAGCCATCCAAGTGTGCTTTTGGTCTAAGGAGGTGGAGTATTTGGGACATATAGTTTCACATGAAAGAGTAAAGGTGGAACCTAACAAAATTAAGGCTATCATGGAATGGCCTATTCCAAAAACCATTAAGAAACTAAGGGGTTTCTTGGGTTTGACAGGGTACTATAGAAGATTTGTGAAGAATTATGGTCATATAGCAGCACCTCTCACCACTCTATTGAAGAAGGATTCTTTTCATTGCAACGAGTCCGCTAATACAACATTTGAGAGATTGAAGGAGGCTATGTGTACAACTCCAGTGCTTGCCACTCCTGACTTCACCAAGGAATTCATTATGGAATGTGATGCTTTGGGGAATGGGATAGGAGCAATTCTCATGTGAGAAGGTCGACCAATTGCTTTTGAGAGTCATCAATTAAATGGTAAGAATCAGTTAAAACCTATTTATGAGAAAGAAATGCTAGCAATCCTTCATGTAGTTAAACAATGGAGGCCTTATCTAATGGGTAGACACTTCAAGGTTAAGACAAATCATGATAGCCTAAAATATTTTTTGAAACAAAGACTATCTTTTGAAGAGCAACAAAAATGGGTCACTAAGATGTTGGGATATGGCTTTGAGATTGTATATAAGAAAGGGAAGGAAAATATTGTAGCAGATGCACTTTCAAGGAAGGGTGAGAAAGATGAAGCCTTATTGTGCGCCCTTTCAATATTACAAGCAAATTGGGTGGAGGAAGCCAAAGCAAAGTGGAAAAATGATGTTGCGACAAGTAGTCTCATCCAACAATTAAAAAGTGATCGTAGTAGTTTAGATAAGTTTTGTTGGAAGGGAGATGCTCTTTGGTATAAAGAGTGTTTGTATCTTTGCAAGAATTCCACTCTTAAACACAAGATTCTCACAGAGTTGCATGAGTCTCCAGTTGGTAGTCTTTCGGATTTTTGAAGACATCATCAAGTCGAGCAAGATTTATTTTGGGAAGGGCTAAAAGCTGATGTTCAAAATTTGTGGCTGAATGTTTGGTTTGTCAAAGGAACAAAGGGGAGACAATTAAGACACCGGGTCTCTTGTAGCCCTTATTTATTCCTAGCCAATGTTGGGAAGAGGTATCCATGGACTTCATCACAGGGCTTCCCAAATCAAAAGGTCATAATGTCATCATGGTAGTAGTTGATCGCCTCACTAAATATGCACATTTCATTGCATTATCACATCCTTTCACAACAAGTGTAGTGGAAAAAATGTTTTTGGAGAATATCCAAAAGCTACATGGTACACCCAAGGTTATTGTTAGTGATTGTGATCCTATCTTCACTAGTCACTTTTGGAAGGATTTATTCTCATGTTTGGGTACTCAATTGGCTCATAGCTCTTCATACCACCCTCAATCAAATGGGCAAATGGAGGTTGTTAATAAATGTTTGGAAGGATATCTACGTTGTTTCACTTTAGAGAAATAGTCTCAATGGGTAGATTGGCTACCACTTGCAGAATGGTTGTATAACACTTCTTTTCATAGCTCACAAAAAATGTCTCCATTTTTGGCACTTTATGGATATCATCCTCCTTCCATCACATCATCAATAAAAGTGTCACCCAAAGTTCAGGCAGTAGAGGACCACTTGCTTCATCAACAATGTGGTATTTTCAGGACTCTAGGAGAATTTAGCCATGGCACAAAATCGAATGAAACAACAGGCAAACCAACATCATAGTGAAAGAAGTTTTGAAGTTGGGGATTGGGTCTTCTTGAGATTGCAACCTTATAAGCAAATCTCACTGAAGCAACAAAAAAAGAATAATAAGTTGTCTCCAAGGTACTATGGACCATACCAAATATGCAAAAGATCAGTAGTGTTGCCTACAAGCTAGAGTTGCCACCAACAACAAAGATACATCCAATTTTTCATGTTTTTTGTTTGAAGAAGGTAATTGGACATAATATTCCAACTCAAACAACACTACCAGAGCTCAATGAAGAAGGAAGAATCATTTTGGAACTAGAGTGCATTCGTCAAACACACACAAAGAAGTTGAGGAATAGAACTCTCACTGAGTATCTCATCCAATGGAAGAATTTACCAGTTGAAGATGCCACATGGGAGGACGAGGAGTTCATTCAAAAGCATCCAAACTTGACTAGCATTGAGGACAATGCTTCTTTGAAGAAGGGGGGCATGCTACGCCCTTAATATTGGTGTACATCGGGTTATGAATAGTTAGCTTGTGGCTATCTTAACTCCTAATTAAGTCATGTTATCATTATTATATTATTATTTAGTTGGTTGGGTCGGCCTAGGTGATATCCTAGGCATATAAATAGGTATATATAGGAGGTAGAGAGTCTCATTTCATCATCAAGTTGTGAAGTGTGTTCTCATTAGAGATATTTGGAGGTTTTCCCCCTTGAAGTGGCTTGTTATTCTCAGTTATTATCAAGTATTTGCAACATATTTCATATCATATTCTTCTATTGTGCAAGTTATTTCATAATAGCTCATGACAATAATTGTATATGATCTTTTGGATTATGTTATGATATGCCCTTGGTGATTATTGTGAATATTTGTACACTAACGTCAAGTAATGATTGGTATGGACCCAACACTTGATGGCACAATTATTATCATTATATTATAATTAGCTAAGTTGATAGCTTACTTATACTTAATTAACAATCGTGGTTTAAAGTTGAGATAAAAGATCTCATAGAAGAGGAGAGATTGAACTTCCTCTAACTTTGTGGAGTGAACTACGAAGCCTCTGATTCCCACAAGGGGATACATAGGCAGGGTCATAACGAACCCTCAAGGCTTAGGTTGTAGGTCTAGGAAAGACCTCGTCCTTGGGACTTTACCACAGGTTTGAGTGTAAGCATATAAGTAGTAGTGTTGAATTTTGTTGCCACCATAGTGAATGAAAAGCTATTGAAATTAACACTTCTAATTTACATGGAATATGTTTGGTTGGTTAAGTTGGTAGGTGATGGATTATTAAAAAAAAAATTGTTGTGCCCGAGATGGGGATTTTACAATAGAATGCAAAATTATATTGATATAAATAAAAATGAGGCAAAAACATACCAACAATAAATCTCAGTGTAGATTCTCATGCAACTAAGCTTATTTTGGATAGCAACCACTACCCATTTAAAAGTTATTTGTGGAGTTGGTGACCCCATGAATATTTAACTTTTCTACTTATTTTTAAGCAATCATCACAATATAAAGAATAAGCAGCCCACAACACACACTCCTCGCACAACCCTCCCTCTCGCCTCTCCCACCCCTCTTTTCCACAACTTATTTTCAATTCCTAAATAATAGCTACTCAATTAAAATAGGGAAAGGTTTGAAATTATCCTTTTACCATAATAATTTTTTTTTTACACTTGATGCCTTAAATTGAAGCAGAAAACACATTTAAAAAGCCACACAAGGACATGGAGTAGTATTAATTTATTTATCAACTTATGTAAATTATAAGTCCAACTCTAATATTTCATATTATAATTAATATGGTGAATATCGTATCATTCAAATATTTATTTTTATATATTCCTTTTTTATTCTTGTATCTTTATAACCGCAAAAGAAGAGCTTACCATTCTTGACTATCCCAAAAATACATCCCTACATTTCAAATTGCCACTACCCCAAAAACACCATGGAACATAGCATATTTACTAATCTTAATGGCAGGCAAAAATTTAATGCAAAAACAGAGTTATTCTTCTCTTTAGTCATTGAGCTAAATACACTGTTTATTACATTTACTTTCTATAGTCTGACATTTAATTAAAAAATTCAAAGGAACTCGGCTTTATTCAATTAATTAGCTTACATTGATTTGTGTTGAATTGTAAGCATTTTATATGATTGGCTCAAGAAAATTTATTTCTCTACACAGTTATTAATATAGAAAAAAATTGAAAAATAATATGTTTTCTTTTGAAAATATTGTCGACAAAATATAACATACTGATAATAGTAAAAACAGAATCATTAGAATAAAACTTTTGCTATCTCAATGTGTAATGAAGTAGAGTCTCCACAATAATCCCAAATGCTCACTGTAAGAAATGATGAAGTAAGAAATGAAACAAACCCTCAAAGCACCAAAATAATTTGATTTGGCAATGATTGTGCAGTCAACTTATGAATGATGAATCAAAATTCAACCACTGGTTTAACATGAAAGTAAATTCTTAACTTTTTATGTAAATTGAACTCTATTCATCAATGATATGCAGTGAAATGAATGGTGAATCCAAACTGAACCACCAGTTTAACATGAAAGTTGTATCTAAATTTCCCATTATACTTTTAATATCTACAGCACTTCAAAGTATGTAATTGAGTTCAGTTCTAAAATATAGATCTATATTTGAACACAAGCTTATTTTATGGGTACCAAACCCCTGTAAAATCATTTTCCAACCATAATAAGAAAACAACTTAAAGAGCATACTGCTCTATAGTTCTCTTAGGTCTAATTATAGAAATACTTACATGTCTAAAAATATGAAGTATAAAAGTTATTCCATGTTAAAACAGTAACTTTAACAAGACCCTGTTCAAGCACAGATCTCCCTATGCAACAATGAAGGGTAAAACCGTGAGCATGAAATCTTCATAGGTCAGAGTAGCTTTGCCAGTGTACCTTTTGTCTTTCTCTATGAACTTTTCAGTAAGCCCCTGTAGTTAAACAGTGGATATATTTATCAGACATCGAAATGGACATCAAACTAAGTGCAGAAACAGCTAAAGTAGAATATCTAACAATATTTAAAATTTTCCTGACTCCAATTTCATTTGGTTTATAAAACAATGGGTATCTCCTTATATAACTGGAATATAATGCATTTTTATCAAGTCTACCTTCACAATTACGCCACACCTGCACAGAACATACAAATTTAAAATGTCTTAGAGAAGTAACATATAGAACTGTGACCGAAATAGAGAGACTAATAGATGAGAAAAACACTATCCAACTTTTTGAAAAAAACTATAGCGGCTAGGATTCAGTTTTGACTCAGAAACATGATATTTTTTGTATTCAGCATTTTCATCATTAAAATAGTAGATTAGTTGGTAAGCTGTTATAAAGAACAAAGTGAGGACTTAAAATGTAAAAGAACATACTCAATAAAGTTGTCATAATCAATTCCACCGCCTTGGCCTGTCTTGTCATAATTTGCAATCAGACGCTGTATGACTGGCCGTGATACTGAATATCCCAATTCGAGAAGAGCATCCCGAAGTTCATTGCTGTCGATCTTCCCACTACGATCTCTATCAAATTTCTCAAAGATTGACTGCACAAATAGCACTGAATCAGTTCATTTTAGATTTGACAGAATATGCTAGACCACAAAATGTTTTGGCATCCTTGAAAATCACATAATGGGTTGAAGCAAATACTCCAAACATTTTTCCACACAATCCACATGCTCCTTAAGCAGTAGATTGAGAATTATGAGCTTCACTGCATATGAATTTCAGGCATATCTGAGGCAAGGAAATAAATAGGTATTCCCTTTCTGCTTAATGGTATGAACACCAGTATAAATGACCTCAACCTAACCTACTCGCTATATTTTTACTTTTAAAGGAAGAACTTTTGACCTTAGCCAATCTCCTATTGCATAAGAGTAGGTGATGTAACTTCCATTATCATCTAAACTGCAAAAAGTAGAAACTTAGGTCAATTATAGATCCTTAGCTATACAATCGTGGCCCCTAATTGCATGAAAAAGTTCTCAGAAACAGATTCCTGAAAACCATTCTATGGCCTCTTGCTGATTAACATTTGTATGTATTCCAAAATCCGAGAGACCTATAAGATTATTGTCAGATTGCATACCAAATAACAAGAACTTCCATCGTAGGCTGCTTAAACCACCTTCAAGAGCATATATCGTATAATTAGGATAGCAGAACTCATGCATAAAAGCTACAATGTAAGATTGTTACAAAGGATCTCCCAACAAATACAAGTAACATATTCACTGGGGAGTTGCAAGATAATCTGTTACGCAAGTTTATATAAGATATGAGAGAAATAAGTACCAACAGTCTACAACATATATGTTATAGCAGATTTCAGGTCTCTGTGTGCCAGTTGGTATATTACACACCACTAAGCATTTATTCTATGTTATACCTAATAATATTTCTAGTTGGTAATATAGCAAGAAGAAGCAAATGTCACGTTACCAGGACAGGACAGAGGGCTAGCGAATGGTAAGGAGCAGTAGGGAATGGCAAAGCCAAAAACTCTGCTGTAGAAATAGCAAATGCAATCTTTTGATTAAATACATTTAAACAAAAACAATTATTGCTAAACGTTTATTAAATGCCTGCTGTCAACCCCTTTAACCCTCTTTTGTCAACTGCCTGTTATTCTCTATTCAAAAAGGGTTTCCGCTAGTTGTTGGCTCTACATTTTGGAATATTCAGGTTTTATATTATGCAAAAAGCAATGGGGGATATCCAGGCATCCACCATTTGCCTAAGAATTTATTGAAAGAAAAAGGCAGAGACCAACACAGGAATCATAAACATTCATCAAACTGTTAAAAATGAAATACCAGATAGTGAATCCACTATAGATGTGCTGGAGTAGACCTCCACCGAAGGACCTCCTTAGGTTCCTCACATTATTGTTGTAAGTCAATACTTGTAGTGGGACGGCTAGTTAATCTTTCAACAGGTACATCATAAATTTATTGCTAGATGAATGAAAGCATTGGGCCACCAATGTTTATCATTATATGGACTTTGATAGAGATTGCAAAAGTCATACGGAATGTTGTTTTATCATGAAGCATGCCCTACTATATTAGGGGCAGTCTTGTGTTTTCACCTAAAACCTCATTAGGGTTTACAATTTAACTTCAAAAAAAAAATATTCAAAGTTAATCTTGAAGAAAAATGAAAATACCCTACTCTTAAACCTATACAAAAATACTCAGTCTACACTTTTGCTCTGTATTTTTTTTTGTCTCCAAGTGGCAAAAATAGCCAAAAATGGCATATATATACCAACCGCTTTTTGAAAAACTCAGGAAAACTCGGCAAAAGGCTTGACAAACACGCAGGTCGTGATTACTTGAGGTTAATTGCAGGTATTTCAAGTGTATTGCTACTATATTTGTAACCTTTCTTATCACCCATTTTGCATCTTTCTGGCATTCAGAGTAGAAACAAGTATCAAGTAAAATATATTTGAGCCAATGCCCATTCTTTTAGTGCAAACACTCTTTGACAGGTAAGGAGAGGGGATTATTGGGCCTTTATCATTTGTGCAGTTTGGGCAATTCCTCCTCACATAAAATGTAACTCCTGAATCCCTCAGATTGCCTGATCTGATTATAGGTGCATATCCAATCCTGGAGAGTTTCTCTGCAGCAAACTTTGAACTGGGGTATTCTGAACCCCGTGGATTGGTCCTTGAGCTCTGTGCCTAGCAAGCTCGGGATTTAAAAGTCCTTAAAATATAAAACTAGAATAACTGCTAATAAATGCTCCTGAGTTAGAGAAGGGCAGTTTTTCTTTGACTAGCTGGACACTTACGACTAAAATATCAAGACAGTCAACCTGTCAATTTACAAATCATTCAAATTTACCTCATCGGAACTGCAATGTGTAATTTGTTTATCAATTATAATAAGCAATACATTTTATGATACATGCCTACAAGGACAATATCAAATTTGTTCCTCTCTTTCGCCTCCTACCAGTGCTGCTACAAAAAGACAAGAAGATAACTGACACTCCATTTTTTTAGGAGAAACTGCATAAATATTAAATCTCATTTTCATTTACAGATCTCTGAGCACATGCTTGATCTCTCTCTGTTAGTTACACCTTCTGCATTACAGTCATGATGGTCTCTTATTGGGACAAGTCTGATATAATAATATAATATGTAACAACAGGTTCAGTCTTAGATTTAGAATGGACAGAACTATAAGCGCTTGTAAAATGAATATAACCTTAATTTTGTACTCTATTTTACATATAATATAAATACACCGCCTCTTAAATATACTAGACCCAGAACAAACAGTGCATGGCATGTGCATATAGCATGCCATGCTCTGCTGCTCCTTAAACCAATTAATCTTCCTCTCAAACCAACTCCTACCCGGAATACAGATGCAACTTTAGATGCAAATAAATTTGAATGTAACGAATGAAATACCCAGAATATGATTTCAAGGCGATACCAATAAGAAATAAATGTTAAATTTCTGTACTTCAAGTATCACAGTCACAACTTGTGCCCAAAATGCCTAAAATGGAATATGAATGGGAAATGAAATAATGAAGCCCCATATGTAACCGTCACAACACAAAACATGTTTCAAAATACATTAGTTTCCATATACAACAGAGCAAAGTGGCCTTAATTGAGCACAAATAGTAATAGACTTGATGAAATGAAACTTACCCGCCAATCCTGGAGATCATGCCACAAGGTTGTGAACTCTCTTGGCCCTGCATCCATACACAAAAAAAACACAGTAGGTCCACTTGATATACAGATTCACCTAATCCACAATACAAAAATATCAGCTAAAGCAATTCCAATTTAAAGTGACTTAATGTCTAGAAGCTTTAGTGCAGAGGAATCTAGATCATCTCGTGTGAATCAAAGCAGTACTTTCAAACTGTGATAACTTAAAAATGGACAAATTAATGTGCTACATATTAAACCAATTATTGATGACTTCTCCATAACAAGTCCAAAAGATTGATAGCTCCTGACACAGCCTGGAAGAATAGAACCCAATGCAGGTACTGCAGAAGCCTAAAATGTTAAAACTTTGATGAGAATAGAGCAATGTAAAAAAATGCAATGACAGCAACATGCATGATGGAAGGGACTTTCTACCTATAAAGAAACTATTGTCTGTATGATTTTGATAAGTTACAAACCCAGTTACTATTAACCAGTGTAGCCCTAGGATGCAACCCAGGGGATATTTTGACATGTCCCAGTTCAGGGGGTCTTGGGGACAGGTGAAACTGGGATAGAATGCCCACTTCCCATCTCCATTTACTGTCTTCTAGGAAAATATCTGTAATATCCTTGATAGGAACATTATATGATATCTATTTGATTCAAATCCACTCAATACAAATGTATGAATTTTATTGAAAAATCAGAGCTACAGAAACAGATATTATCGTAATTAGAACGTGCAGAAGTGAATTACAAACCCCTTTGAAATGTGAACAATTAACATAGCAACCCACAATAACTGGTCACTCCTATTTATTCAATGTGATTTCAACTTACAGATTTTACCAGAACTTGCAGAAACAACAGCAACATTTACTATTATCAGAAAACGTAGCTAAGAACAACAAATGGTGCTAAAGAAACCACCTCATAATTATGTTCTAAAGTAGCCGCCTATCACCCAAACAAATAGGCGCTGTAGGAACTGCCCGAACAGCAAAGAGTAGCGCTATAGCAGTCGCCTTATGCGAGCAGCAATGGCACTTAAGAACGCCATCCCCAACAATTACCTCTGCCTTGAAACTCGCCATTGACTCAGCAAATCGTTGAAGCTCAAACACAATCTCTGTGCGGAATTGCACTAGATTGAATCAAGGGTTTCAGTCCACTAACCCAGTTATGAAAATCAGGGAGTTTCTGTTCTCCAATTTTTAACAATAGAAAAACAAAATGTCCAATCTATTTGAGGGTATGAATTGATAAAACAAGCATACCACCTTTGATTCTTGACTAGATTAAATAGGGATTTTGATGGAAACCGTTCAATGATTCCCCACTAGTGAATTCGGGAGTAATTAAAATGTCGATCTTTAATGGGCAGTGAGCAGTATAAAAAGGATATTTAAAGAGGATGGGATCGTGGGGTTTATTCTAGGAGAATTTTGTTCTGATTTAAAAGAGGGAGATTTGGTGCAATAGAGAAGATATTTTGGGGTGATAATTATTTTTAATGGGCAGGTAAAGGCTTAGAAAATTTTAGGGGAGGAATTCGTTGAGCAGCTTTTGTTGTTCTGAAACTTCTAATAGGCTGGTTCAACTATTTTTTTATCAGTTTGATCAGTTTTTGGCATTCGCTTATCTTTGTTTCTATACCTTGGTAGTATGTAATGTAGGTATTTGTGCTGATCTATGTTGTTGGTCTTTTATAAGTTGATGTACTATGCCCTCAAGTTTTGTATTGGTTTTGATTTTGAATAAAATGAATATTGCAGTATCTTCTTTGGGTATAGTGTAAACATGTTGCCCATTTTCAGTTCTTGCATATCTTGTTATTGTTTATGTTCTTGAGTATGATTCCTCGAAATAGAGCACTCTTGACAGGTTGATTTGCAAGGAAGATTATTTGTTTTTTTTGTTGTTAGTGATCATCTTGCAAGACCAGAGGTCAATTTGCATTAATTTTGGTATCAAAGCAAACTGCGATGGCCTAGAGGGGAGTTTACGTTAAATGGGGAAGGAGCAGGAGGAATGTAGGCCCTTGAAAAAACACTGGTGAAGTGTTTAGAAGGCTAGAGGCCCTTGACACTAGGTTACAATTGGATGGGTCTGAAGAAGAACTAGAAAACTTAGTAAATGTTGCTAAGGTTTCAAACCTTATAGAGAGGCTTATTGAAGCATTGACTAAACAAAGTTCCTAAGTAAAGGTGGATATTTTAGATTTTAAAAGCGAGATCAACCCTGATTTATTTCTAGACTAGATCCAAGAGTTGGATAAGTACTTCGAGATGGAAGACGTTGAAGAGGATGATCCAAAAGGAGTGAAAATTGTTGCATCAAAGTTGAAGTCGCTTGCAACTCTATGGTGGGAAAATGTGCAGAGTTCAAGAAGAAGACAAGGAAAAGAAAAAGTTAAACTTTGGCCTAAGATGTTGAAACATCTTAGAGCTCGATTCTTGCCCTTTGATTACAGCAAAAATTGTTTAAATAATTTCAAATTTTGAAACAAAAGGATCAGTCAGTGCAAGCTTATACTGAACAATTTATGAGGCTTCAAATTTGGACAAATATACAAGAGAGTGAAGGGCAAGCAACAACTCGATATGTGAATAGACTAAAGTTTCAACTTCAAGATGAGCTTGCAATGGTAAAAATTCCTACTATAGATGAGGCTTATGAATATACCTTAAAGGTAGAGGAGATACTAAACCAAAAAAACAAAATAGTGAGTAAAAGGGATGATAGCAAACAAAATAGAGAGAAAGAGGTTTCTTTAGAAGCTACCATAAGTGAAGAATCAAAAGAAGGCAAGAATGTGAAGACCAACTTCAAAGGAAAGGGAGGCTTTAGAGGTAGAGAATGAGGACAAATGCCTCCTGGACAGTGGAAGCCCTTGAAGTGTTTTATTTGTGATGAAGCCCATAAGGCCATAGACTGCCCTCTAAACCCAAAAAGGGTGATGGTAGCCCAAGAGGAAGAACCTTGGTTAGAAGAAGTTGAAGTTGATTAAGGAGAGAACCTGATATTGAGAAGAACCTTGATATCTGGAGACAATATTTGGAGACAAAAGGACCTCGAAGTTGATTGGAAGAGGAAGAACATCTTTTGAACAAAATGCAAATGTAAGGACAAGGTGTGTAAGGTGATCATAGATGATGGATCTATTGACAATGTGGTGAGTACAAAAATGGTTGATCAATTACAACTTTCTTGCATTCCAAAAACTAACCCCTACAAGATTTTTGGGTTAAAGAAGAGTACTTGTGGATAAATCATGCCTCGTTGCCTTCAAAACTAGCCCATATGTGGATGAAGTGCTTTGTGATGTGGTACCAATGGATGCATGCCATTTTTTTTGGGTAGGCCTTGGCAACATGATTGAAATATAATACGTCAAGGTAGAGAGAACACGTATGAGGTTCAACATGAAGGAAGGAAATTCTAGGATAAAAATTAGATGTAGTGGTTGACAAAATAAAAGGCAGCAAATGTAAATACAAGGCAATCATTTTCTTAGGATATAGAAAAATGTTAAAAGCTTATTGAGTCATATGACAACATACCTAGTAAAGCACTCAAAATATTTCATTTGGGCCAAAATTTTGCATCTATACATGTTTATAGTTTTTAAAAAGTGAATCAAGGTTACGCTTGAAATATATTTTATGGCTAAAGCTAGATAAATTGATTTTTATGTATTTCCAAAGTTTAAGCATCAACATAGCCTTTGTGAATGCAAGAATAATGAAAGAAAACATTAAGTTGATTTAAGAGAGATGAGAGCATGTTTTCATGCTTCTCTCATTTTGGAGCCCACTAATCATAGGAGCTTCTAGAAGGGTTTTTTTGTGGTGGCTTATTATTGGAATCTATGGCTTGTCCAACTATTGATAGTGGCCTTCCTATGTCAAATAATGTAACTAAAATCAAAATATTCATCTCTCACATTGAAATCTTTTTTGCTCTCTTTGACATCACACACATCATAGTAACTTGTATTTATTTTTGAATTATGCCATGTTCAATGTTTTCATTGTTAAAATTTAAAAATATGCCCACAAATTGTCGTTGTAGAGCAATTTGTAAAAAATAAATTCTTTTATATCTCCTTATAGCTCAAAATGTTCCTTATAAGTAAATTTCCTTGCATTTTGTCTACATTTTGTTATGTAATTATACCAACTCCCCTTTCCTCATGTTTAGTTACTATAGCAAGTGGTTCTAGTGTAATGCTAAAACAACATTGTGGTCATCAATTCTAATGGGATTACAACATCTTGTTCATCAATTGTCCTAGAATGATGCATGCTCACGAAGATAGGTAAAGAGCATGTATATTATTATTGGAATGGTTTTCTGGATTCAATTGTGTGATAATTTTTGCATCAACATTTTAGATCACACTCTCTGATCCATCATCAGGATAGCAGAGAGCTAAAGGAGAAGAATGGTGAATTGCAAACCTAGAACTAACTAAAAAGGCAATAGGGAGGTAGGAGGGAGAGAAAGACTGCACAAAAAAACAAGAACAAAAGGAGCTATTAGACCTCATGACCAAAACAATTAAATTTATAATTAAAAGACACAAGAATAAAGGAATGAGATGAATGTAAGACAACACCAATTAATTATTTAAAAATTTTATGAAATGGGAGACACATGAAAACAAATTTGTAAATTCTTTATATATAGAGACAATTGATAAAAATGAGAAATATAATTGGTTCATGAGTAGGCTGAAAATTTCGTCTAAAACCTATAATCATAGATTATATGATTCATTTTAATTATAAATAAATAAAGACTATTTTCTTAATCTAAAGAGTTCCAAATATAAGGAATTATTTAGAATCCTTTTTTATCAAAGTTTTTAAAAATTCATTTTAGTTATTCTTTTGTAATTTAGTTTTGTTGTTACAATTATATATGCTTTTAGCATAATTAAATTTTAGTTAGAGATGTCTTAAACTTTTTTTAGTTTTTAAGTAAACATAAAAAGGAGATTATTTTCTTAATCTATTTGATTGCAATTATAAAGAACTAGGCCAATCAAGGATAAAAAATTTTAAGCAAGACAAAGACAATTACGAAAAATACAACCCCTCTAAAATAAATAAATACATATATATACATATTTATACATATATATGTGTGTATATATGTATATATGCATATGTATATGTATAGGCATACTGCAAATTCACTGCCAGCAATTCACTGATGGAAAATTCATTGCCAACAATTCACTGCAGAAAAATTCACTGTCATGACAATTCACTATGCAAAAAATTAATTGCATGAATTTTTAGTGATCAATTTTCCATGACAATGAATTGCTGATGGTGGTGAATTTTCCTGCCAATGAATTTTCCGTTGATAAATTACTGATAGTGAATTTTCCTACATATGTATCTACGCATCCATCTGGAAGACTACAGTACCAAGCAGTGAATGGTAATCAATCATATGGATCATAATAATGAAACACTCTTCATATGTCAGCCATTACACAATTAAACAATAAAAACAAATGAAAAGCAAGATGTATAACCTATTGCAGTGAAATTGCTGTTGTTGTACTTAAACATGAGAAGGCGAACTGTCCTGATGTTGTACGTCTTGTCAGCTGTGGAGAGGGCTTTCTGCAACTCCTCGTCATCAATGAATCCATTGCCATCCTCATCATAAGCTTCAAAGGCTCCTATGATCTCCTGGTCTGTACCTGGTGCAAACGTTGGCTGTTGTTGAGAAGATGGATACAAAGGGGGGTATTGTTGTTGAGTAGGTGGATACAGAGTGGGGCATGGGTATTGTTGTTGGGTTGGACAGGCAGCCATAGTTGTAGCTTCCAGAAATGCTTTTATCTTCCAATTTCTAGCTGTAGCACAACGTTTAAGCTGCAAGACATGCTAATATTTATATTTGAAGGCTAGTGAAAACTTTTTATCTGCTAAGAACGTGGATGACGATTTTTCTGATATCAGCAGGCGGAAGAAAAATGTCGGTTAAGGAATCTTGATTTGTGGAGGGAGAATTTGTTTCATTAAAGGGAAAAATTCCAAATTCTATGTAAAATAAAATGCTTATTCCACTTTTTCTTATGATCCCTTTTGGATTAGAACAAATTTATGCTGGGTAAGAAATCTTCCATACGAAGACACCTTTTTATCTATTATTGCAGATAATTGTGAAGGATAAAATGCTTATTTCACAATAGTTGAGAGATCTCTTTTCTTGATGATTTGGTCTCCCTAAATTATTGGAATGTAATTTATGTCATAACAATTTGTAATGTTGAAATTTGCATGTTATGTATTTTTTATTTAGTTTGTGTTTATTTTGGTAAACTATCTTTAATTTTTGGATTAAGTTTGGTTTTTTATTATATTTTTGGTAAATGTAGATTTCAAATTATTAATTTCATCAGATCCAAATTTTTGATAACAATGTCGATGTCTCTAGGAAGAAGAGTCAAAGAGGGATTGTATAGGTCAAACTAGCAATTCTCATCACTATAATTCATTTACTAAAGGATGAAAATGGTATCATATGCATATGCTAATAGAGGTGGACTAGGAAACTAAATAGAATGGAAATGATCTCATATGCATACGCTAATAGAGGTTGAATAGGAAACTAGATATAAGATTCATTCACATTTTTCTATTAATAACACATCTTATATTATGTCAATATCATAATAGGTTTACAATATAGACTTTTCTTAAGAAGGTTGCATAATTTGACATATATTATCTTTACAAAGCTCTAGGTTTGTTCAAGAAGACATTGTGTCAATATCTTTCATACTCCTAGATTTACCCTTGATAAGCGCTACATATCTACAAAGTGAACCATTTTCCTATTTTATTTTTCATGCATACCTTTTTTTATCATTTTTAATTTTTTCATATATAAATAACACCCATTACGGGATTTTGTAAAACCATATTTCAAGTGTCTTTAAACACTTCAATGGTATAAAAGGTCATTCGTGTAAAAACAAGAAATGTTTATTTTATATTAAAAATAATGTCAACCCTCATACATTGTGCTAACAAATAGTGTTGCATATTAAACACATTAAGTCTAGGTTCAAATTCAACACCAATTCCTTTAAAATTTATTATTAATATCTTACATGATTTGATGTATATTGTGTATTGGAGAATAGGCATCTTTTTTAATTAAACACTTCCACTAGTAGAAAGTGCAATAGTTGAGTCAATCTAGAAATATTGGAAGCTTATATCTTTTGTGTAGATTTTTTATTGTTAAATCATCAATTCAATATTTAATATATTTATTATGGGTTCTCTAGATTGGGTACTCACTTTGCTCTTTTATCATTAGCATTTTTAAAATAAATATATTTTATTAAAAATAGGGAATGATCAAAGAGTCATGGATCCTGTTGAACACACCCAGAGACTAAGAGTGGGGGTGAATGGGTCTACAAAAAACTTAAGCCCTTCCAGACCTTGAAACTTTCAACACAATACAATCTTCTTTATCAGATCAAAACCTTTAAACATAGCAACAACAAAGAATGATATTTTATTTTGAATCCTTGGAAACTTTAGCAAACCTTATGCAATGAAAGATATATCAATTCTACTTCTAATCAGATTAGCAACAGTGTGAAGGAAACTGATAACACACAAATGCACAAGGAGAATACTAGATTTATGTGGAAAACCCCATGAGGGAAAAACCATGGTGAGAGTTAACTCACAATATAAAGGGTCACTGCCTTATCTAGCAAGATATAAATGACTTACAACATCAAAGTAACAACTAACTCTAGGTGCTAGATACAAGGACCTGATGAGATTCACTATCTCATAGTAGGATACAAAATGTATATGAGATTACAATGTTTGTCAACAACTCACTTTATTGACTGAGGCATTAAAGCATAATTGATCTTTTCTTTCATTCACTTGAGCACTATATCTATTGGATATTCAATACAATTCACACACACACACACACACTTCTTCGTACTTGTACAGTTCTCTATTTTGTTGCATCTGAAATGATCTTGCATTTATATCCACCACAACACTTCAAAACTTCAATTAGGTCAACCAAGAATAGGATAAACAATGAATTCAACTAGTCATCCCCCAAAAACATGATAGTCTTGAAATGAAGAGAAATAGGTGGTCAATGTGAAAGGGGGAAAATGGGGTTATGATGGACCTATCTCCCTCAATTTCATTAGGAAATGAGATCCACACAATGGAAGGACTAACAACCTTGAGGTGTGAATCTATTGATTTCCTTTTTTGCAAGGAAAAGGGTCCTAATTAAACAACACTTTGGGGAGAAAGATTAAAAATAGAAAAATAACTCCAAAATGCAAACTAAAACTTGAATTTCAAAGATTAATCTCAACTATGATGGAACCATAAATTAAAATGCAGATTTGAGAAAGGGAAAATGATGTGTACAAGTCACCAAAAGTGATTTTTCAAAGCTAATCCAGGACTCATTCACCCTATAGCGAATGGGTCTTGGTTAGGGCTCTATAAAAATGGTTTCTGGGTTCTCTTCTACTATGTTTGCACTACCAAATCCTCGATTTTCATAGTTGGAAAGCCAAAAATAAATTCCGTAGGTGAGTTTCCATGAAATTGCAACAATGATGACAACAAATGCAACTTTGAAAACTTTGCATTTTTTCTCTTCAATAGATCCTCTACCTAAAATATATAAACACAAATCAAGAGGGAAAAATGTTTTGTTGTTGGTGAATGGGGGTTTGCCTTGGTCAAATCCCATTTTGATTTAATTAAACCTTGAAATGATATGAAATAGTATGAAAGGAATGATGAATGAACAATCCTATGTCACAACTCACCAAACCCTTGTTTGACACTTGGAATGTAGATGTACAAGTAGCATGAAATGGCTTCAATGGATGTGGATCTTGATCTTGAAACTTGATTTGAAACAATGCCTTTGAATGCTTGAATGGATCTTGAACACTACATCAACATATTAGGTCAAATAACATGCATGATGCAAGAAGACTTTGACATGATAATGGATCTTGATTGTTGCAATAATTCTTCTATAAATCTGCTCTTGAATGCCTTGACATGCTCTTGAAAATTCTCTTGAGATGCTTTTTTGAACTCTAGATTGCTTGCTTATAAAATTTCTAGGATGCTTGAAAGTCTTAGGTGAAACATAGTGAAATGACCTCTTATTTATAGATATGTTAACATTAATTCCCAAAATTCAAATTACACAAGCTGACATGTGGATATACATTCGAAATCATTGAAATACCACCAAAAACATAATAAAAATTTAGATCCTAGGCCTAAGTGAGCACCCATTCGCCCTTGGGAAAATGGGTTCTAGGTCACTTACTTAGGACACACATTATCCAATGATAAATGTTATGTCATGACAATAATTAATGTCGGTTTTTCCTCTTCGAAAAATATAATTAATTAGGCTAGGATTTGAATTAAAGGGGCTAATTAAGGAAAATTAACCTCAATTAATTAATAAAGCCCTAGATGTGTGTGAAAGTGTAAAGGTACACATTACAACACCAAAAATAAGGCACAATTAAGTCTATTTTATTTAGTAGGGCCCTAAAATGAATGTGAATATGTAAATTACATATTACAACACTAAATTAAGGCATCATTTAGCTAATTTATTATTAATATTTATTCCCAAATTAAGTGTGAAAGAGGAATACTTTTTCCTACACTACAAGTCCTATCCCAAAGATAGATATGACAAAAAATAATCTTAGAACTTCTTCTAATGTGATCCAAAATAATTTACTTGCAAACAAACATCAACCTAAGTCGACAACAAGGAAATATGTGGATGAAAATTTGAAGTGCATAATTAGCCGACCCAAAAAAATATTTTAATTGAATTAACTTGATGTGGTCCCAAATAGGATAGTTTAGGACACAAATCTATCATAACACATCTTTCATTGATGGTGCAACCCCCCAAGCATATGGCACAAGTAAATGAATAAACCCTATTGACCAAATATCCACAAATAACCTAGAAAGCCAACTCAAGACTTAATGCGACACCAAATCAACCAATAAGCAATATGCAAATTGTTGAACACCTAGAACAATGAGAAGGCCCGGGGGTGAATTAGTATTATTTGAAACCACTTAAACATTTAAACATTCATTCCACACAACACATTTAATTCGTAGTAAGAAAGGAAAGCATGAAATCAACCATCAACATCACATAACACGTGAATGTATAATATTTTTATGTGGAAAAACCCAAAAAGGGGAAAACCATGGTGAGGATTAGCTCACAATATATTATAATCAATTATAATTTATTACAAAAGTTCTCATTGTAGGTGGAATCACTGTCCTAGTGGACTCACTACCCACAAAAAAAAGAAAATATAGAAGAGAGGGGTGGCACATAGCCAGAATGAACTATTACAAATGCATCTACACTATGCTAGAATACAACTCCATTGAAGCTCAATACACAGAGTCAAAACACTTCATTACTCTAATCTAACACTCTACTTTGCTCTACACTTGCATCACTTTCACACAATTCACATCCACTATACTTGCATATTCGCTAACATGTCGTATCCAACACTAAAATGAACTCATACTTATACCAATTTCATTCCAACATCAATTAGTTCAACCTAATTAGATGTATTATGAAAAATATAACTTGTTGGCCCAAAACATACTTCATGCCATAAATTTAACCCTTATTGAAACAAAAATAAATGGGTTATTGTGGAAGGTGTATCAAAATATGGGTGTGAACTAATTAGGGACCTATTCTTCCTCAATTCATTATGAAATGAGATTCACACTAGGAAATGACTATCAACCCTTAGGTGAATCAAATCAAAGTGTCAATCTACAAATTTCCTTTTTTTCCAAGGATGGGGTTCCTGGTCAAACAATGCTTTGGGGGAGAAAAACTAAACATAGTAAACTAACTCCAAAATGCAATCTACAACTTGGAATATCTAGATGAAACTGAAAATAAGAAAAACTAGAAATAAGCAAAAATAGGTCACTGTCTAATTGTTAAACCCTTGGGGGATTCTGAGAAAGTCCTTTCTAGTGTACGTAGAAGATGGCTTCTTTCATGCATATTCCCATCCCGCCTGTGCAACCTATGAGTGGGTCTCCTACTATAACCTTTACCTTGCAGGATTTTCCAATGAATGCTAATAGAGAACCCTCTCCTTTGTACATTCCCGCTTGTATCAATGGGAATACCATGACTGGTGTTCTTGTTGATCCTACTTGTTGGGTTAATGTTATCACATAAGAGATTATGTTAATAGACTTCTTACACAAGGATGGTTACAATGGGTCTAAAAGTAGTATATGTACACATGATGGGCTTTCCATCCCTCCCATCGATTCTATCACCCTTTCAGTCTTGGTTGGGCCCAGGACCATGAATGCCCTTTCTGACATTATCCTAGAGTCTGAATTGTTCAAAGTGAAGCTTGGCATTCCTTGGCTAGTTTCCATGAACGCAGTCCCTTCGATGATCCATAAGTACTTAAAATTCTCCCATGAGGGCTTCATGCACATTGTTCACAACACTAGGTATAAACCCTTGGTGTTGTGTGGGGCTTATTCATTAGATCACTTCTAGCCTTCCCCTTGTCAACCTCCAATGATTTCAATAACCAGGCCCTTCCAACCATGATTCAGAGATTGGACATCTAACCTGAACGACCACCTTAATCATCATGAATGTACATTTACTTTCTTAGTTACCCAGGGACATGAAGTTGAAATGGGTCAACACAGTATGTGCACTAGGAACTCTTAAGTAGCCATTTCTAATCTATAGCCAAGAAACACAACGTTGAAAGTAAATTGTGGAAAGGAAATAAAGCAAATGTTTAGCATCAATCGACAACTATGCCAAAATAAAATGCATAACAAGAATAAAAGATCTGAGCAACAAACATGAAATACTTTGTCTACTTTGGCTATAGGAACAAACATAGAATGGACTTCTAGTGGCTGTAAGAATAGTTAGTGCCAGATTTCAACTAAGTACATAACAAAAAATGATAATTAAACTAATTACTCTAAGGA
>VDFB02000003.1:474645940-474714235 GCA_007258455.2 Sequoia sempervirens | reverse complement strand
ATGTGACCCGAAGATTACACCATCTATGCTATGGGACTCGATTTGTGTGTGGCCCAGCCGTAAGATGAAGTTGAGCTCATGGAAGAGACCCAACGTGTGGTGACCACCGACTTTCTCAAGTTTGGTCACCAATTGAAGAAGAAAGAAGATGAGCTAAAAAATGTTAAGGATCGAGGATAGAAGTCCTACTGATGAAGGACAAAGTAAGGGATGTCGAATTTGTGCGCATATCACAACAAGCGGAGGCAGAGCAGGCTAGACTCCAAGGGGAAATTGCAAAGTTCTAGTCCATGGATCCCAACCTGGTCGCTCAACTACAATAGAGAAACCAAGAATTATAGGACCGGTTGGCACATGCAGAGGAGGAGATGCAACAAAAGAATGAAGAGTTTCAACATCAACGCGCTTAATTGGAGTAGAGAATAAAATAGAAGGACACAGAATTCCAAGGCTGAAAAGCTCAATTTGTGAAGGAAATCCATGAAGTAAGGCTCTCTTGGATAGGGAATCTGCAACCAGAAGCTAGGCTAAGGAAAACTGGCTTGTCGAGTTAAGAGTCCTGCAGAAACAACTCTCCATTGCAGAAAAAAGGATTACAAAATTGATGCAGGATATCGGGACAAGGGATGCAGAAATTGGTCTTTTGAAGAATCCTCCCCAACCCCCTGCTGCCCAGTTAGACCTCCTTCTAGTAGCCTGACAAATATATGTTTCATACTGGGAAAAGGTTAAGACCTTCTGTCTAACTCTTTAGCCGATGCTTCAATTCACGGTGGAAGCGACAAGTTTGAGCAGGGAGGTTCGTGGAACGATTGAGTAATTCCCATAGTTCATTGCGGAGAGGGTTCCCAAGGTGGAGAAGTTGTTAGATAAGATATACATGGTGCCGAACGAGGACTTGGTGAGTGCAGGGATTGAGGACTGAAGATCAGCTGCCAAGATAACAAAAGAATTCATCCATTGCCATGTAGCCATCCTCCATGCTAGTGATTGCTAGGCAACTCTGGGCTAAACTATGAACAACATATAGGTGAAATTCTCCCAACTGATTCAAATGGGTTTTCTCTCGACATTCCTTTCTCATGATTCGGTGGCCACAGTAGATCAGATTGCAACAAATATTAAGGAGAAGCAGGAGGACATATCCACTTTTCAAAGCTTCAGTCAACCCCCTACTGCTGAGGATATTGAGGTCATCACTCATCAGATAGCGCGACTTCTCTTTCAACTCAAGTTTGGGATAGAGATATCCATGAAGTTGCCATTCAAAGAAGTGATCGATCTGCATGAGGCACAAGAGAATCTACGCGCCATATCGACACCATCCGAGGCTGACTGGCTGCCTCTGTAGACTGCTCTCTCAAAGCTCTGTTTCCATCACCCAATGAATAAGACTCTGGTCTTCAAACCAAAAATTTTTGGGTTCCTCATTCTACAGACGAAATTCCCCTTGTAGTCGCCAAAAGTTGTGGATATAAAATCCCTCAAGCTCCCTTTGGGTTGATAATACTATTTTGCTTAGCTTCCGCCTATGCCCCATATATTTGAATATCCCTGGGCCCCTTTTTGAAGAGCTTCGCCCGCTGTCACCACGTGTCTGTCGCGCGCTCCTTGCAAGGATTTCCTCCTTCGTTTCTCTACCAAGCCCCACCATGCTTCCATGTGTCAGCAACAGACCTTTGAAAGCCTGCTCCCCTTTAGTTCTCTATTGAGCTCCACTAGCGTGCCATGTAACATCGATTCGTGGACACTTTTTGGCAGGCCCCACAGTCAGCACTAGTAACAGAGACTTCTCCACATGTCTTCTTTGTGGGAGTTTTCATCGCAAGGAAGGGAGAATGAACAAAAAGCCTTGACCTATTGCCACGTGTCCTAGCCAACTTTGTAGGTGAGAGACACATGTTTGCATAGGATTTTGCCACTTCTACACTGGGACCACAACCATCATTTGTAGGGATACATTTGGCTCAAGGGTGACTGTGTTCTATGGCTCATAATCTTTTCTATTTCAATGGCCTTGGGAAATCATTGCTATGGACATCATTGCTCGTGATGAAGGAATCTTTTCTATTTTTAACTTTCAAGCGATAGGGTTATTTTCTATAAATACTACTTCTTTCAAAAAATGAGTTTAGAACATACACATAAAAATAGTGGGAAGACACCAAGCCTTGTGTATTATTTTTTGATTATTGTATTAAGACTTGCAGACTGTGCCATTGTTGTTTGGCCTTTTTGTTTCTTAGCTATTTGAAAAAACATTATACTATGTCATTATTGTACTGAGTAGTTTATTTATAGAACTTCTATGATTTCAATATAAGTTTGTTGATTTAGACCATGTCTTGGACTCTTTTTTTTAGTAAATGTGTATGGGAGTTATTTTATGTCATTGAATAGATTATTTGGGTTTTCATCTATGATTTATGTTATTCCAGGACATGCAGATTATTGAATGGGCCCTTAAATCCCATCTGAAAGGGAGGTTTACCGTGCCCACACTTACATCTTGGCGCACTGCCTTAGATTAGATCTTCATTTTTATATTTTCTTCCTTTTCCCATTCCAAAACCCTAAATTACAAAAGGAGCCGACTTCTTTAAAAATCTGTAGGTCACTCAATTTAGCGTAATTGGTCCCCCCATTAACTGAGTTTCCCATAAGGTTGTTTCTTGTCAAATTTTGGCATCAACACTTCTTTTATAGCAGTTCATGTTCATGTTTTCATTGTGATTTTTATGTATCCTACTATCAGACAGTGAGGCTCTTCAAAAATTCCTTGTATCGTTCCATAATTTTGTGCGCCTTAGCCTAGAATTCATTAGGCAATGAGCCTTAAACAACATTGTAATTTTTGTAAGTAGTTAGCTTCATATATTGTGAGTTGACTCTCATCGTGGTTTTTCCATCATTGGGTTTTCCACGTAAAAATCTTGGTGTCCTTGTGTGGTGCATGTTTTTATTTGTGTTCTTCCTTCAGTTAATTTGATTTGATGTTTAATCTACAAATGGAGTTGTTTAATTTTTAGTATATGTCGATTCACCCCCCCTCTCAACATTTTCAATATGTTCAACACTACAAAATTCTTTGGAATCCCTATATCCAACTTTAAGCCAATGAAATTTGGCTTTGATTTGGGCACCTCTGGCAAAGTGTTAATCTTCTATCTTCTTATGATGCCTTAGCTTTATTACTCAGACTTGAAAAGTAGGGGAGAAGGGACCTAGGAAGCGAGATCTTTCATGGCATGGTGAAGATATGAGGTGGTAGCCTTATATGTATTCCTCCTAAAGATGGTCAACTAGCTACCATAGATGCTGATGAAACAAGACATATGTTGAATAACTCTATTCCACCACATAATCCACCCAATTGGTTGTATAAGATAAAATTCAATATTCCATATCCTCCTAATATGAGTTTGTTGGCAGTGGTTATCATTAATGTTAACACTTGAGGAGATTTGTGTGAGATTGTTGGCAGTTGTTGTCATTGATGACAACATTGATTGTTGGTTGTCTTTGGTATCAACACTTGATGAAGATTGTTATATATTGGGTAGTGGTTGATGAGTTTGTTGTCAGTGGTTGATGACAACACTTGATGAATTGTTTATGGTTTTCTTTGTTGTCTGCACTTGAGAAGTAAAGGAGATTGTTGGCATTTGATTTCCTTGATGTCAAGTACTTGGTGAGAGATTGTTGTAGTGTTTGTTTCTTAGCATTAGTTGTCATTATTGATAACATTCAGGTTGGGTTAATATTGATGTATGGATATGCTTGTTGAAGTTCATGATTGGATGTCATGCCTTGCTAAAGTTCATGGTTGGATGTCATGCCTTATCTGATGTTTGTTGAAGTTCATGATTGGATGTCATGCCTTATCTAATGTTTGTTGAGGTTCATGGTTGAATGCCATGTCTTATCTAGTCAGTAGAGTTGGTTTCATAATGATATATTAAGATGAGGCTTAGAAGCATTAGAAGTATTGTTGATATTGGAGAGATGTTGTTGAAGGTTTACAATATGTCTTATGCTCTCTCCTAATGTTCCTAATGAAGCATGTGTTTTTAAAAGAAATTGTTGGCCTCTACAAGTTACTTAAGTGGTTTAGTTCCTATAAGTTGCATTGAAGTATATCTGGGAGAATGCTCCACATTTCTCTGCTATTGAAGATTCGGTTTTGTGATTCAAGATTCAAAGTTAGTGTTATGTGGATGTTGTACTCCTATATTTTTTAGGTCACTAGTGTTGTCGATGAGATTTTTGTGAATTGCAGAAGGTTGGTAATGTTATTGGTTATTTGGATTGGTTCGAAAAATTATCCACATTTCTTCATATTAATTTCTCTACTCATCTAGCTTGGTGAATATTTTCTCAACATCTATGGAGTATCTTAGTTCCAATTTCATGTGTTGAAGTGATCTGCAAGTTGATCTATTAGTATTATATCCTCTGGTTATGTATCCTATGCTTCCTAAATAAATTATTCTATTCATGTTTGGTTCGTGGTGGCTATTGATGGAATGGTAGTATAAAATAAATGGTTGAAAGTGTTGTTCGATGTTCATGGAACATTTTCATGTGATTTGCATGTTGTTGATTGGCCTCTTTGGTGTTGCATTATGTCTTGAGTTGGCTTTCTAGATTATCTGTAGATATTTGGCTGATAGGGTTTTTTTTTTTGCTTGCGTCATATGGTTGGGGGTTTGCACCAAAATTTGAAGATGTGTTAAGTTAGATTTGGGTCTTGACCTATCCTGATTAGAACCACTTTGAGGAAATTCAATTGAAAGTATGTTTTTGGGTCGACTAGTTATGCAAGTTTTAAAGTTTCATCTACACATTTCCTTGATGCCGACTTAGATTGATGTGCGCCAGTGTGTAAATTATTTTGGATCACATTAGAAGATGTAATAAGTTTATTTTTGGTCCTCTCTATCCTCGGGATAGGACCGCATTATGCTTTGGCATCCAACTTGTTGAATTCATTGTTTATCTTCTTCTTGTCCGACCTAACTGAAGTTTTGAAGTGTTCTGGTGGATATAAATGGAAGATCTTTTTTGATGCAATAAAGTGGATAAGTGTACAAGTGTGCGAACAATAAAGTATGAAAAAGTTTAGATTGTATTTGAAGATTTCATAGAAGAAGTGTGAAAGTGTGAAAGATAGAATTAGATGTGCTATAACACCTGAGTTAGTAGAGTGTTATGTTGACAAATATTGTAATCTTTCTCTAAGTCTTTGTATCCTACTTTGAGATAGTGAATCTCATAAGGCTCTTGTATCTTGCCCTTGAAGTTGTGTTAGCTTCAGTTCAACTAGTCCTTTGTATCTTGATCTAAGGTAGTGTGCCCTAGTTTGCAAGTCCTTTTTGGTAGTGAGCCTTTATATTGTGAGTTAACTCTCACCATGGTTTTTCCTCATTGGGTTTTCCACGTAAATCTGGTGTCATCTTGTGGATGTGTGTTCTTGTCTCTTTTATCATTTCTAATCTAGTTAGAGTTAGAATTGCTATATATTTCATTGTTGAAGTTGTTGAGGGTTTAAATTTCTATATCTTTCTACTGATCTGCTTAAGAGTTTGAAGTTTGTATTGTGTTGAGGAATTCAAGTTCCAGAAGGGTTTAATTTTTTGTGTAGATTGATTCACCCCTCCTCTTAGTCTTCAGGTGTGTTCAACAGAGTCAATATGGATTGATGAATCATCAAGGAAGTGGTTTGATTGAGACTTGTAGGGTTGATGTGGACCCACTTGTCACTCATTGTGAAACTTGATGGGAAAATGGTCAGATAAAGTCACATCTAGCAATAACATCACCGAGAGAGAAAAATAACCGAAAAAGGAAAAAAATTGTGTGGAGATCATTACATGATCGAGATGTTGAAAGACTTTGTTAGAACCAACCCAAAAATTGCTCCACATGTGCCAAATGGGTTGGATGTGGTAGCAACCCAAGTTGGGATCATAAAGACCCAATTTATGATGCATGTAAAACTATGCCTCTTAATTGTCAGTTGTCCAATGAAAATGAAAGTCTCATATTTTTCATAAGCAATATCCACCATATTAAAATCAGCACACATGACCTAAGTGGCCATTAGCATTGATTCTACAATCCACCACCACAAATGAGATTGCTTAATAGCATCATTGGAAGCATAAATATTAATGATCCTAAAAGAATGATTACCAACATTTGTGAGGATCCAAATTATACAATAAGTCAGATAAGACTTGTGATCAACAACATAAAAATGCCATGGTGGAGAGAGAAGGGTGAAAACCCCTCCATGCAACTAACATCATACCAGTTGGCCAAATAACATGACATGGTACAAAAAGAATGAAACTAGAAATTTTAACTTCTTGCAAACACAAAAAGTCTAAATTAGAATAATTCTAACAAGTATCCCTTACGAAATATTTCTTGGTGAGGTTAGTGAGACATCAGACATTCTAGGAGAAAAAAATCATGAATGGGAGTCAAACTTATTATTGTTGTCCAACTCCTCACACATGGAGAAGTGTCTCTACAAGAACTCTAGGGAGAAAGGGCCCAACTGACTGTTGGGTGAGGAAATTCTCTATTTTTTAGCAACATATTCACCTTCTTATAGGTGCTTAGGAGGGTTATGCAATTGTCACAAATGTTTAGGCAATGAGGGGAAATGAAGCACATATCTAGTTGTGACAAAAGCATTGTTATTGGATGCAATGAAGACATTAATGTTGGTTGTGAAGGAAACATAGATTTTGGTTATGGTGTTCAAAAAACTCCTAGTTTAGAAGGACCATCACCCATAGGCTCAAGATTTGCTTTCCTCTTCTCAAGAGGGTTTGAAACACCAACTTTATGCTCTTTAGCAGTCAAGAAATCTTCTATTTTACCTTGAGTCCTACTAGAACTAACATTTTTACCTTTTCGGTGTGAAATTGTAGTCCATTGTTCATTTGTTCTCAGGGTAGCCTCAAAAGGCTGAGAGGCCTCAACTACGCAAGGAGACTTCACCTTATTGGTGGCTAGAGGGAAATCCTTAATTTTATGGTTAGAAGATTGACACCAAAAGAATGTGTTAGGTGAGTTAAGTTAAAGCACCCTTTGGGTATGAGAGTTATTTCCTCTTTCAATATTTATCGACTCTTTCAAGTTTTTTGACAAATCAATTTCATGCATGATTATTGCCTCACCCATTTTTTAGACTATGCCTGGTAGAAACAGTCGAGTTCAATGCAAATAACTTTCCCTAAAGAAGAGGCAATAGGGTGCAAAAAATGCTAGTGAGGCAAAGGGAGACTTGGAAATTCAAGGAAAATAGGAAGGTAAAGTTCCTTATCATCTGAGATTGCAAAGTCTCAATTTCACAATTGAAAGACCAACAAGGAATAATAGAAAAACTAAGGACCATGTTTAAGGACAACATGAACATGATTGATTTTAGAAAAAGAGAAAAAGAAGAAACCCCTTTGTGAGGTTTTGAATGACATCAAGTCATACCCCATGCAGGACCTAGGTTTTGTTAACCATTCTCTTAGCATGCTTGTAGGGACCTCTCCACAAAGTAACCTATAAGAGTGTACTGCCCTAACCATTGACAAGCACTATCAAATTTGGGGATGGCAATAACCACATGTGTAGGGGTTTCAAAGGACATACCTCATGGAATACCTTTGGTACAAACTTCTTGGGGCCCTTGTTCAGAGGAGCCATTATGGAGAGTTGTCACACCATCAATACTAGCAAGAATTGTTTGGTTGGAGTTGGTTGAGGCCATATAAAAGAAATGACCTTATTTTTTTGCAATAAATACAGAAAGACATAAAAAGTCCTATGCCTATGGTGCAGTGCGACACAAGAAAGACCAACTTACTCAATAAAATATTCGAAGTGCTATAATTTTAGGTTTGAAAGGTTATTTGATATTTCAACTATCTAATACAATACAATGTAACTTGATAAACATATTTGAATTTTTAAACTTCAAAACATAATAAATATTAAATATAACTCTTACAAAGATTACAAAGACTATACTTCATTATTAATTACATTACTTAATAAATTAGACCAAACAATTCACCATAATATTTTTTTGAATGGGAGGATATTCTTTCAACACATAGACATGCTATTAACCTTAGCGTGCAATTGCTAGTTAATAGCTCGAACTAAATTGATGTTACTCGTTAGATTTCATATCTCAAAGTTTACTTCTTTATTGAATTTCAATTTTATGAAATGTGAGAAAGATTCCTTATTTCATAATAGGGCAGCATATAACAAGCCTACAAATTTCTGGAGGAAGCCACTCTTGCCTCACATAATCTGAGGTGAATTAAACAAATGCCCATAAAATTTACTTAGGCTTGGGTTCCATGGGGGACTTTGGCATCTATTTTGAAGAAGCAAGTTCCTATGAAGGGTTAATTATAATCTTTTCCTCAACAATAGCATCCTCTACTTTTTAGTTTAATAACTTAAGTGGGTGCAAAACGGGTGGGGCTAGAAATTGCCCCACCAGCGTAAGTTTTTTTTTGCCACTTGTCAATCATATGAAATTTTAAAATTCTCATCAATTAATTTTTTTATTATTTAATATTTATTTACTTGTTTAATTGAATATGCAAAATAATAAAATTTGTGAAATCACCAACTTCAATAAATATAAAAGCTTAAACCATACTACAAAATTTATGGATCCACATACTTTAAAATAATCCTAAAAAATCTCAGTGGTACCCACTGAAAATTCTCTAGGAAGACCCATGGAGCCCTATATATGGTTAAACATACGATAATGTCGTAGGCCTTTGTCATCTCGAAGGGCTTCGCTATAGCCAGGTTTGTAAGAAGGTTTTCTCTGATTTTCCAAATTTCAGCTGTCCCAACCCTAATGGCCGAGTAGCAGATTTCTTTGTTTGTGCCTCCTCTATTCTCACCTTTGCTGGAAATTCAATACTTTGATGCAGAACGCAAAGATAAATGCAAAGAACACGGCAAATCCAACGAGTACAGCAGCGACTGTACCTAAGAAATCATGCTTAAATCCAAAGTAATCCTCCACAAATTGATTCAGTGGTTTGAACCCTTCACCAATCACTTCCAATTGGTCTGTGACATCTCCATACTGTGAGGAAATTAGACCATACACAGTCCATGAAACAGGGCATATCCAGTAGTACCAGATCCACCATTTTGGAATTTTCTGCATCAAATATAATACCCGTTAGAAATAAAATTGAAAAAAAAAACAGTTACATTCTACATACCGTTCGTCAATATCTGCTATTGTTCTTTGTGGATATTGATACTAATTTCTTCAATGAATGACTTGATGAAGAGAATTACATACCGGTTTAGGAATGAAGAATCCCGAGAATAGATTGAAGAGGGAGTAAAATGCTGCAGCCACAATTGAAGCTACTTGGTGGTTTGGTGTGATTGAGACTGCCATCATCCCATAAAAGGTGAAGTACAAAAATGTCATGTAGTTCACGAAGAAGAACCAAGCAAACTTCTTAACTGTCCACTCGAAGCTCACCATACTGTAAACAATAAAACTGAACATAATTGTTTGGCCGAGTATGTATGGGAGCTCAATCACAACCTTTATGCAAAGAGAAAAAACGGAGTTAAGACCTGTTCTATCTTCAACATATATTTGCCAAGTTTTACCACTGTGGTGTATCTCCAACACTCACACCATGGTGAGGCTGGACACCCACACACATGTCAACACAAGTAAACTATCCATAAAAGACAAAGTCAACCCATTTACATGCAGAAAGATGATAATTGGAAGAAGTTAGCACACCAACCAGGGATTTACATGGATACCAAATTCAATTAGCTATAGGCCTATATTGTGCCTTGTATGTGACTAGACAGTTTGATCCATAGAACAAAATGGCATGCTAAGAAAGGGAACTAACCTGACCAAGAGCATAGGGCATTGCAGAGTACATTCCTGCAGCCCTTTCTCTGTAGAACACAGTTCTCTCTACTGCAATGACAGGCTGCACAGTTGAACAGTTATTGACCCCTAAGAACATTACAGCTCCATATAAGGCACCCACAACAATAAAAAGATCGGTGTTGTTGCTCCTGATGCCCAACAAAACTACTTTTTAGTTAATAAGGTAATCAGAAGTTTAGGTATGCATTCAATTTGAGCAAAAAAAAAGCCATTTGATATTTTGGTAGTCTGTGCAGCTAAATTTTTTGGAAAGTAAGCTGTCTTGAATTGGAGTACACACCGTTTTGTGCCAACCTTCCAAAAGATTGTTCCAAAGAGTAAAGCACAGACAAGTGTGAAGAAGTATCTAACGCTGTTATAGTCAGGGCTACGCCAATAAGTCCACCATTGCTTCCACAAACACGACTTGAATTGTCCAAAGAATGACTCAGAATATTGGGTTGGAAAGTATAGTTCCTTTGCTTGTGGGAGTGGAGTATTGAGCTCTTTCACCAATGCTTTGTTCTGCCTGCATAATCAGAAAACACAATGTCAAATATTTCTTGTACATTGGATATCGTCTGTACTTGTATTTGCTTGATTTGACATTTTCTCTGCAGAATGGACTTGAAGTTCAAAAATATAACTTACAGACTTACGTATAGAGAGATGAGTTCCTGTAGTGCTCTGCAAAGTCTATCCCTAGACGAACTTCAGCAGAATCAGAGCTAGCTTCTAGCATCCATGTAGCAGGATTATATTTATCCTTGATCTTTGTTACTCCTGGAATAGCCTGCAGTTCACAATGTGAAAGTAAGATTTTTTTTGCCTTCTAGAACCTTTCCTGTCTGATAAAGTTCCTGTTGTAATGTCTCATCTACAAATCCTTACCTCAAAATATTCAACAACCATTTGAGAGTTGCGGCCTAATGGTCCATTATAAATTATTTGTCCTCCTCTTTTCATCAAAAGTAGCTAAGCAATCACAGGTGGAAATCAGTATCAATCACTGAAATTAACGATATAAGATAGTCTCAACAAAGATATTCTCTTACCTCATCAAATGCTTCAAAGATGTCAATGCTAGGCTGATGAATGGTACAGACAACAGTTCTTCCAGTATCAACAGTATTACGGACAGTTCGCATAACAATCGCAGCGGCTCTTGCATCTAGTCCAGAAGTGGGTTCATCCATGAAAATTATAGAGGGATTTGCAACAAGCTCTACAGCAATTGTTAACCTTTTTCTTTGTTCAGTTGACAATCCAGTGACACCAGGTAGGCCTACCAATGCATCCCTTAAGTTGTCCAACTCCACAAGCTCCATGACGTCATCAACGAATGCCTGCAAGTTGAAATCTGCTCATTCAGTAACATGGCACCGTACACCATCTCAACAATATAAAGATCCTAGTTGCCAAAGAAAAGATGTAGCTGTGGACTTTACAGTTTTGGTTTCTGTGTCAACATCTTTTGCAAGACGGAGAAATGCCGAATATATTAATGATTCCCAAACAGTGACTTGTGGAGAATGTATATCATTTTGCTCACAGTATCCAGATATTCGAGCGAAAGTTTCTTGCTTTTTGGGAAACCCAGAGATTCGAATATCTCCCTCAATGTATCCTCCTGTTTTTCTTCCAGCCAAGACATCCATGAGAGTTGTCTTGCCAGCACCACTGACTCCCATCAATGCTGTAAGAATACCAGGTCTAAATGCCCCCGTAACATCTCGGAGCAATTGAAGCCTATCTTCAGTCACTCCCTGTTCCCTCATTTCCTACAGTCAAAGGCAAAGCTTGTCAGTCATATCCTTCAAATTGAAATAAATCATAAAAGACAGCAATTACTGAATCATGCAATTGGTCAGTCTCGTGGCTTAATTTGCATACCGCGGGCATGCCAACGAAGTATTTGACATGTTCAAAAGACATGGTTAGTGGTTGAAATGGTAAAATCATTCCTCGTTTTGGAGCAACTACTCTTGCAGTCTCCAGCACCGACTCGTCAATTCTTTGCAGACTACTTAATCGGCTGCTCATTTGTCTGACCTGCATTTCAACTGCATAACCAAACAATCAGCATCAGATCGTAATTTGGTAAACAATCAAAAAATAATGGATTACACAGTAATCTACTCAAATTCTGCCTTTTCAAGTAAGAAGAATATCTGAACCAGAGTAGTTTAAGAAATCCCTCACGAGTATTATTACCAACTGCGGAAGACAATGACCGTGCCAAAGTCGGAGACTGATTTCTTGATCTCGATACGTTTAGTCCCTGCTTTGTACCATTATTTTGGGATTGCAATTCATCTAGAGCTTCATTGGAGATAACAGCTTGAGGTTTACCAAGAGCTACAGAAAAACAAATCCCTTATTATTTCATATTGAAAAAAGTTGGATAAAAGAGAGACCAATCCAAAATGATAAGATATGTGTTAACTCACGATTTAGATATGCAAGAGCAAAGGTGAAAAGCACATTGAAGAGCACCGAAAATCCCAACAAAGCAGCAGCTCCTAGCCAATACCAATATCCCCTTGAGTAGATGCTACGGCTCTCCAACGCTGCTACACCTAAATTTGTGGCATTTTCTGTGCTCTGAAAGACCACACAGCATTCCAGTAAACAAGTCATTTTGAAGCAAGAACAGGAAAAGAATCAATGTGGATTAAAATTCGCTTTAATTATCATTCGCATACATTGTAGCTCAATATTCCATTCAGACATAATAGGCTGCAGACATTTGTTCTATGATTCTAGATCAACAACACGGAGTTCTTAATACATGAAAAAGGTAGACGACTTACAATTTTCCATCTTGGAGCAAGCATCTCATTAATAGCGATAGCATTCTCTGCATACGTCAAAGGTGAACACCAGTAGCCCCATATCCACCAATTTGGAATGCTCTCTGCATTAGAAATCCATCATGCAGTTAATCTCAATGTGTATTGACAAGATTTTCTGAATTCTAGTCTCATTTGAATGCCTTATTTTTCCGTATGACAGTTTGTCTAGAAGGTAGAAAGGGTAAAACTGCCAACCTCTCGGGAGAATGAATCCTCCAAGCATAAATATCATAAGAAGAGACAGAGACCCTCCGGTGTCAGCTATAATCATTGTCCTGCAGATTCCTGCTATAAGGCGGAACAGGGATGATGCCATTTGATGAACTAGGAAGATTATAAGGAACTGTCGAAAAAACCTGTAGTGCCGATGAATTTATGTCAGCTGGAAGAAAAAGAAAACCCACTAAGAAGATTAAGGTTATTAAGGCATTTGTGATAAGCAGAGGATTTATCAATAATACCTGCTAGCTTCAGGGGCAAACCCAATAGTATAGTAAGTCATCATCACCCAAATGCCAGATTCCAGCAATGACATTGGAATTGTCAATAAGTAGGTAGGAAGAGTGAAAGCCCATGCAGGGTAGTAGAACAGATCCCTCTGCTTGAAGAATACTGGAAGCCTGTAAATTATTATTGATAATTCTTCAAATCCATTGAACATGTTGGCGATGAGGCTGAAAAAGAGTGCTCCAAGGTATATGTTCGCGTCAGCAAGAGTTTTATGATGCATTTCAGTCCTCAGGAATACAGTTGCTCCAATGAATGCTATAACTATAATCTGCAAAAGCAAATAGCTTTTATAAGATATATGTTCATTGTTATCCTTGTAGTGTTAATGCAAGTTCGAAATTTTGAGACAATTATAATTTCATGTTAAAATCGTATGTATTCTAGGTCGTTAAAAACGCACCTGTGCTGTCTTGAAGATGTAAACAAAGGAATTCCGCTTGACCAGAAGCCATTCTTTGGCAAAACAGGCTTTGAAGATCTCCATTTTGGGTACACAGTTTTTATCAAAAACCAAAGCTGCTTTGTGACATTTGTTCTTGTCATAAGGGTTTGACAGTTCATTTTCCAACCAGAGACCTCTATGAAATCGCTTGAACCGAGATACAAATTCCTTCACAGTTACATAGTGATATGGCCGGCTCTTATCTGCCCAGTATTGTTCTTGGTCCTTCTTTGATGTGACCTGCAAAAATAGCAATTTGTGGGAGAGCAGTTGTACAAGATACAGTGAGAACAAGAAAGCCATGGTTATAATAGGATTAACCTATTGTTTTGAATTTCAAACTCTCAATACCTCCTGTAAGAAATCTGCAATGCCCTTTCTCTCAGGGCATTTAAATCCACAGCTTTCGAAAAACTCTAGTACATTCTCTCGAGGTCCCTGGTAGACAAGATGGCCCTCTGATAGGAGTAGAATATCATCAAAGAGGTCAAATGTCTCTGGTGCAGGTTGCAGCAGAGACATTAGAATTGTAGCATCCATTAGATGGGTGAACTGTTGAAGGCATTTGACTATCTGATATGTAGTTGAACTGTCTAGTCCTGTAGAGATTTCATCCATGAAAAGAGTTTTTGTAGGTCCAACAATCATCTCCCCTGCACATAGAATCAATTCAAAAGATTGTTATTCATTGTAATCACTGACCATATGCTTATATACACAGCTCTAGTTTGTAAAACATCACTTTTGGTTTGAAGTTGAAAGTAATTAGTTACTATACCAGTTGTAACTCGCTTCTTTTGTCCCCCAGATATTCCTCTCATCATTTCGTCGCCGACAATTGTGTCTTTACAAATATCCAAACCCAAAATCTGTTTAGACACAAGGATTTAAAGGCCATGAATATCTCATCTCCAAATTGCTGTATCTAAAACTTTCAATTTCTCTTTCAATATACTTACCTTGAGAGTGTAGTCAGTCTGAAGGCTGCTCTCAATACCTTCCATTGATGTTGCCTGCACAAAACAAACGACCATACCAATTGAGAAAACAATTTACATTAACTAATTTCCTATTTATTATGGGTAACACTTCCGAACATATCGATCTTTCTCCCTGTATATTGAAGCTTACTTTCATGAAAAGATCAACATCAGCCTCTGGGAAGATTCCAGCTTGTTTCTCTCTTCTAGCAAGCTCTGAAAGCAGCTCTGCATTGAGACATGCCAGAAAAAAAGTCATACACTTCATGATTGTACTACAGCTTTTAGGTGAAGATATAAACTACCACGAGGGAGGAAATAAAGGCTCATGGTGCTCACCATAACTATGCCCAACACCTTGGCACCTTGCAGAGAAATCTATTGTTTCTCGAACTGTCATCTCTCCTACATGTAAGTCATTCTGACTTATGTAAGCAGATGTTTTCTGAGGGACAAACTCATGCAACCTATGGCCATTGTAAGTGACTTCTCCCCTCACCTAATCATTCAAAGCTGATTAAGTAAACAGCTCCAACCCTGATTTTGAAACAGCATAAAATGCAATACAAAGACACCATCAAGCTCTAACCTGCAAATTGGAGTCTAATTTTCCAGCCAAAGCTAAGAGCAGGGTTGTCTTTCCAGACCCAGGAGGACCCAACAACAGAGCCATCCTTTAAGAAAGAAACACACAAACATATGGTGTTAGCCAGGCAGTTTCAACATTCAAGCATTTGTCAAATTACTTCTTCTTTAAGACCTCATCATAATATATGAAAACGTACAAGGGCCTCAAACACCATTGCACTGCAAAAAATTTAAACTGACCCAAATTGAATATCTAAATGAACTTCAACACCCCATTACCGAGATGGCCTCAGGATTCCACTAGCATTCTTGAGAATTGTAAGGTTTGTTTTCTTGGTGGGTGAGAGGCCAAAGATGTCTAGCAACGTTTCTACAGAGTTTCTGGCAGAATTCCATAATGTAGGCAGAGCTCTGCCACCTACATAGCACTCCGCATCCACTGTCAAATTTTCAAACCGCACTTGTACTGTTGGAAGCTTGATATCAACTCTGCACACGATACAAAACCACCCGCAGTTGGAAATGAGAAACCAAACCAGATAAATTAGTCTGGAAAAAGATAAAGTCAATTTCATTGACAGGGCAGGCTTTCGCATTCTAAACCACAGTACTCATGCAGTCACTAAACTTTCTTTTGACAGCATAATTCAACAAAATTCCCAGTCTTGAAATGTTTAGCAATCGAAACAGCCAAACGATGAATTTGATGATGTGAGTCGTCTATCTTACCTGTCAATACGATTTCTGATCTTTCGCAGAAAATTTTCATTGTCTTCCTCTACAACTTTGAAGAGACGTTCAATGAACATCTGTCTTTCACTGAAGCCGAGCTTACGAACATCCACTTCCTTGTAAAGCGTCCCATCATCTTCGCCTTCAAAACTCTGCAGAAGAGCAGTTCTGAGCCTCTCATAAGTTGGCAGCTTCTCAAGAGCTGCCCATCGAAGAGCTTCTTCATCCTCATCAACTCTCTGTCTCTGTGATCGATTGCTACGCCTCACAAACACATCTTCTACTTCCCACGACGATCCTACACTAGCATTCCTCATACTGCTACTCAAATTCTTGCTCATTCTCTTCCCTGACTCCCACATTCCCTCCAACCCCTCCATACTCTAAGAAATAATCTCGTTCTTCAATTATATAATTTCAAACTATACAACATTTTACTGTATTGAAGTCAATTAATAACAGTTTGTTTCCACAGTTCATGAAAGAAAGTTAGTATTCAAGATTTTTGAAAAAATTGTGTGCAAATTTTTACTTCAATATTTGGGATCGTACTTCATGATCTATCATAATTTTTACTTCAACATTTCAAATCATACTCCATGATTTATCATCAAACAGACTTGAATATAAAAGAAGAGAAAAAAAAAAAGGGAGGGGTTGACAAAAATAGGGAAGCACAAAAACCAATTTAATTCTCTAATTTTATTGATAATACATATAAACGTCAAATACCAAGTTTTTTAATCTGCAGTTTCATAGACAAAAGATTGTCTATTCACACTCACATCTGAAAAGTTTGACGACTTTCGCATGCAATGACTGAGGATTGTCTATTATAACGACATCTGATGATTTTTTTTATTTAATAGTGGAAAGTAAATTTAATGTCAAAATTTTGAAGACAAAATACTTGAGAACAGTCAAAACTCCTCAAATTTGTTTTAGCTGTTATTCTTTTTCAAATGGTTTTGTAATTACAGTTGTATTTGCTGAGATGTATTTTCATTTTTTAAACATTTATGAGTCAATGCGAGATTTCATTGGGATTTCTCAGTATATTCCATAACAAAACGTTTATTTTTTCAGTAAACTGTAAACTAAAACCTTATTTCATTTTAAAACGATGTGAAGTAGTTATGATTAAGGCCAGCGACATCCAGAAGAGCAGGATAAGCTTGAGAAGCAGACATAGGGGTCCACGACTGGTTGACTTGCTATCTCTACCATACTCTTTCTTTCATTTATGATCACTTCAGCCATTAAACAAAGTACGCATTGCATGGATGGGAGACGTCTCTTCGTAGTTCTTATGTTTTTTAATTTGGAAAATTGAGGATCATATCCTCCTACCTACTACGTGAGAACATTTCTATTTTGTTTTTTGTTTTTTCCTTAAAATAGGGAAGAGGATCACTATTGGTGAGTATATTCGTAGTTTTTTTTAAAGAGAAGAGTGTTTTGGTGTAGGCTTTATTCACAACTCACATGATTTTCTATGTTTATCAAAGGTTACTATATTGGTTAAATTTTATGTTGTAGATTTAGTTTAGGTTGATAAAGTTGTAGATTCTTGTTATATGTATTGTTGATCATGTGTTGTTTTCTTTTATTAATATGGATGGTTTTTTTTTAATTTGAATGTCTTCATGGTGGTAGCGACATTCATGATTCTCATGGTTTTCATGAACCCCTTCAACATAGATGTCAAGGCTAGCTTCCTTTGCTAGATGGTCAATCTTATGTTTCACAACATGATTGCAGCGTCCTAGGTTGGCATGAAAGTGAAAAGTCCCCCTAGCTCAACCTTTCTCCTATTTGCATCACTCTTATTGATCAAGAAGGGGAGAACAACAAAGAAGATACCATCATGGGTTGGGAACACATTCTTTGTGGATTTGAAGTTTGGCATTACCTAAAGGGTAGTCCAGTGTTTGACATCTCAAATTTAAGATGCAATGTTTGGGGTTGGTGTATAAGATATATGTTTAGGATTTAAATCATGTAATTAATTTAAAATGTGTATGTTCTACTGTTACCTACGACTATACATGGATATTGTAGACATGTTGACACTTAGTGAGCCTAAATCTAGACATTTAATTGAAGATTTGAGTACATTATTATATCAAGGTGCAAGTAGAGAAGAATAACTAATATCTTCATTATATACATGTTATTATACATATATTCTCCAATGCAATCCTTTTACCTTTCAAAGTATTTTGAACCTTTCAAATGTGCATTTAAACACAATGTTTTCAAGAAATAAAAAACATATGTTAGGAAAAGATTATAAGTAGATCAAACCATTTCTTGCATAACCCCATGAGAGAAAAACACATGCACAAGCTTATAGAATACCATAATACAAAGATCAAAGACATACCACAAGATAACACAAGATACACCTTGGAAAAACCCTAAATAAGGAAAACCTAGCCTCCAAAAGCATCCATACTCAATGTAACATTATTTAGGAATGAAAACATTACAATAAATTATAGAGTCTCCATTAATATTTTTGAAACATCAAGATCCCCCAATGCATCCTCCATGTGTCCAATAATGTAATTAGAAATCCTATGCCATGTTTCACATATGCATTCTTTAGAAGAGAGCTCAATATAATGACAACCAAGCCAATCAACTATCTAGCCAATTAGCCAACCTCAATCACTAAACAAGTGATTGAGCTTTTATAGAATCAATCTCACAAAAAACAACCAAGTGGTATGGTAAAACTATGTGGCTCAAAACCATGAGTATACAAAATCATTGACCCCAATATTTACTTTTTGGTACTAAATTTCCCAATATTAAATACTTTCACATGTGCAACCCACACATACAATATCTAACCAATATTACATATAACTTTACAAGTGGACCCAAATAAATATTTAACATGTGGCTAAACAAACCTCCTAAGATGCCCCACAAATAAATATTTATTTTACATAATTAAAATAATTCTTTCTTATGTATAATGTACAACAGGTCATATTCCTAACAACACACCCATAATAGGAGACCATATTTGAGTCAGTTAGGGTGAGCATCCAAATGGTATTATGTTTATCATATTCCCTTAAAATTTTCTTATATTTATCTTTTTTTATTTTGGGGAATTGACTTGTAGAACATTTGAACCCTTTCCAATTAGGTATTATGTTTTGTAATTATTTAGTTAGTTTATTTTTTATATATTCAAATATATATATGACAAACCTTTATTTCTTTATATGTATGAAATAGAGTTGGAGATTCATGAGAGGCCACATAATCTCTAGGTGGTCAATATTTGTTGTTTACAACCCATAAATTTAGATTGAATGTTATTAGAAGATATGGGTCTAAGACACATGGCTACATTGTTGATCTTGCACTATGACACACATTATCACTACTCTCACCAAGAGTGAGATTTATATATGAAATTTTTTGACCTACCTACCAAATATATGACTATGATGCTAGAGGATGCATACGTGTATCTTATGCCTTCTATTCAAGGGATGATGAGTAGATACTTACCACCCCAATTGAATCAAGATGATATAGATTTTTATTATTGGTGTACATGATGTTAGAGATATAAGTAGGCAATGTAAGTTTTCTTGAGATTATACTTAGTGAGACATCCAAAGGGCACAAGTGGATTATTTTTTATTTTTGGTATTTTTTCAAATCATTACCCTTCAACAAATAATTCGTCTTTAAAATTTGAAATCTGGTAAGAAGATTGGGATGAAATATATAGTTGAGTGTTTTGGATGCTAATATTTTGGCCTCAACATTTTTTAGATGAGTAAACACATCTCTAAAAGATGGAAATCCTCTAAATGTACATTATTCACAATAGTAGGAAGTAGTCACTCAGGAAACATAATCTAAAGTTCATCATGAAATTAAATCTTTAATTTTTGCACACAAATATTTGAAACAAATAGAATTTAATCATCAATAGTTTCTCTAATTTGTTGGGTATGTTAGCACCCCAATTTAATGTGTCTCATTTTATATTTTTCTACTCTCATGGTGTGCATTTAACCATATCTCATCCACTGTTGATAACCAATATGAGAAATCTCTAGTTGGGTCCCCCATGTTAATGAACTGTCTAAGGGTGTTATTTAAAAATAGTAAATTATTTTAAAAATCCCTTAGTAAAATGTGTTAATGAGGTGATTTATGGTCAATAACCAACATTTTAGGCTTTTCATGGGTATTTTTAGACTTTTCAATTTTTTAGGGGTTTTAGGGACATTGGAAATTATCTCCAGTTCCTCGGTTTCTTTAGGTTCACTTCCCAACATTCTCTTTGCCATTGCCAACTACTTCTTGGTTGTCTCTTGGATCCCAACAAGAATTGAAAACTTTATGTCATAGATCCCCATTTCTATTTGGAGTCTACTCCCTAACACATGTTCATTTTCCACCCCTTTTAAGACTTCTGACCCCAATTGGAACTTCAAACTTTAGGTTCTAATTTCAATTTCCTCCTTTCTCCTAACCTCCATATACCAAGCAAACTTCAAACTCTATTTTAGTGCAAAAAAATTCATTGATTCCCAATTTATTTGTGAATTTAGTATTCATTTTCCCTTAGTTTATAACTAATAAGAGAAATAATTGTATGGGTTTTAATCTCTACTTTTTGCCTAAGTTTTATCCTCTATGTGCCCTTCTAATGTCAAAATCTACATAAATCAATAAAAAATTATAAATTTGGGGTTTTTTGCTTATTTTCTATGTTTTGTTAGAGTTTTTGACTATCATCCTTTCCCTTTCCTTCATATTATTCATTTGAGCCCTAACATCTTGACCCAATGCCTTTGAAATTTTGAGTATCAAAGTTTAACTTGTTCTTTCCTAGTTACTATTTCCTCGACACTCTCAAGCTTTGATCCCTAGAAATTTATGCTAAATTATTAATTATTTATTTTGTTTTGGGATATTGGGCTTCCCCTTCCATGTAAACGGTATCAGGACATAATAACCCGACCAAAATAACCCTGGACAAAATAACCCGACCAAAATAACCCAAGGACAAAATAACCCAGGGTCATAATAACCCATGGACAAAATAACCCGTGGTCAAAATAACTCGAGGTCAAAATAACCCGTCGTCAAAATAACCCATGGACAAAATAACCCATGGTCATTTTAGATAAATCTAGTAAATTAGAAATGACATAAAATAAATTATAAATATGATTGTGAGGCTCCATAGAGGCTATTTAGGTCATTTTTAGACCATATATACATTATATACCCCTAAAATAGCCTTAAAACACCTTTAATATGCTTAAATAACCTATAAAATGGTAAATAATTATAAAAATAAAGGAAATTTCGTGGGAATAAGTTGATTATTTTGAAGACACATGGATTGGTAGACTAACAAGAAGAGGCAACATACGATCACCCAAGTTTCCAATCACAATGTGGAATTGTTATTCAGCTGCTCAAGATGATCTTCCCATAACCAATACTACTATTGAGGGATGGCACAAAGGATTTAGTGAATTGCTTCAAGCATCACATAGCTCAGTCTAGAAATTCACCAAAGTGGTGAAAAAAGAATAGAGTCTCCAAGAGAATAGAATAGATAAATATATGGTTGGATACACTGGGCAACCAAGCAGGAAAAAATACCATGAACTCAAAGAAAGACTAAAAAGATTGGTTGATGGTTATGAAAACCATAACATTTTAGATTATATAAGAGGCATCACTCATAATTTGACACTTTAATTGAAAATTTGAATAATAAAGTTTTTTTAGCAACATACATGTAATTTATAAATTTTGTTTTACTTTCTCTATATTCTTATGGGGATATTTTGTCCATGGGTTATTCTGACCACAGGTTATTTTGGCTTGGGTTATTATGACCCTGGGTTATTTTGTCCCTGGGTTATTGTGACTGGGTTATTCTATCTAGGGTTATTTTGGCCAAGTTATTATGTCCCGTAAACATGTAAACATCATTGTCCTAGTCCTTTATTGTTAGAAATTTCTCCAAGTCTTTTGGAAAATGGATTTGGACCATCCCTTTTCTAGATATCGCATTTGGTTCTTTCACAATCCTCAACTCTGAACTCATTATTTTTCACTAAGTTCTTTATTGAAGTTAGGTTTGTGGACTTCCTTTTACCTATGTACCATTTCCCTATCATCCTTGAAATCCCAATTCTCCAGGTCCCTCCAAAATTTCCTAAGTATATTTTTTCAATTTTCAAACTTTTCATTTCTTTTATACCTTCCCTAACCCTCCAAACTATGTTGATTCCTTTGTATATCCTTTTGGAGTTAGAACTTTTCCTTTCTTTTCAATTTGGTATTTGTCATATGGTAATTACCATCTCATGGTCCCAAACATTCCAAATCTTATTTCCTTTTTAAGATTGCTTGTTTGGACTTCCACCATTCTTCATACCTTAATGGTATGAATTCCTTCTCAACTCCCATCCTTGAAATCCTAACCTAAGTTGTGCATTATGTGTCATCCTCAACCCGGGCTAATTGTTTAAAACTCTCACCATTTTTCATTATATCTCACTTACCCCCTACACAATGTAAAATTATATTTATGACCATATATGATGCCCTAATTTCTAGAATAGGAATTTTTCCACCCAAAATGCATTGCTCATCTAAAGGAGGAAAATTTGCACACCATTTCAAGTAATAATGGTGGAAAAACAAAAAAAATCATTACTAATTTGAAAAAGATATTTACAACTATGAAATATGATTATATCATGCCCATTATTCATTTTTTGTAAGCATGAATTTGAAGAGACAGAGGGAGAAAGAACCCATGCTTCAATTAATACGATTACCAGGGTTTTTAGAACTTGACACCTTCACACAATGTCTAGATCACCTCTCAAAAGAAATTGTAGGATATTTACAACTTTGTGCACACAAATTTATCTATTGTTGCTACTCATAATGATAAAAAAATATAATGATGATGATTTTCTCGCATATCATATCTATGTAGGTTTCACCACAAAATATTTTGTACACATGCATTAAATAAAAAGATAGTGGAAGTATAGGTGACCACTACAAATTGCAATGCAATGCCATCATATTTCCTCTATCAAACTTTACCAACCATCCTTGAGATTTATAATGAACTTTTTATTCACTTTAATGGTTGGTCATTCACAAGTTTCTAGTATATAATAGTGAGGATTATTTTAGGGTTTTAGTTTCTATTAGTTTATTCACAATTAGAGTTGTTCTCTAAGTTGTTGAGAAGTAGCTAATGTAATAGGTGTATGTAATCACATGTCTCCTCGACTGATCGATTCTTAAAATTTTAGAGGGTTTTTCAATATTAGGTGTAATAGGCCCTATTTCTTGCAAGATTTTTTCACAATTGCTAGTGTGACTATAATAGGGGATTTGATCAGTGTTACAACACTATAATTTATTACATATTTATCATGTATAATAATATTTTTTCTCTTATAGATGAATGCTAATGAATTCAAAGAAGGATCATTAAGTAGGTGTGGATAAATTATGCATTGAATACATACGCTATTATTTGTTGTTCTTTTCTTGTAATGGCTAAATACAATTTTGTTACCTAATAAGGTGCTAGTTTTTAAGACCTCAACCTTCCATGTTTATTAGAGATGTAAAATACTTTTATCAGTACTTATAAAAAGTAGACATAGGAATTCCACACATTGTTCATGATTAAATAATATAACAGGTAATACTATTAAGAAACCCTAAATTCAAAAAAGAAACATTAAAAATTGTATGTATCTTTGTTGTTGATGGAAATTCAAGCTTGTAGACAACACCACCTCTCTTTTGCACGATTTGGTATGTGTCATAATATTTTGGGGACAACTTGTTATTCTTTGTTTGTTGCTTCAATGGCATTTGCTTGTAAGGCTACAATGTCAAGAAAACCCAATCCCCAACTTCAAAACTTCTTTCACTACGGTACTAGTTTGCTTGTTTCATTTAGTTTTGTGCTATGGCTAGATTCTCTTTAAGTCTTGAAAGAAATTGTTGTTGATCAAGCATGTGATCCTCCACAATGTGAAATTTTAGTGACACCTTCAATAATGATGTGATGGAAGGAGGATGATATCCATACAATTCTATAAATAGAGACACTTTTGATCAACTATAAAAGGAAGTGTTATACCACCATTTTGGTAGTGGTAGCCAATCTACCCATTGAGATTATTTGGGTCAGTGCAAGATCATGGGGGGGGGAAACTAGGCCCCTAAGTGGCAATAAAAATTCAAAAAGACAAAGTTACTCAACTTGACAAAAAAAATTGAATAGGCTCTTAACATAATTTGAAAAATATGTAAAAAGAAAAATTGTAAAAAATTGAATTTAGTTTCTAAGCTATTAGTCCTTTTTTAAAAATAAGTAAATCTATTTGGTGAAAATTTGAAATTTCAATGCAGTAGTAATAAATTTTTAGTAAAAAAAAAAAAGTAGGTGTTTGTCTGGCCACCCTAATGGGGAGAAAAAGTAAATATTTTATTCTAAATATTTCAATATAAGTAGAGGACACATTCCTAGATGTGACACATATTTTTTTATAATTTATTTGCAAGTAAATATTTAGTTATGAATTTTCTAGTAGGAATTTTTAAAAATATTAAAAAACCATTTATTTGTCCAGCTTAACTTGGTCAAAAAATTATGATTTTTTGTTTTTAAAACTATAGTTTGTGAAGCATAATGTGTGACACATCTTTTGGATTCAAAAATTGTTTAACCATTTAAAATTTATAGATGTTTTTGAATCAACCTATCAATTAAGACTTTAGTCAGAATGTATGTAGAAAACTAATAATAATTATCTTTAATTCTAAATAAGGCATATCTTATATTTTGGAAAGCTAACAATTTTCTCTATAAACCTTTTTTGTTTCATCAAATTTGGATTAAAAAAAAAGTTGTTAGCCACTTTTATGTCATATTACCACTATTTCCCCCCCCATGATCCTTCATTGATTTGTTTACCTGAAGTGAAAAAACGTAGATATCCTTCCAAAACTTATTAGAAACCTTAGTTTTCTCATCAAATTGAGAATTGTATAAAGAACTATGAGCCAATTGAGTACCCAAACATTAGAATAGATTTTTCCAAAAAATACTAGTAAAGATAGGATCATGCTCATTGACAATAACCTTAGGTATGCCATGTAGCTCTTGAATATTCTCCAAAAATTGTTTTACCACTATAATTTTTTTAAGAGGACGTAATAATGCAATAAAATGTGCATATTTAGTGAGGAAATTCATTACTATCATGATGGCATTCTTACCATTAGATCATGGAAGCCCTATGATGAAGTCCATGAAGACCTCTTCCCAACATTGGCTAGGAATAACTAAGGGTTGCAAGAGATCAAGTGTCTTAATTCTCTCCCCTTTATTTCTTTGAAAAACCAAACATTCTACCACAAATTTTTGAACCTCCCCTTTTATCCCTTACTAAAATAAGTATTTCTTGACCTGATAATATGTCTTCAAAAATACAAAATGACCACCAACTAGAGACTCATGAAAATTTGTTAGAATATTTTTTTTGAGAGAGGAATTCTTACAAAGACACAATCACTCTTTATAACACAAAGTATCTCCCTTCCAACAAAACTTATCTAAACTATTATGATCACTTTGTAATTTTTGAATGAGATTACTTGTAGCAACATCATTATGCCACTCTGCTTTGGCTTCTACTATCCAATCTTCTTATAATATTGAAATGAGACACAATAACGCTTCATCCTTCTCATCCTTCCTAGATAATGTGTTTGCTATTTTCTTTCCCATTCTTATATACAATCTCAAAATCTTATTGACCCCTTTTTTTTCTCTTTAAAATATAATCTTTATTCCAAAAAAATGTTTTAGGCTATCATGATCTATCTCAAACTTGAAGTGTCTACCCATTAGATAAGGTCTCCATTATTTTACTGGTGAAGAATAGATAACATTTCCTTCTCATCAATAGGTTTGAGTTGATTCTTACCCATCAATTGATGACTCTCAAAAGTAATGGCTTGACCCTCCTACATGAGTACTACTCCTGTACCATTTCCTAAAGCATCACATTCCACAATAAAATCCTCGGTGAAATATGGAGTGGAAAGCACTAGAGTCGTGCACATGTAGTCTCCATAAATATCTCAAATGTTGCATTAGAAAATTCGTTCTAGTAAAAAGAATCCTTCTTCAATAAAGTTGTGAGGGGTGTTGAGCTATATGACCATAATTCTTCACAAATATTCTATAGTATAGATAGTCAATCCCAAGAAACCCCTCAATTTCTTAATGGTTTTGGGAAAGATCATTCCATTATATCCTTAATTTTGTTAGGATCCACCTTTACTCCTTCATGTGAAACTAGGTGCCCCAAGTACACCACCTCATTGAGACCAAAAGCACACTTGGATGGCTTAATTAACATGGAGTTGATGATCTTTGAGAACTACATGTTGCAAGTGTTCTTCCCATTTCTTGTTATAAATCATTATATCATCAAAGAACACTAATACAAACTTCCTTGAGAATTTTTTAAAGATAAAATTCATCAAACTTTGAAATGTAGATGGTGCATTGGTAAGACCAAATGACATCACCAAAAACTCATAATGACCCTCATGAGTCCTAAATGTTTCTTACAAATATCTTCTTCCTTAATTCGAATTTGGTGATAACCTTATCTAAGATCTAACTTTGTAAAATACATAGCTCTATTCAATTCATCTAGCAAATCATCAATGACTAGAACAGGAAAACTATCTTTGATGGTGTACATATTAAGAACTCTATAGTTTAGGCACATGTGCCAAGTTTCATCCTTCTTACACACCATCATCACAGGTGAGGAGTAAGCACTTTGGTTATGCCTAATAATTCCTACCTATAGCATCTCCTCAGCGATATTTTTAATCTCACTTTTTTATATATATGGACCTACTTGTGAGGCCTAATGTTGGGTGGTTGACTCCCTAGAACTAGTTGTCTGGCATGATCATGATCCCTCTTGTGAGGAAGTCCTTTAGGAATATCTCTGAAAAAAATCGAGTGATGATCAATAATTACTTATAAATTAGGATATGTGGGAGCATTAGATTGTGTAGGCATCCATAAAAATCTGCACACAACTAAACTTCAAGCATGGGTTAGCGTTTTGCAAACTCTATTAAAATGCCCCTATGAAATAATGTAAAATGATCTCTAACATGATAACAAAACAAACCAAACTAAAATCAAGAGAAAACCATAGTGCATACTTATTCCATAGTGGATTGGTGTCACATGTGCAAGTGACCCTTTCCCAATCCTTGATCCAAGCTTAAGATGATGCAAATGCAAATAGGATGAAGAAAAAGATTATTTCTCAAACCAAGAGAGTAACCTTGCATGAAAGTTGTGGATGGATGAATGAGGATTAAGGCCTTCTTTTATAGATTTTCTTGATGAGAGATTGGCCAAGAGGGTGAATGTGGGACTAAAGATCCACCAATAAGAAGAGGTCACTTGTCAAGTGGTGATAGGCCAATGGATGTGCAATATTTGGGAAGTGTGCCCATGAGAGGGAGAATTTGAATTCAAATTTGGAAATAAATTTAGAGAGGGGGACAAGAAAAAGAGCAATAAATGCAATGTTGGAGGGACAAATCAACTTGTCATGATTTTCAAATTTGAGGGCCATGTTGAGTGAAAATGAGGCTTTTAATAAATCAATAAATTGATTTATTTGTGCAAGTGGCATAATCTAGAGAATGCAAGTGGGTGGGTTAGGTTAGGCTAATTGGGATTAGGTTAGCTTAGTGATGATTAGGTGAGTTTGACTTTTAGGACTTGGATATTTGATTTATTTAAATCAAAACATGATGTAATATGATTTTGGATTTGATTTAAATGGATGTTTGATTTATTAAAAGGTTGAAGATAATGTTTATTTGATTTTAAATAAATGACCTTAGGAGATGAGATTACCTAATGAATGGATGGAAGTGAACCTGATTAATTGATGAATGGACCTAATGTGAAATCTAGTTTAGTTAATGAATGAACCTGATTGAATGCACAATGTTAATTTTGCATGTCTACATTTTTCCCCTCTTTGAAGCAATGTACTTGTTACGTTGGTTCAAAAGAATAAACTTGCCGTGGTCAAAATAAAAAAAAATTCTGATTTTTCGGATGCCCCAACGGAAAGAAGTACACTGGTACATTTACCCCTTGAGAGATCGAGAGAAAAGATTCGATTTGAGGGTCGATCTCGCGATAAAGAGATTCAAAATGGATGGTTATGAATGATGATGCAAATGGGATGATTTTAAGATGCTTAGAATAACAAATCTATATTATCGTAAACAACTTAAATGATGATATGATATGAGATGGATGACATGGATGATGTGATATGCTATGATTATGCAATGGATGATTTATGGGATGCTTAGACTAACATATCTATATTATGATGATGATATGCCGTATGAGATGATATGTAGAATACTGATGGTTTGTGGATGCAAGATGGATGTTTGATGGGTGCAGGATGGATGCATGATGGATGCATTGGTGATGATGATGTTAGAGTGGAAATGAGATGATGACAAGAGGATCCCACAAGTCCATGATTGGTCGAGACTTTATTAGATGATGATGATGATAGATGATGATGATGATGATAAATGATGATGATTTGCTTATCAAGGATTGGGATTTTAAAAGGGGCTACTTACCTTATGTTTGATTACACACATAGGTACGATGCATCAAGGTATAAAGGACCAAGATGGTGTTATACTTAGTGTGATGGACTTTGACTCAAAAAATAGATAGGAGCATTCTTGTTCACACCTGACATACAAAAACCTTGCTAGGATGCACTTTAGAAGTTTTAAACACCTCGGACCAAGACATGAAAAGGTATAACCAATCAATGCAATAGTCAACAAGCTGTCCAAAACATCCTCCATACATATCTAACAAAGAAAGTACTCATCAAGTTATTTTACAAGAACTTCCAACAAGCATAGCAGAAAAAAGGATAATGATCGTTGCCCCATTCCTATCTCTCTAAATCCTTCGTTCGGATATCATCGAGAGGTCCTTGGAGTGAGCGCAATGAGATAAGTCAAAATACAAAGATATAGCCCACAAACAAGCTGATGTTCTTCAATACCGCTAACCATAAGGGAATGTGTTTTTAAGGATAAAGACTAAAACTATTGCCAAAAGATAATGCCCATTGTAGGAAGGATACATCCTAGGACATGTTAGTGGATGGTGGCACGTCATTTCGTTTATCCAAAATGTTATTTCTGATAAATAATGCCCCTTGTAGGAAGGATACATCCTAGGACACGATGTTATCAGATGATTGATATGGGACTATTTGGATGATGGACTATCGACACAAAGAATTGACCAACTTGTTTAAGTAGTGACTTAGTCTTGAGACATGACGCTTATGATTTTTTTTTACGTTTGATCTGCTAGACTTGTTTCTAATTGTTTTACCAAAGGTTGAAGGTGATGATTAGTTTATTATGAGTGGTGCTTATTGCGGGTGTAAGTGAGATGAGAAGGATGGGTTTTTTCAAATATTTGGATTTTTTTGATGTTTTGCAATGTTTTGAGGTTGTTTTTGGTATTTTTCAAGGTTTTACAAATGTTTTGATTTTCAATTTTCTAATGTTTTGGGATTTTTTGAAATTTTGACCGAGAGACTAACCTAAAGACCTATCCTAGGGGTCTGGGTGATCAACATTAGCCTTGCCTACATTATAAACGTAGAGACCACGAGTTCGAAACGACTTGACCAATTTACAAATGAAGATATACATGATGAGATATCAGTTTATTATGATGGACTCCTATAAGACTGACCTAAATGTCTCGGGGGATGATCAAAGATCAACCTTGCCTATGTTCAAGCTCGAGATGATGTAGTTCGACAAGACAACCTTTTTTGGCTTTTTGAATAACTTTTGACCTATTTTTGGATTTTGATATGTTTTGAATGTTTTTAGATTTTTTTTATTATTTTCTGATATTTTTGGATTTTTGGATTTTCTGATGTTTTTGGATTTTCTAATTTTGAGGACTTTAAGACCATGTACATGAATCTGATCCAATGAGAACGTGCCCCCAGCATGATGTAATAGACTACTCCGATAAAGGCAAGACAAACTAACTTTGAGAATGGGCCAAGTAGTACTAGGATGGATCATGATACGAACACAGGACCAAGCTATGGTGTGGATGCAAATGGATGTGTGATGGATGGAGACCTGAATGCGATGGATGATGGAAGTGAAATGGAGGGATGATGTCGAATAAGCCGTAAAGATCTTGGTGGATGGAAAGTGCTTATTTACACAAGGCACCTGTTTGCCAGGTTTTCACCAAGGTACTTGCCCAAAGTGCCACCAAAGTGGTTTTCACTAGAGGATGATTTTTTTCTCTTTACTATTTTTTTGATCCTTTTTCTGATTTTTTTTGGATTTTTTCTGTTTTTTGATTTTTTTTTTTGTTACCAAGATGCCTGTTTGCTAGATTTTCGCCTAAGTAACCATTTTTTAGGACATTTTATGATTTTTTTGGATTTTTTGGTTCTATACCTTGAAAGAATTAGGCATAAATTTTTTTGAGATAGGAGCTATTTATTGGCTCCTGTAGAGGTTCCCCTTCGGGTGTTGATAACTGATATGCCCCTGATTTGTAACTTGCTATTATGACAAATGGTCCTAACCAATTAGGTTCGAACTTACCTTTGCTGCTGGGATTCGGGACATTCTTCTAATTTTCTTTTAAGACCAATTCTCTGACTTGGAAAGTCCTGCTTCTGATCCTCTTGTTGTAGCTTTGTTTAAGTCTATTTTGACAGACTTGCAGATGATTCAAAGCATCTATGCGTCTCTCATCCAGTAGCTCCAACTTGTTTAATCTTGACACCTGGTAGTCCTCATCAGTGATGAGATTTTGCAATGATATTCTAAGGGATGGGAGCTCGATCTCAATGGGGAGTATGACTTCTGATCTATAGAGCAAGGAGAAAGGGGTGGCGCCAGTGGGTGTGCGGATGCTAGTTCGATAAGCCCAGAGGGTGGGATTAAGCTGCAGATGCCAGCCATGACTTGCGTCATTGATTATTTTCTTGAGGATTTTGAGGATGGGTTTATTCATGGCTTCTGCTTGGCCATTACCTTGGGGATAGTACGGGGTGGAGAAGTGATGCTGGATTTTGAATTTCTCACACAAGTCACGGACATCCTAATTCTTGAATGGTGTCCCATTATCTGAGATAATGGCTTGTGGGACATCGTAACGATAGATGGGATAGTTCAGGATGAATTTTGAGATTTGCTTCCCAGTGATATACATCATGGGTATGGCTTCCACCCACTTTATGAACTACTTAGTTGCAGTTATAATGAATTTGTGGCCATTGGATGAGGTGGGTGAAATTTTCCCAATGAGATCGAGTCCTCCCTATGAAAAGGGCCATGGTGTGATAATCAGGTGAAGTTCTTGAGCTGGAGCATGGATGAGGTCCCCATGCTACTGACATTGTAAACACCTTTTAGCATGATCATGTGCTTCTCGCTCCATTGTGGGCCAATAATACCCCAGCCTCAGTAGTTTCTTGGCTATGGTTATTCCGCTCGAGTGTGAGCCACAAATACCGTTATGAACCTCGGTTAGAGCGGTTAATGCCTCCTCAGTATTTAGACAGTGCAGTAAAGTACCCTCTATGCTTCTATGGTATAAGGTATCACCTAGGATGACAAATCTGGATGTCTTTTTGATAAAGGTTCGTTTTAGGCTCGATGGTAGGTCAGCGGGTATGACTCCTATGTGAAGATATGTGTAGATGTCATGATACCAAGGATCGCCAGGACCAATGATTTGACACACATATTTTGATTCTGGTACCTCAAATGTGGGAACGAGAAGCTGCTCGATCAAAAATTTGTATTTCGTCACGTTGTGAGGGATGTCTACTAGAGACCCAATTGTAGCCATGGCGTCAGCAGCTCTGTTGTTGGTTCTTGGAATCTGCTCAAATGTTATGTCATTGAAGGATTCTTTTAGAGTCTCCACCAATTTCTTTTGTGGGGTTAGCTTGTCATCCTTTGTCTGATATTCATTATTGACCTAATTTATGATCAACTGAGAGTCTCCATATACCTTGAGAGATATGATATTCCATTGCATTGCTATCCTAAGGCCTATAGTCAAAGCCCCGTATTCTGTGATATTGTTTGTGCAAGGAAATGCCAATTTGTATGACTTCGGTATGCAATCCCCTTGTGGGGTGATGAAGAAGACACTAGCTCCTGATCCATCTTGCGTGTATGAACCATTGAAGTATAGTTTCCAATGGTCCTCTACATTGAGGTTAAAAATGGATTCGTCTGAAAATTCAAATACAAGAGGATTCTCCACATAAATAGGCGCCTCTGCCAATTGATCTGCAATAACTTGACCTTTAATGGCTTTTCGCTCAACATACTCGATGTCATACTCTGACAATATCATTACCCACTTTGCCATTCTACATGTGAGCATTGGTTTTGATAAGAGATACTTGAGGGGATCAATTTTCGCAATGAGCTTTATCTTGTGTGCCAACATGTAATGTCTGAACTTTTGGGATGCAAACACTACTGCGAGGCAAGCTTTCTCGATGAATGAGTAATTTAGCTCATGGCTGACCATTGTTTTGTTGATATAGTAGATAGCCCTCTCCGTTCCATTTTCATCATGCTGAGCTAGGAGAGCTCCAAGGGCTGCTGCTGTTGCTGACACATATAAGATCAATGGCTTCTTTGGGATAGGTGGCATTAACAATGGAGGTGTCAGTATATATTCCTTGATTTTGTTAAATGCCTCTTCGCATTTTGTATCCCATTTATATGCTACCCCCTTGTGGAGTAGGTGAGAGTATGGGTTTTTCTTGTCTGCCAGTTGTGCTATGAATCGTCAGATGGATTGAAGTCTTCCTTGGAGACCTCTTAGTTGATTTAATGTCTTTGGTGTTTCCATCTCAAGGATTGCCTTTACTTTCATCGGATCCACCTCGATACCCCTCATGGACACTATGTATCCTATCAGTTTACCTGATTGTATTCCAAAGATGCACTTCTTGGGATTTAGTCTGACTTTGTATTCCTCTAGTCTGTCAAAGATAACACTTAGGGTTGCTATATGATCTTGTCTTTTTCTTGACTTTGCTAGGATGTCGTCGACATAGTCTTCAACTATTTTGTGAATCATATCATGGAATATTAGTGTTATGGCCCTTTGATAGGTTGCTCCTGCGTTCTTTAGGCCGAATGGCATCATGTTCCAACAGTAAGTCCCCCATGGACAAGTGAAAGTCGTCTTATGTTGATCTTCTTTTTCTATCATGATTTGGTTATATCTTGAAAAGCCATCCATTAGTGATAGCATCTCATGTCTTGCTGTGATGTCTACAATCATGTCGATATTGGGAAGCAGGAAATCATCCTTGGGACATGCCTTGTTCAAATCTCTGAAGTCCGTACTGATTCTGATGGCTCCGTCAAGTTTTGAAACAAGTACCAAATTTGACACCCATTCTAGATAATCAATTGGTCTAATGAATCCTGCATCTAACAATTTTTTGAGCTCCATTTTGACTGACAAAGCGATTTGAGGATGCATTTTGTGAAGCTTTTGTCTAACAGGTTTTGCATCTAGATACACTGCTAAGTGGTGGACCACAGTCTTTGGATCAAGCCCTGGCATATTAGCATAGCCCCATGCAAAGTTTATTTGTCTTTCCTTTAGGAATGCTGCTAGGAGTTCTTGCTCTTCTGATAATAGTGATTCCGCATAAAATGTGATATGCGGGGTCTCATATGCGGGGTCTCCTCTGTTCCTAGGTTGACTGGGTTGCATTTTTCGGCCAAGACTGCTGACTTCTCTTGATGAATAGCTCTTAGGGGAAGATTGAATCCTTCATCCTCCGGTGCCTTAGAGAGGTTTTCACCATTGGATACATCCTTTCTTTTTACTATTTTCTTGTCAGAGAGTACCATAGTGTGGTTTTCACTCAAGGACTTGGATATGATTCTTAGTTTCTCACTTTTGCGACTGAAGGATTCAATTGTTTCCCCGTAATAGGCGTGTGTGTCCAACTCCATTATAAATCCTGCCTTGTGATCTCCATCTGGAATGTTATCCCTCAATCCCATGAATTTTGAGAGCACTTCATCATTTTTGAATGTATCTAGAACTGGTGGTCCTCGTTGGTCATAGTCAATCAGTTGGGGGTAGACTAAACGAATCTCATGATTTTGACTATCTGGTTCAAAGGATATGGTACTAATCATACACAGGGTGGTATCTTCGAATAGCCTAGGTAGATTCGATAAGGTATCTTCGTCATCGCTACTAATATAGGGATCAGTTATAAAATTATGTGTCCCTACCTGTGACTATTGGTGAGTGTACTTGTACTAGTACTGGCAGAGGAGAAACATTAGCGGCTCTAACTAAAGGACTTCGGCCACGTATGGTTATTCTCGGAGTGGCACATCCAAGACCAAGATTTGTTATGGGTCGCGTCTCTGGCATGATAGGTATTATGAGCCCATTGTCATTTTGTCCCAGTCTTTGATTTTGGTCATAGCCCATTGCAAGCATCATGTGTAGGCCTTTGCTTCTTTCATCTATTGGTAAATTAGCTGCCAGTCTTTCATCTTGATACAACATGTGAGATGGATCTGCTTCAATGACCTCATGACCAAGGTCTCCCCATCTTGTGAATTCAGGATAATCCTCAGGATACGTTTGTGATGTGGAAGCTTGATTTTCTTGTGGTTGTCCTTGTGATCTAGGAGATTGTGGTAACTCTCCTATGACAAAAGCATTGTTAGGGAGCCTATAACTTCCACAACCATCCTCTTGGATGATGAGTTTGATGTCAGATATGGTGGGAATGGCGGGTGTCTCTGTCGTAGAAGTGGACGAGAGAGTGGTGGGATCGATGTATTGTGTGGATGGTCCCTCATCATTTTTTGGCACTTGGGGAATTTTGTAATACTTGGCTTCAAGATTCTTGCAATATGAAAATGGCTTGGGATCTCCATGGATGGTAACCTCTTGTCCATTATGTGTGAATTTCACACATTGGTGGAAGGTTGATGCTACGGCTTTCATCGCATGAATCCATGGGCGTCCCAAGAGGATATTGTATGGCAATTCGAGGTCCAAGACCCGACATGTGGTTTCCATGAGTGTTGGACCTACTTGGATAGGGAGCTTAATTGTTCCCTGAGAAACTCTTTCTTGGTCATCATATGCTCTAATTGTGATGCCCTTGCCTTTGTCAATGGAATCTTTTGATATTTTCAACTGCTTAATGAGGCTAAGAGAGCAGATGTTCAAACCTACACCTCCATCCACCAAGACCCTTTTGATTTTTCTTTTGTTTACAATGGTTTCCAAGTGAAATGTGTGGTTGTGAGATGGTTGGGCGGGAAATCTTGGTCGAAAAATGTAAGGAGATTAGGTGTGATGATATTTGTGACCATAGCTTGGAATTGCTCCACATCAAGATCTGCAGGGACAGTGGATAAGGCTAATGCTTCCTCAAGGATCGTTTTATGCGCTGATGAGATTTTTAACAACTCCATGATGGAGATGTGTGTTGGCATTCTTTTGAGTTGGTCTACAACATTGTAGCTATACAAAAAAACTCTTGATGTAGGGACTCTATTTGGTTGGGATGATCCTACAATGGTGACTTTGCCGCCTCTTGTGGTGACTCCACAATCTTCGACATGGGTGCCCTTGATAGTGATGACCATGAAGTATTCATTTAGCGAGGCAACGATAGATTCATAGACATGATTTACATTGCCTTTCCCTTTATCACCTCTATTTCCTTTGTTTCCATGATTCGACATTGGATTCGTGTAGATTTTAAGGTCCTGATTTCTTGTAGGTTGTTCCACGTTTATGATTTTCTTGTCAATGAGATCTTGGATGATGCTTTTGAGTCTCATGCAATTGTTTGTGGTGTGACCTTTTATTTTGTGAAATTCGTAAAGTTGATTCTTGTTGTACCAAGGGGGTTTGACATCGGGTTCTTGGTAATTTTCAAATGTAGGAGGCTGAATGAGTTTTTCGGCAATCAACTTTTTCATTATGTCCTCCAATGGTTCCCCCAAAATGGCGTATTTATGTTTTGGATAAGTTTTGCATTGGGGTGGTCCTCTTTGGTCAGTGAGGTTATTGATGGTGGGATTATTGGGTTGGTATGTTGTGTGATGAGTGTTTTGGCGTTGTGGTTGGATTTGCGGTGTGGGTGTATTTTGGCGTGGACCACTAATGACCACCTTGGCATAGACAACGCCATCATTAGTGATGTTCTTGTTTCTCGCCCATGTACGAGGTTTATCATTGTAATTAGATGATGGGCGGTTGTTTTGCAGTTCGTGATATGACGTTGATTCGGCGGGTTGGGTCACAAGGGCTCTTTTGACGCTAAGCACCTTGGAGATTAATTGCTCATATGTGGTGACTCCCTAAACCTTGAGATGAAATGACAGGTGGCTTTCAAGGTTGGCTATGATTGTGTAGACTTGTTGTTCTTCTGGCATGGTCCACTTGCTCTGATTGGCCTTGGATCGCCATCGTTGAAGGAATGAAGCAAAAGATTCATTCTTTCCTTGTTTTAGAGCGTATAATTCTTCGAGACTGACATCCATTGCAATGTTACATGCATGGTTCTTGATGAATTCATCTCTGATTTCTTGGAATGTTCTAATGCCTAAAGGTAAGTAGGAAAACCATTCTATAGCGGGACCTGCCAAGCTCCTAGGGAATAGCCACATCAGATAAGTATCGTCATATACGACCTCCATACTGTTAGCTCTCAAAAATGCAGGTAAGAATACCTCAAGAGGTTGCCAATCACTTGATACGTTTGAGGGTAATAGAACAACGTTTGAAACAATTAAACCCTCTACTCCTCAGGTGTTGCTGGACCTAGGCAGGTGTACCTAAAATGAATGAAGCAAACTTAATCTATGGTTTTTCTTCTTGCAGTGATTTTATCCACAATGGCAGATGGAAGTGGACAAAATGGATCAAACTTGGTGTGGATTGTATGCTAAAATGAAAACTAACTCCTAATATGTTTAGTCAGCAAATGTAAAAAAGTTATGAATGAGATTGAATGATGTAAATGGTGAGACCAGTGCCTTTATAGGGTATGCGGAGTCAAGGGAAATCTAAGATGAGTGCTCTATTCTGGCAAGAATTCAAGCTGTTCAGCATATGATCTGGTTTATAGCTTGTATAAACATGCAAGGTCATAATTACCAAGTTCTTCTTAAATGATCCAATTGATATCTTCTAATTACTATGATCAACTTAGAGGATTTAATCTTTGCTGGAAAGAACCAATAAATTAATCATACAGTTACATCAAATGTGTACTGATAAATTGGAAGTAAACTCACTACGCCAATTTAAACAATCAGATAACACCATATTGGAGACAACTTCGATAATATTTTCAATGGACACAATAAACAACTGATACCAAAAACAATTGAGACAAATCAAAAGACTTTCATTGATATGTCCATAATCTTATACATGCGACATAGTCTCATTTTGTCGAAACATGGTTCTGAATTGTATCTACTTTATCCTACTGTATCACTACTACTGTCTTGTTCCATTTGAAATTTGGAATAGAAATTTATACATTGTGTACACGAAAGGACACGTCCTTTCGGTAATCATACGTTTACATAACAAACATTTAAGAAAGCAATTAGGCTCTATTTAGCCACAAGTGAGTTTTTGTGAGATGGTCCAAATAATCTCGGCGCTCGTATGTGTCGGCATCTCCAACTACGTTCCGGATTGTAATTTCCATCTTGACCATTTCCTCATTCCGCTTGCTCACTTCTTCCAAAGATGTATCCTCTGCAGCAGCTGTCCTCAAGACCTCATTCAATATTGATTCACATTCATGTTTCCATCTGGTGGCCTGCTTCAATTGCCCATTGTCGTTAGAGAACGTAATCACAGTCTTTTTAGCAGCATCCATCAATCCCTGCTCATCCCCCTGCAATTCATCATAGAAGTTATGATGACGATTGATTATATGATTTGCAGCTTCAAGTGTTGTACTGCTAGAATCATCTCTTTGAGCCAATTCATGAAACCTTTCCATAATGCACCCATCCATTCTTGTATGTTCTTTTAATGCAGTAAGGGTATGAGAGTATTTTTATCATAATTTATTTAACCAAGATGTTACATTATCCTGCCTCCTTTTGATAATTGCTATGATTGCATCATGTTTTCCCTGGGAATAAGCACTTGTCCCTACCCAGTGATCTTTTGCCTGAGAACTTTCTCCTTGAGTGAGCATTTTAGTTGGTCCCATTGAAATACCAGCTAAATCCTTTAACCTGTCATTTTCTCTCATCATCCTTTCATTATTAGCCTTGTACATTTCCCTTTCTTTGATCAACATTTGGATCTGTGCTTTGTTTAGCTTTGCAATATTCACCCCTATTTCTGCAGTAGCTACAGGGTTAGCTTCTCCAAATTTCAAATTCATAACATGGCCAAATGCCTTCTCAGTGTCAATTACTACTGATTTTCTATGGGGTGGATATAAGGCCCATATCATCAATGACCCCTCATCAGTATTGTACTTTGACCCAACATATACCTCTATTACACTTTCTTTGTCAAGTTTATGTGTTGCATTACTATCTCTCAAGAAATTATCAAAAATAAGAGCATAATTTAAATCAAGTCCAAGGAAAATCATTACACCAGCATTTTCTAACATTTTGCTCCCTTTCTCAGGGGTCATATTTGTCATTTCATCATCCACACATTTTCTCAATTGACCTAGTAGTTGTTCTTCATTTCCTGAAGTGACATCATCAACATTTTCTCTTATTTCCTTCCCCTTCTATTTTTATAGGAATACCTTGAATTCTGGGGAATTTATAAATTCATCATCTGAGAAAAAGGACCTATATTCCATGTGCCTTGCATCTATATCCCCACTTTCAATACTTTGTTCTCTGTTTGGGTAGACATAATGCTGATTTCTCATCCTAGACACCTTTTCTGCTTTGTCCTTAGGTACATTGTCCTTTGGTGCTCCCTCATCTCCAGAAGATAATAATTCTACATATGGTAGCTCTTGGTTATATTTTTCCACAACCATCTCAGCTTCATCTTCATCCAAATTTCTTATCATGTCATCAAAAGGATAGGGTACATGCTGATACCCTCCAAAGTTTATCTTTGTCTTAGTAGAATTAATATAACCTTCAGGATCAAAATCCTTTCTGGGTGGCCCTTTCTTCAAATTATAATGCATCAATCTATCAAGAATTGAATTATACCCTTCTTTGGCTAATACTATGAAGTCACCAAAACACAGTGTACTAGGCATAAAAGCTTGTTTTCCAAAGGAACTGAAATGCATCACACTACAATAGTCCATTTTCCTGACAATCTCTAAGTATGCAATTCTATTTGGAACTGTCTTTGGTAGGATAAAAGGAGCATCTTCGAACCCATAGACTCTGATCATTGTAGCTCCTTCCAAACAATACCAGTCACCCCAGTTATGATCAATTGGCCCGTTGAAGTCCTTGGGCCGAAAGAATCTCTTAATCTCATTAGATAATGAATAGTTGCATGGATAATTGTACAATTTATACAATGTTTTTACAAAATATTCCTCAAAATGAATATAACTAGCATTAGCAAATCTACTGTCCCAAGTAGCAATCCACATTTGAATAGGCAATGCATCACCTTCCTTACCAACTTGAGATTCAATTTTCATCTCTGCAAGCCACACACCTAGCTCCTGTCCAAAATATAGTACTAAATGCATCAACAATGAATAGTGCCTAAGATGAACAATAGGAGCTCCACTTTTGATAGCCATTAACCATGAATCAAGCCCCTTAGCAATGTATGAAGCATAGTCAAATGGCCTGGAGTTATGATATTGGATATCTACTATAATGACCATTGGCACTATTAACATGAATTCTGGGGCATCCATTCCCAATACTTGACATACAAAAAAATATGTATACTTCATATAGGGCTCAAATAAGTCAACATGATAAGGAGGCCCTTCATTATCCTATAGGGGTTCTGGCTTGTTGCCCTATTTAACCCTATGAATCGGCAACCTCCAACACTTATATATTGTATCCATTCTTGAAAATTCTTTCTCCAATTCTTCAGGGATGATTTCTTCATTACATAATCCCTCTAATTTGAAAACCTCACCAATTGCATCTTTAGATAGATTTATCTGTGGTTTTCTAGATGGATTACATATAGCTTTGAACTTTGGTTCATAATGGTCAGCAAGTAGCTTAACCAATTCTGTATTTACAAATACATTGGGACATACCAGTTTTCCTACATTCAGCTTCCACGGATTGCAAACTGGTTCAAAACGGTTCCTCCTATGATAATGGAAATTGAAAAGCTCATATCCCCTCACAACAGTCCAGACATCACCTATGAACTTGCACTTATCATCTAATTTGTCAATTTCTTCGCTAATTTGTGTGGACCTTCTAGCTTTAGGCCTTGAACCAGGTAGTTGATCATTAAGGTCTTGGTTTAGTCTTTGTTCAGGGCCCTCGTGTTCTGCATCAACCTGTTGTTTCTTCCCTTTTGGTTGACTACTCTCACCAAGTTTTCTACCCTTATCTTTTTCAGAACCAGAAGACTCCATTGTTTTTAAGATTTATAGAAGATAAAATCAAAAAGCTTTAAAATGCAATAACTTACAGTATTCTGTTCGAGCTCCCCAAGCTAAAAAATGTCCTGGTTCTCTATTCCGCACTGATAAATTTTCTACAATCAACTCAACAATGATGCATCGACTAAACACACACTGTTATATTCTGTCGCACCATTAATGAAGCATGAATAACATTCAATTGGAGCTGGCACTGTCGCATCAGACGTCTTATCGGTGAGAGATTTTCAAATCTAGGGTGAAGTCCTTTTACAACGTTTATTAACCCTTTCGCCAAGACACTCTGCAGTTATACTGACACCTGGAATAGCTATCACTCATGTTACATGTGTCACTATAACAACCTCGAGTTAGGGAGACATCTCATAGATTTCATTAAGTCTTACCGAAGTGCATTCTTCACTGTATTCTTCAGTCGCTAAGACATTCTCACTTCTTTCATCGATAAAATAACTCTTACCGATGAAGTCATTCATCAGCGAGACAATAATCCTTCGGAAAGACTCATACCGATGCCAAATGTTATACCGAACCCTTTTTTTTTCATTTTTTTCACTGAGACTTACCTCAATGACCACCCTTCCTGCCAATGTGCCCTTTTATCAGCGTAACTTTTGAATCGGCAAGACAATTCACATTCGCCAAGACATTCTGCCAAACACCTTTAGCTTTGCCGAATACTTCCACATGCATCATTCGGTGAGACATAATGTATTCGCTATAACTCTACGCTAATATCCATAAGTTTGGCCAAAATGACCCTTCAATGTGTTAGTCAGTATAGAGTGTTAAACTCGCCATGACATTACAACGATGCTTCAATCATTTGTCGATAAAGCTTTCCAAATGCCGTTCAGCAAGACACTTATATTTCGCTATGACCTTCACCTGAATATGATTTCTTATGCCGATATGTATCTCTTCTTTCACCGAAACAAAAGATATGTCCTACCGATAACCTGCAACAAGAATTAGTGAATAATACATAGGTAAGGGAGACATTTTCTCTGTCTTGCCGAAATGGAGAATGTGATGAAATATAACAATTTAGATGGATTCAAATGGATTATGTGACAGAATATGAGCAAGGTAGCACAAGGAAGGGATTTTATGCTTATGTCAAAGGCTCAATTTGGATACTTATGAATGCAAATGACTGTGAAAATTTGCAAAATTTTACAGTTCTAACACATACAATGAACTTGGAATTCCCTGATGTGATCTTCAGGGTTTCCCATCCCTTGATACTTGTCAAATTTGGGGATTTCAAATCCCTTAGGGAATGGTTTCATGTCTAGGCTCCTATCAAATGGATAGGGACACAAGTTGCTTTGCGTTTTGGTTGTCTGCCCCGATTGAAGGTCTAGCACTTGTTGCGAGAGCAACCTTAGTTGTGTCGTCACATCATTCTAGGGATTAGGGGTGGGATGAAAGTGTTTTGGGGTGTTTGAATTGTTGGTTGGGTGGATGGGTTGGTCGGTGTGTTGTTTGATGGTATCTGTATGTTCTGTCGAGCGAAGTAGACTTCTACTTGCTTTTGTATGAACGATGCCCGTTGTTGATCCTATTGTTGTTGTGCTAGGATTTGTGCTTGTTGTTGCGCTTGTTGCTGCTCCAACAACACTTGTTGTTGTGCTTGATGTTGTTCCCACAATGCTTGTTGTTGGGCTACCAATTCTGCTGCTTCTTGTTTCTCTTGGTATTGCTTTAATGCTTGCTAGTATGCTTGCAATTGCGCTGCTTGTGCAAGAAGTTGTGCTTGTGCTTGTGCTTGTTGTGCTTGATATTGAGATTGCGCTTGAGCTTGGGCTTGCGCTTGTGCTGCTTGCGCTTGTGTGGCTTGTTGTTGTAATAAAAGTTGTGCTTGAGTGACTCTTTGTGCTTGTAATGCTTGTGCAGCTTGGGCGACTTGTTGTTGTTGCTATTGCAATAAAGCTTGGGCTTGTTGGGCTTGCAATGTGGCTTGTGCAGCTTTGGCAGCTTGCGCAACTTGAGCAGCTTGTTGCACGACTTTTTGTTTCTGCACTTGTTGGTATCCTCTTTGAAAAGCGGCTTGTAATGCTACGTCGAATTGGTTTGATGTGGTGAATGTTGGTGGTGGTGGAGGTGGTGGTGGATTTGGAATGGTGGTAAATGATGATGTTGTGTTGATATTTTGTGTGTTGGATAATGGTATTGATGTGATTGGTCCTTGTGAGACCATGCTTTGTGATGTTAAGGGTGTGTTTGATGGTGTTGCCATTGCTTGTGTATTTATCATTTGTTGTTGTGATATCAACGATAAATTTTGAGCATTTGGTGTGATGCTTTGATTGATAGTTGGGATAGTGGTTTGATTGATACTTGGTAGGGGAGGCAACCCCAAACCAAGAAGTGGAGTGGATGATAATGGCAATGGTGGGATAGGTAGAAATGTAAGGGGTGTTAGTTGTTGTGTGGTGTCGAATATGCCCGCTGGTCCGAACATATCTCCCTCTTCTTGTGAGTTTGTGAGAAGAGGTGTTTGTGGTGCTCCGTGGAAAAATGTTGATGATGGGTCATAGTGTAAGGTGAGAGGAACATTTTTGTGCAATGGATTTTGGGGGATGTTTTGTTCCAATGTGGTCTTTGCGTCCAAGCTTTGATTATTAACAAGGGGATGTGATTGAAGAGCATTGAGAAATGTGTTTCCCTTGTTAACGTTGGGTTGGGTTGGAGCAAGTGATGTTGTGATTTGCGGGATATTCTCCGTGACATTTTGAGATGGGGGTGTAGATGAAATGGGGATGGTGGATGAGATTGGTGGAAAAGATGTCTCTACTATAGTGCTCAAATCAAAATTCGAAGGAAACTTGGCCCCTTGTTTTACTAGTTCAAGCATGTACAACAAAGGGCTAAGTCTCATCATGATGTTGATGATTCTATGGTTGTCCGAATTTTGGAGCATTTCAGCTATTTCTTCGTGAGACATTCCAAAGGTAAGATCCTCTCCTTGGGTTTCCTCTTATGGGTTTTGCGATGATGTTCGAAGGCTAATTGTGATATTTCCATCCCCAATGGGATTCATTTTAGGAGTGGTTTGGCTAAGATCACTTGAAGAGGGTGTTTCTTTGTTAGCTTCCATACTCTACTTGTATTGAGATCTAGTTAGAACCATAAAACGGGGATCAATCTTCGAGAATATGGGAGATGAATCTCTTGATTCTTTGGATTAATCCTTATTTTATGTCCCAAAGTGAAAGTTTTAGGATGCTTTTTGGGGATCAAAGGTGATGATATGATGATGAATGATATGAATGTTTTGGCTTTTGATAAATCTTGAATGAGATACTAGGCTTTAGGACTTGGATTTGATTGGATTTTGGATTTTGGATTTTGTCCTTGACTTTGATTTTGACTTTGTTTTGGATTTTTGAACAAAAGGACCCTAAGATGTTTGATAATGATCTAAGGGATGGATTTGTTCAAAGGATGACTATTTGAATATGTGTGAGGAGAAGGATGCATCTATCCACACCTATTCAAACAAGATGATAGCTTTTGCTAAGCATATGGAGAAGGATTCATCTACATATACTAAGCTAGGCAAGATCATTTGGATAACTTTGACTAAGGATATGCAAAAGGATGCATTTACGCATTCCTAGCCAAAGGTGATTTTGGTAATGTTTTCAAGGATATAGTCTTAATGTTTTGGATGATTTTTTGATTTTGCCACAAAGCCTAGTATCGAGGATAATTTCAAGATTTTCCAAAAGATGATTTGTGAAATGGATTTTGATGTTTTTGAAAGATGGATGAGAGGGGTTTGATTTGTTTTGATCCTTAGGTGAACCTAAAAAGACACTTTGTTTTCCTAGACCTAGGTATTGAAGAGAATACAAATTCTTCCTAAAGACCTTTGAAACCAAGAAATGATTTCATTTGAACATTCATTTTTGGATTTCCAATGATTTTTTGCTTTGGGATTTGTGAGTCTCCAATCACACATGAAAATTCATTTTGCTTAACTTTGCTTAATGGCTTTATTTTACCAAAAACACTTTCTTTGATTAAATTTTCAAACTAAGATGTCCAATGTCTTAATTTCTTCAAAATCCACAAGATATGTTATGTGGAAATTTAATGAACTTAAGGCAAGGGTTTCCTATTGTTTACTTAAGGAGACAAATTGAGATATGATCCAATGTTTAGAAACCTCTAAGGATGTGAATCCCAAGGGAAAGCAATAACATATGGATTGAGTCAATGGCATTTGTCTCCAAAAAGGTTTGAAATTTGAATGATATTGTTAAGTGTTTGTTTGCAAATGTTTTCGAATACAACATTGTGTTTTCAAGCAATGTAACACCCTAGCTCAATTGGTATGTTTTTCTTAGTGGGCTTGCCTCATGCCCTTCGTAGAAGAGATGATTTTACATGCAACCAAGGAAGAAATATATAGGTATGTTAAGAATGAAGTCTTAACCTCTATATTTCAACCAAGATTAGACATGGAAAGTAACTTCTTGGAATCTAAGTTCCAATGCACCACTTTGATAAACTCGCTCAATGGATCAATAGGCCACTACAAAACAAGGGTTCTAGTTTAGACTTTCCGTTCATGGAGATTGACCCATATGGCAAGAGTCCCCTTTTGCATCCATCTTGTCAAAATCAACCACGTGATATTGGCATTTCTTCCAATATCCACATTTATATCCCAACTGGAAATACTCTTGGATTTAGAGTGTTACCGGTTGAGTCATTCCCTTGGGTGAGTACTTTTTCCCCAAGGTAGGCCCTCTAGGATAAACAATAGCGAAAAAACACACTCATAGTTCGATCAACCTTTGTTTAGAAACAAAGGGAGAACACATGCCGTATGTTTAATCACACTTGCACAATATCTTGTTCATTTTTAAGCCCAAATCGAAGTGTGGAGGTGATCTCTTTATCTTACGCAAAAATCACCAAAAAGGCCTTTTGATTCTCAAGATCACTTGGAAGCGCAAGAGAAGTGCATACGTCCTTTTCAATGACTTTAGTTTAAATAAGTAACCACAAAACAAAGAAAACACACATTTATTTTATCCTTCCAAAGCAATTGTGAGTTCATTTTAAGCACCAAGATGAAGTGTGAGTTTTGATTGTTCAATTCTTAACCTCAAACAAAATCTAGTGAGTTTGTCCTAAGATTCATTTTTAAGCCCTTTGAAAATTGAAAGCTTTTGTTCATTTTTAAAACCCAAAAACAAGTGAGTTAATCTAAAACAACAAATTAAAGCATAAAACGAAAGCTCCAAGCATTAAAAAATGCTTTGTGCATCTCACGTTAGATGCCCAATTCCTTAACTCCAATCTTTCTTTTGTTTCTTCGCTTGACTTTGACCTTTGTACCTTTGCTTGCTTTTGTACCTATTAAACAAAAGAAAATTATATGAAAACTAAGTTAACTAAATTCATTTTTCAAACATTTTAGTATAAGTGATTTCAAGTGATAAAGCATTTAATAAAGATCTTGATTCCCAAAGATTTTAAAACAAATATTAAACAAAACAATTTGCAAAAGACCCTTCTTGCCAATAATCGAATCTTAAAAAATGAAAGCCCCCTTTTCTTTTCAAACACAATCATAAAAATTTCCTAGAGAGTGACAAATTAGGAATAAAGAATCAATCAAGGCAACAAGATCTCAATATACATGCACCCTAATAAAAGACCATAAATGTCATTTGAGGTATGAAATGTGTCCTAGATATCCTTTAATACTCAAATCAACACAAAGACAACCTCACACACTTAGGAGATCTACGCGGCTTGAGTGAAAAGGTGTTCTTTACAGAGACTTTAAAGGAAATGTACCTGTCAACAAGAACATACAGTGGTTGTTGTCACAAATTTACCTATGTAGCAGCATAAGCAATGGAAGGGTTACATATGACGTAAGGCAATGGTGACTTTTGAGCAACTTTCTGACATGAAAAGATCGCTTGGAGAATTGTCTATTGAAGGCCTAGACCGGACCGAGCAACATTTGTTGGAAATAACACGTAGACTTGTATAAATTATTCATGCAATAATAGCGAGGTATGGAGTTATTACGGGGAGGGTACCCCAACAAATTTCTCTGCAATCCTTCAAAGATTTCTAATTTTCAAAAGTAAAACAAAATAAAGGTTTGTCAGAATTTTCATAAGGATGCACATGAGGTAAATCTATTGAGGACGTGTCAAAGAGTATCAGGAAGATGCAAGCTACAGGTGTAAATCAAATTTTCATGATTTCTAAAAACTTGTCAGCAGGTGTAAAACCATATCCCGCAGTCTTGGGCACGCGACTTTGATTTTCTGATCATATCAATATCAGTATCAGAAGCAACAAAGACATTAGTAGTAGTTAAAGCAATCCAAAATGAGTGAATTATGGGAAGCATATTCCATTCAAATTATCTGACAAAATCCCTAGAAGGACTGTTAGGCACAGACAAGGTACATGAGCTGTTTGACATAATTCTCCAAGAAAAGTTAGCTGCTAGTGCTAGTTAAAATCTCCATCGACCACAAATGACAGAGGCTCTTAAAGGAAACTCTCACTACAGCGTGACTTGGATGAATTCTGGAGTAGCACCAATTACTTCCTGAGGTGTGTCCAAAACTGAGATCATTCAGATATGGCAAGGAGAGTACATGCACTACAGTACTTGGAGAACCTCTCAAAAATGCGGTTACACGAAATGCAATATTTGCAGGATGTGCACAAAATGGGTTTATTGGACGCAAATGCATTTGTAGAGCATAGACAAGGTGATACAAGCTTGCAATTTCAACAGGGTCCTTTTGTATCAGCTTATGGACAACTTGTATCACAACAGGTATCTCTTGTTTTAAGAAAACACCCTTTCTATGATACTCATATGGCGTCTCAACAATTAGCTAACATGATTTCATCATGTGCAAAGAATTGCATGCAAGCCATAGTCATTCAATCAAATGAAAGGAAGGATGAATAATACCCAGGGGTGGAGTAAATAAAAAGAAACACGCACTCAAACTATTGACAGTGAGACATAGACAAGCTGTGTAAACTGTTTTGAAAGAATGCTTTCAAAAAAAGAAGATAATATGGTCTTGCAGCTTCGTTATAGGATACACATAGAATGGATTTTGTCAAAGGGCTCTAGAAATTTTCAAGCAAATGTAATTGACAGGAGTAAATCCAAATTTAACAACTTCAGACTCCTTCCTTAGCCCGCGCCCTGTCAATTAGCTTTTTAAAGTAGAATACTTTCAATACTATCTTCCTTTCATCCCAACGTGAATCATTTGATGTTGCATTCCTAGTCTCGCTGAGAATGGTAAAAAGGTGTCTTCATGTGTGGGCTGGGTCCAGATGCGTTGCAACTTGCACCATTCTAATAGAAGATTAGTTTATATTGAAAAGCATAACATGCATGAACGTTGAAAGCAACAATTGACTGCAAGATGAAACTACAACTACCACAAGCGAAATAGATTGGTAGAAAGGCACACAACTGACCATTCAGATAACCACAAAAATATTCTTTAATGGTGAGAGATGTACAGTCCTACTTAGACTTAAATGCATACCATCTATAGGTCATGATTAAATTTACACTTTCAAATCAAATATGAATGCGTGGATAGGTATGTAAATATTTGGTAGAATGCCTAAAGAAATTTAATCACATGGAATGCTATAGTCACAGGATTAGCAGTGTTAGAAGTTTTTAATCAAATGTACATGGAAAGAACAAAGTCAAATGATAGTTTTAGCAATATTATTGACATTTTATTTCCCTAACACAACGCTTCATATCTATAACATTTTAATTTTTTTACATTCATTGGTTCATGCAAATGAAATTCAATGATACACAAACAAGTCATAGTTTACAGATTTAAAGCGAATGATATCTCGGGGCCCTCCTTCTAGCGCCAAATGTAGGCATCCATAAAAATCTGCAAACAACTAAACTTCAATCATGGGTTAGTGTTTTGCAAACTCTATTAAAATGCCCCTATGAAATAATGCAAAATGATCTCTAACATGATAACAAAACAAACCAAACTAAAATTAAGAGAAAACCATAGTGCATACCTATTCTATAGTGGATTGGTGTCACATGTGCAAGTGACCCTTTCCCAATCCTTGATCCAAGCTTAAGATGATGCAAATACAAATAGGATGAAGAACAAGATTATTTCTCAAACCAAGAGAGTAACCTTGCATGAAAGTTGTGGATGGATGAATGAGGATTAAGGCCTTATTTTATAGATTTTCTTGATAAGAGATTGGCCAAGAGGGTGAATGTGGGACTAAAGATCCACCAATGAGAAGAGGCCACTTGTCAAGTGGTGATAGGCCAATGGATGTGCAAGATTTGGGAAGTGTGCCCATGAGAGGGAGAATTTGAATTCAAATTTGGTAATAAATTTAGAGAGGGGGACAAGAAAAAGAGCAATAAATGCAATGTTGGAGGGACAAATCAGCTTGTCATGATTTTCAAATTTGAGGGCCATGTTGAGTGAAAATGAGGCTTTTAATAAATCAATAAATTGATTTATTTGTGCAAGTGGCATAATCTAGAGAATGCAAGTGGGTGGGTTAGGTTAGGCTAATTGGGATTAGGTTAGCTTAATGATGATTAGGTGAGTTTGACTTTTAGGACTTGTATATTTGATTTATTTAAATCAAAATATGATGTAATATGATTTTGGATTTGATTTAAATGGATGTTTGATTTATTAAAAGGTTGATGATAATGTTTATTTAATTTTAAATAAATGACCTTAGGAGATGAGATTACCTAATGAATGGATGGAAGTGAACCTGATTAATTGATGAATGGACCTAACGTGAAATCTAGTTTAGTTAATGAATGAACTTGATTGAATGCACAATGTTAATTTTGCATGTCTATAGATTGATATGGTTCTGTGAATGATGATCTACACCTAGCTAAACTTAGAAAAAAACAAGAGCATTGTCATTCGAATAAGCACAAATATCATTCCCTATGAAATTTTCAAGCATGCAAAGAAGATGAAAACAAAACTCAAAACATGAAGTAAACATGAAATCAAGCATGAAATCTTAATCTAAGCTACCCAAACATCATCCCATAGGGGCATTGGTGTCACTTTGATGTGGAAAGTGGCCATTTACCAATCCCAAGTTGATAAGCTCCAAGATTGTTGATGCAATGTGATGAAATTTCTCCAAAGTGGTGATGAATTCAAGCTAAAATGATGAAGATGCAAGTAGATGTGAGATGAAAATGGATGAGATAAATGTGAATTTCCCTCAAAGATAGTGATAGCAATTGGATGATTGGTGGATGAAATAAGCATAATGAGTTTGCATGGTGTTGTGTGCCCATTTCAAGTAGAAGAGGCTTCTACTTATAGGACTCAAGAGTTGAAGAAAGAGTGAAATTGGTGAATGGGGGATTAAAATGGAAGCCAATAGGAATGTGACACTGGTCACAAGGCTAATGGATGGAGGTGGATCACATTTTGAAGAATGTGTAGAGTTATGATTATGTAATAGAATTGAATGAATATGGTTGAGGATGTAAGAGAATGTTGTTGAGAATGCAAAAGGGGTTAATGCCCTTGTAAGGGACCAGATGGAATGTAAGAGGGATTAAATGCCTTTGTAAGAGGTATTTATGATTTTGTAAGAGACTATTAAAGCCTTTGGAGGGAAATTGAATGAAGGTGTGGTTGACAGGAATATTCCTAGGAATATGCCATTGTGAGGATAAATAGGGTACTTAGTTAATTAAAAGAAATGATTTTCATATGCAACTTGGTTAGTTGACCATGGGTTTGATTTAACTTTGGTGAAGTTAAAAACTAGATAAATGGGTAATGATGATTATGGATAAATTAGAGTTAATTAATTCAGAATTAATCGGTTAGGGGATTTATGAAATTTAATTAAATAGTTTGATTTATTTAATCAAATGAGAGGACTTAGGGGGATTTAATTAAATGATTTGATTTAATTACTTGTAGGATGAACATTAGTTAGAAGAAATTTAATTAATCCAATAAAGTTAATTATTTGATTAATAGTGGAAGTTGATGAATCTTAACTAAATAATACAAATTATTTAATTAATTGGTTAGTGCAAAAGTGATTTAGGAGGAAGTGATGTTAATTAATTAGAATTAGATGCATAATATTAATCAAGACTATTTAAGTGTCTACAGGTTCTAATGATTTGATAAATACCAATTTCTCTCAAAGATAGTGATAGCAATTGGATGATTGGTGGATGAAATGAGAATAGTGACTTTGTATGGTGTTGTGTGTCCATTTCAAGTAGAAGAGGCTTCTAATTATAGGACTCAAGAGTTGAAGAAAGAGTGAAATTGGTGAATGTGGGATTAAAATGGGAGCCAATAGGAATGTGGCACTTGTCACAAGGCTAATGGATGGAGGTGGAGCACATTTTGGAGAATGTGTAGAGTTATGTTTATGTAATAGAATTGAATGAATATGGTTGAGGATGTAAGAGAATGTTGTTGAGAATGTAAGAGAAGTTAATGCCCTTGAAAGAGACAAGATGATATGTAAGAGGGATTAAATGTCTTTGTAAGAGACATTTATGATTTTGTAAGAGGCTATTAAAGCCTTTGGAGGGAAATTGAATGAAGGGTGGTTGACATGAATATTTCTAGGAATATGCCACTGTGAGGATAAATAGGTATTTATTTAATTAAAATAAATGATTTTCATGTGCAACTTGGTAGTTGACCATGGGTTGATTTAACTTTGGTGAAGTTAAAAGCTAGAAAAATGGGTAATGATGATTATGGAGAAATTAGATTTAATTAATTCAGATTTAATCAGTTAGGGGATTTACAAAATTTAATTAAATATTTTGATTTATTTAATCAAATGAGAGGACTTAAGGGGATTTAATTAAATAGGATGAACATTAGTCAGAAGAAAGTGAATTAATCCAATAAAGTTAATTATCTAATTAATAGTGGAAGTTGAATCTTAACTAAATAATACAAATTATTTAATTAATTGGTTAGTGCAGAAGTGATTTAGGAGGAAGTGATGTTAATTAATCCTAATCATATGTACAATATTAATCAAGACTAAGTGTCTACAGGTTCTAATGAACATAATTGGGCCACAAATCCATCACCTCCTTTCTTAAGCAACTTCTACAAATTTGATGAGAGCTTATCATTTGTGGGGACTTTTCCTTCAGTCCTCTTATCCCTACTATCTTTCCTTTTGATTGAAATCTCATGAATAGTTCTTGGAAGTTCATCTCAATTGTTCCCATAGTACTTAGCTATTGTGCTCCCAAAACAATATCTACTGCACCCATGGATATAACATACATTGGGCTATCAAGGTGATAATCTCCCATTGATAAATTAATGCTATGGAATTTTCCAAAACAACTAATAGTACCACCGTCTGGAATCAAGACCTAAAACTTTGGAGTTGGATATATAAAATAATTTATACGAGTAGCCAACTTTTTGTTGATGAAATTATGAGTACTAACCCAAGTCAATCAACACTGTTGCTTTCTATGTCTTTAAGAAACCCACTACCTTGATAGTTCATGGGGCACTAAAACCTAAGAGTGTATGACAAGAAATGATTGTTTGGGAATCATGTGATTCCTCATCTAACTCCCTTTCACCCTCTAATGTTGGTTCCTCCTCTTCTTCCTCACTCGGACCTTCAATATAGAATAATTTATTTTCACTACATTTATGTCCTCAACTGTATTTTCTATCACAATTGAAACACAATCCTTTTGCTCTCTTCTCCTCAATTTGTTGTGGAGACAACCTAGTAGGTTGAGGAGATCTTATTTCAATTACATTTACAATCCCTTGTTAACTATTGGCCAAAAACTCCTGCTCAACTAGTCTTGCCATAAGTATATCTTATGATATAAGGATTATGGTTTGAACAAACATGCCTCATATTTTATGTGATCCTTTAAACCTCCTAGAAATAATTCCTTCAAATCTTCTTTTGTCACATTCTCTACTCTTAGACAAAGGGTTTGAAATTGTTGAGTATAGTCCTTTGCCATACCTATTTGATTTAATTTAGTGAGTTGGCAGAAGTAGCTATCCATAAATTTATCTCCATAATGGGTAGCAAGTTCCTCTTGAAAAATTGACTATGTGCCCACACAACCCTTCTTTCTCTTCTCATCACATAACCAATGATACCAAACAAATTGATTTGGTTCTAGGTATAATTATTCCATAGCCACCTTTTGTTGACTATGAACATGATGAAGATCAAAGAACTACATTTGGAAAATCCAATTAGTTAGATACTTGCCATCAAACTTTCTCATATCCAACTTGGGTATGAATTACCTAGGCATAGGAATATTAAAGAGAAAATCTAGGTTCTTGAAATTTGAGTCAAGCCCAAATAATTCATGTCCAAAAAATTCATTGTCTTCCTCCTTACTAGATGAATCTTCTCCCTTATACTTCATTCCCTGAATATGTGATTTCAATTCACTCATATCCTTTTGTATATCCCTTTTTATTAACAAAATTTATTTAGTCATCTTCTTCTCTAATTTAATGAAATATCACCTTTGACTTTGTTGATTTCATCATTAGGGTCAATATCCTCAATTTCTACCTCATCCTTCTCTAAAGATTTCCCTAGTGTGGTAGCATTATTTAGCTTGTTGTTGCAGCATGTAGGCCTGTCATGATGGTAGAAAATTATTTTACAATAAACCACACAAATAAATCCAAAATAATCTAAAATTTTATTGTAGCTTACCAGGGCCGAGGTCTCACATTCTTAGAAAAATATCCCAAAAATTAGGTGATTTGAAGCCTTAAGAGTTAATTTTTTGAAAACCCTATTTTTTCAATAAATCACTTATTTTTGCTTAACATTATCTACAATTTGGATTGTAGTATCCTCTATTAATTCTTCGAAAATCCACTAAAAATAAAGAACCCATTCTACAATATTGGGAGATATGCACTTTTCAAATAAATTAGCCGAAAACCATAATTCTATAATAAATCGCTCAATTTTTCTCCAATTCATCTGAAATATGCACTATATCTTATTGAATATGTTCTTCAAAAATAATTTAAAAATCAAAGAAAAATTCGCTAAAATATGAGAGATATTCTCTTCCCAAAATGACCTCCAATATTAAGAAAACATCTTACCCTAAAATGCCAAGATCATGATCTGATACCACTTATAATAAAATGACTTGCACAATAGAAGAATATGATAAAAAAATATTGTTTAAATAATTGATAATAATTGATAATAACAAGCCACTTCAAGGGGCCAAACCTCCAAATATATCCAATGAGAACACAATTCATAATATGATGATGAAGTAAGACTCACTACCTCCTATATATACCTTATTTATACCTAGGATGACTTAGATAACCCTATATAATCCTTAGGTTGACCTAATCAACTAAATAATAATATAATAATGATATAATGACTTAATTAACAGTTAAGATAACCACAAGCCGACTATTCATAAACCTATGTATACTAATATTAAAGGTGTAGCATGGCACTTATAAAAAGTAGAAGTAGGAACTCCACACATCGTTCATGATTCTATATTATAAAAAAGGAATACTATTAAGCAGTCCTAAATTGTTAAACACTTAGGGAATCATGCCTAATGTGCTTATACCTTGCTAATGTTTAAAATATGTTGAGATAAACCATTTTAAGGGAATCCAATGTTGTTGATTTTAAAGATGCACGTGCAAGGTACTAAACAACTATAAAAAGGTCTATTGTAACTAGTTTGTTGTGACCTAGAGAAAAATATAGAGGTCAAGAATGTAGTTGGGTATAATTGTTTTTGTTACATTATCTATTCATCCTAACTAATATAATAGCATGTTACTTTAAGGTGACATATAGGAATTCCCTCTAGAGTTTAATTTGAGTACAAAGAATAGGAGATATTACCTACTCTCATTGTTTAATCTCTAACCATCTTGAGTCTATTGGTGAATTTTATTTTTCCTTCTTGAAGACAACCCCATAGCCTAGGAGGTAAAAAAGAGTTCTAAGATGGGTATGTGTAGGATCATGATGGGCCAACAAGTGGCAATTGGGAAAAAAATATGTTTTTCATCGACCCAAAAATGCAAAAATGCCAAGTTGACTTTTTTGTGGCTTGGGTGTCAGTACATACCTCCAAAGCAATGCCCAAACAAAGATATCCAAATCAGATATCTGATTTGAAACAAACATATATATACAAAATTCGGGCCTGTTAAAATTATTTCACATTCACAAACAGGTCGCAGGTGCATAGTGAGGAGGTTCTCCGCATATCAGATATCTGATTTATCTGATATCCATTTTGAAAAGGTTAGATTTTAGATTTTTATTTGCTTTGATTGAATTTTGAATTAGATTTGTATAATTTCAGTTAGTTTTTTATGGATTTTTTTTCAAAATAGGGTTTTTGATTGAATTTTTATGAAAAATTTGACTTTAGAATGGATTTTGATTAAAAATGATTTTTTTTTATGGAATTTGATTAAAAATAAATCTTTTTTATGGATTTTGATTTAAAAACAGTGTTGTTTATGTATTTGTATTAAAAATTAGAGAATTTTATAGATTTTTGTTAAAAAGTAGGGTTTTTTTTAAAAACTAGGGTATTTTTACAATATTTTCATTTATAATGTCTAATTTCAATTAGATTAATTAGTTTTTAACTTTAATCAGACATTATGGCTGCTGAGAATGAAAATGTACAAATTCCAAATGATCCACCAGCTGAGAATGAAAATGCACAAATACCAAATGCTCCACCACCTCTGCAACCATCAATTGAAGAATTAATTGGTGAAAAATTGTAGCAATTAAAGGGCATTTCTAAAGTTTATAAGAGAATCCCTCGATTATTCTAGATGTCAAACACATTGAAGGATATAATTAAAAATATAGAAACCCTCTCCACCCAACATAATGCCTTTCATTCGTGGCGAGAAGACATGAGGGAATATTATGCATGTGGATTGTCTTATGATGATGTGAAAGATCTCGGAATAACCAAAGCCCAAATAGCCTCTTTATTTGCTAACCCCCGCACTGGTTTGCCAGTTAATGTTAATAAACCAAAACTTTCTATAAAATGGTGCATGCATAGGGACATTATAGATAATTTTTGGGATCATTGGTGTATGGTTTTTGATAAACCACCAAACAACAATTGTGATATACCATTTTACTTTATTAAAAAATTATATGTTGAGTTTGTGTTAGGGCATCATGTCAATTACTTTGACATTAAACCCTTCTAGGGCGTTGGTGGAGGTATGCCCCAAGATCGATCAGAGGTAGTTAGAGTAGTCCCGCACCCATATGTTCCCCCTCCCCTTCCTCCGCCACCTCCAGTATATCATCCAGATATTACGTAGGATGTGGCCACACAAACTATCTAGGCTATTCACTCTTTGAGTGGTCAAGTTTGGTTTTGCATGCTTCTACAGTAGCTCAGCCACATTTTGGTGATGTTGGTGATGGTTTGAGTGCTGTTGCGTCATCCTCATTGGGTCCACATATTTGTGTGCCACATACTTGCTCCATGTGCTGCCAGATATGTTTGGGTCCTCTTGTATAGCCCATCGAGCATCCCTTGGACACTTTTGATTATGACCTCCATAATGTGGACATTATAGATCAAACTCAGGGGAGTGGAGCGCACCCTACAAAGTCCTCTCCTGCTAGAGAGGGAGACATTGGAATAGTGACACAGGTAAGATTTAAGTTGTAAATTCATAGCTTGCATTTGTTTTTAAATGAATATTAATAAGAGATAGTATAATGTACTAATATTTATTTACATGGTCTATTTAATAGTTGATGTTTGAGGAGGAGCTCACACAGGTAACAAATAGCACCCTTAGGGCCATTTCATTTGGCCTTGAAATGCACACAGTATATATTTTCGCACTCACTCATTTACTTTTTTTTTATTATATACTTTCTTGTCATTTGAATTGTCATAATTGAAATTATATAATAACTTATATGTTTATCTTATTTTCCTCTTGTTGGAAATACCTAGTGCGAGCGAGGTGCAGCCTTGTTCAGATTATGGAAGTGTAATGTTAGATAAGGGGAAGGTAATTGAACTCAAATTTGATTGAATTAAGAATTTTAAGATCTTATATTGATTATACATACATCGACATAGATTGGTAGTTTCATATTTACTTGTCATTTTTATATACAGGCAGTTATGAGCTATACGCCATTGTTGACGAGTGTGAGCAAGGTGCAACCTTGTCCAGATTATGGAAGTGCAATGTTAGATAAGGGGAAGGTAATTGAACTCAAATTCAATTGAATTAATATTTTTAAGATCTTATATTGATTATACATACATCAATATAGATTGGTAGTTTCATATGTACTTGTCATTTTCATGTACAGGCAGTTATGAGCTATACATCATTGTTGACAAGTGCCACAACGCCTGAAGGAGTATGTATTGGAACACTTGAAGGAGTAGGTGTTGAAACACCTCAAGGATGAGGTGTCAAAACACCTAAAGGAGATAAAGAAAAAGATCAACCTAAAGAGGTATGTGGTTATTTTATTTTGTGTTTGGTTTTTATATGTTCCTATTATCGACAATTGTATGCTAACTTGGATCAATTTTATGTTTTTGTTCACATATATTGATTGACATTACAAAAGTTGGTTTGGTCGGTTATTTGAGAGGGGCATATTCTAGGAATCCTAACCCTTTGAAGAGACAGATATTTCAGGCAAGATTACAATTTTAGAGTTCAATTATAATTCAATGTATATTGATCTTGATGTTAATTATTTGATTTTAAATTATATAGTATAACTAATCTTAATTGTGGTTTGAATTTTTCTTGAACAACTACCTTCAGAGCCAATGAGTGCTGCAAAGAGGCTCCATTTTGATGATCCACCAGTAGTTTAGGATGAGATAGACATTTTGGCATGCAAATTTTGAATAGACATCGAGATGGCATATGCCGCATTTTGTAAACCTTTGTTTGAGTTGGTGTTGATGCATTTTTGTATATGGAGATACACTCAAGATTATTGGATAATTTGATATATAGAAGTTGACAATCAAAATTTAATTTCTTCTGCATGTGTATGATTAAACTCTTTGAAAATTTAATCAAGTGAGCAATGGTAAAATATCAATGTGCAAGAGCATAAAAAGAATGGTTGTATTATGTAGTTTATATTCATATCGCTGATTACATTCCATTGCACATCTTTCAAACTCAAAGCATTATTTCACATTGCATAACTAACAACTAGATGCTGATAGATGAAAAATTTCAATTGCAATATAGTTTTTACAAAGTCAACCTAAGCAGTTATGCAATTACTTCACATTACATAACTTGCAACTGTCAATTGCATTTTCTTGTCATGGAATTTTATGAGACCACATTTCTTTGAGGCATTTTTTCAAACAATTCATTGCCTTGTCTATGCCACCACATTTTTCATACATGTGTACCAAAGCTTTTTATCAAACAGTTCACTAGCTTGTTGTTATGGCTAAAAGCCTAAAAAAAGTGCTTTCAAACAAGCTATGGATTGATTTAGAGTGGGGGTGAAAACATATGTGAAAACTACCCTTGACTCCTTTGGACCAAATTTGAGAACCAATAACATACCCTTATCCTAGGCTGGTGAATTAGCCCTCTTTCACAAAGTGAGTGCCCTTTAAACACTTGATCTTCACAAGAACACCCCAAAAATTCTTGAGTTGTGTCATAAAACAACAAATTCTAAGATTATTCTACACCTACAGGTCCTTTAGCAGGATGTCCCATGAAAACATCTATTTACCATGCAAATGCATAGGGTTTATTGAAAGTCCCACTTGCACAACTCCCCTGACCATGCCACCGACTTAGAAACCTCTATTATGACCCCAATATGTTTAAAGATTAAAGAGATTCCCCCACTCTCATTGATTTTAACAAACCTTAGGCTAAAAGCTTCATTTTCATGCAATTTAATCAATGATTTGCTTAGGACAGCAACTCCAAGACTCACAAATCATTTACCCTTTCTTAAATGGACCTGCACACATTCAAATCACATTGTACACATCCTCCCCACCGAGCCACATGAAAGGTATAGTAGGTGGAGGGCTTCAATAATTCATAATTTACTCAAAAATGCAAAATCTGGGTTCACTACTCGCCTTGAGAAAACTTGGCACAAAACTCACAAAAAATGAAAAGAAAGCACTCAAACCAACTTTAAAGGGGTCTCAGGCCTGTTGCCCCCAAAATGATCTTATTGATTCTTCACAAAATTACATTCATCAATCCCCAAAATGACTTCCTCTTCCTTTTTTAAGACTCTCCCCCACACAACACAACTGACCAACTCCCAATAATTGACTTACAAACTAAGTTACCTATTCGAGTTCAGGGGTTTGGTTTGCTAGTTCGGTTAAAAAATTTTTGGGGGTGGTTCGGTTCGTTAGTAAAAAAAACATGTAAAAATAAAAAATATATATATGCAACATAGAAGCATGAAATAGGATTAGAATATCACAAAACATCATATAAACAACAAAACCACCATAAACTTGAATGTCATTTAAAACATGCATGATAAATATTCATCGTTGAAACTTGAATTGTGGTTGCTTGATATACAGAGTCTATTGATGCCAAGGTTCAATTTGTATGATTTTGAAAAAAGAAGCCAATTGAGTAGAGTTATCAACATTCTTTAGAAATCAGAAGAATTTATTTAGTACACTAGCCATTTTGATGTCTTCTTGCAATCTCAAACACTAAATCTATGAAGAAGTTAACTCTGTTGCCCACTAGTTTCCATTAAAAAGAAAGATGTCTTCTTGCAATCTCAAATGCTAAATCTATGAAGAAGTCAACTCTACTACCTACTAGTTTCTATTAAAAAAAAAGCAACAAGCTATGGTCTCATGGCTTTTTTTCACATGAAAATCAACGTTGGAGTTCAGTTGGAGGGTGAAAAACTACTTGTAACTACATAAATAAATCTTGTTCTACAACTCGTATGACCTAACCGGCTATTCCATCACATCTAGATGGTTATGTTTAGGTTAGGTATGGTCCCCTTTTGCACCTAAAAGTGCAAAAGGGCAGCAATCTTTGACAAACTGTTTCTCGGAAACTATGATGCCTACAAAATTTTTGTTTGAGGCTATGGGATCATATTGGGCCCCTCTACAATAAAATCTCTTGTTTTTTGCTATCTCGGGGGCATTTTCCCATGGTGGAAAGTTTTCAACCGAGGGAAAAGTTGTTAGATGCAAGTAGTGTAAAGTTGCAAAGTGGCACAACTTTCATTCAACAACTCGTACGACCAAACAAACTATTCCAATATGTCTAGATGGGTACATTTACACTAGGGATGGTCCTCTTTTGCACCCAAATACACTGAATCACTTCAAGCTACATTGGAATGACGATTTCCCTTAAGATTCCAAAGTGCTAAAAGACAACAATCTTTGAAGGGCTATTTCTCAAAAACCGTGACATTTATAGACTCTCTATTTGAGGCTATGGGATCATGTTTGGCCCATCTACAATAATTTCTCTCAGTTTTTGCTATCTCAGAGGCGTTTTCTTGTGGTGGCAAGTTTTCAATTGAGGGAAAAGTTGTCAAATGCAAGCAATGTAAAGTTGCAAATTGGTGCAACTTTCATTCAGCAACTCGTACGACCAAACAGACTGTTCCACCATGTCTAGATGGGTATGTTTATGCTAGGGATGGTACTCTTTTGCAACCAAATATGCAGAATCACTCCGAGCTACATTCGATTAGTGATTTCCCTTAAGAGTCCAAAGTGCTAAAAGATAACAATCTTTGAAGGGCTATTTCTTAGAAACTATGATGTTTACAGAATCTTTGTTTGAGGCTATGGGATCGTGTTTGGCCCATCTACAATAACCTCTTTGAATTTTTGCTTTCTTAGAGGCATTTTCTCATGGTAGCAAGCTTTCAGCTGAGGGAAAAGTTGTCAGATGCAAGCAGTGTAAAGTTGCAAAGTGGTTCAACTTTCGTTTAGCAACTCATACGTCCAAATGGACTATTACGACATGTCTGCATGGGTACTTTTATGGTAGGGATGGTCCTCTTTTGCAACCAAATACACCAAATCACTCTGAGCTACATTGGATTGATGCTTTCCCTCAAGAGTCCAAAGTGCTAAAAGGCAACAATATTTGAAGGGCTATTTCTCAAAAACCGTAATGTTTACAGACTCTCCGTTTGAGGCTATGGGATCGTGTTTGGCCCATCTACAATAACCTCACTCATTTTTTGCTATCTTGGAGGCATTTTCTCGTGGTGGCAAGTTTTCAGCTGAGGGAAAAGTTGTTAGATGCAAGTAATGTAAAGTTGCAAAGTAGTGCAACTTTCATTCAGCAACTCGTACGACCAAACAGACTGTTCCAACACGTCTGGATGGGTACATTTATGCTAGGGATGGTCCTCTTTTGCAACCAAATACTTCAAATCACTCTAAGCTACATTGGATCAATGATTTCCCTTAAGCGTCCAAAGTGCTAAAAGGTATCAATCTTTGAAGGGCTATTTCTCAGAAACCGTAACATTTACAAACTCTCTGTTTGAGGCCATGGGATCATATTTGGCCCATCTACAATAACCTCTCTCTATTTTTGCTATGTCAGAGGCATTTTCCCATGGTGGAAAGTTTTCAACTAAGGGAAAAGTTGTTAGATGCAAGCAGTGTAAAGTTGCAAAGTGGTGCAACTTTCATTCAACAACTTGTACGACCAAATGAACTATTCCAACACATCCATATGGGTATGTTTACACTAGGGATGGTCCTATTTTGCACCCAAATACATTGAATCACTCTGAGCTACATTGGACGGAGTGAAATTAGGTTAAAAATTGATGTAGACACAAGGGCACAATCACAAACTCTTTGCAACCTGCATATTTGAGGCATCTAACAAGATTATTTTGACCTCTTTGGATAGTCCAAAACTCCCTTAAAACTTGACACGCAACTAAATACACATTTCCCTCTTTAACCCCCTTAAACCCTTGTAATAGTGAGAAACTAGTTTTTGTCCAATTACTCCACAATTTTCCAAAACACTAGACCAAAACATGACTGATTCAAACATCCATATCCAAGTTACACAACATATATGAGAAACAACATAGACTCCTTTGGACCAACGTTGACTTCCTATACATTCACTTTTGAAATGGCTACTCAATTAGCCCAAAAATGCAAAGCAACATACCTTCAAACACCACACAGACCCCTAAAACCTTGGGAAAACAAATAAATTTCCAAGAAAACAAATATTATGCAATTGGATTCCATTTGTATGGACCTGTAACCATCAAATTAGAAAACCCTTATTTTTAGTGTAATTCTTGAGGGTTTATTGGATGTAGCACTTCCACACCCTTCAGAATCTACCACCACCTTAGACGCCTTTATTTAGGCCCCAATATGCTTAGAAAACAAAGAAAATTTTGGTATCTCAAATATTTTTGCAAACCCAAGGGTAAAAACTCTATTTTCAAGTGAAAAAAAAACCACCATTTTTTGACCTTTAACTCTTCATTTTATTTCAAAACCTAGTTCTCTATGCCTTCCACTCTTGAAATATCATTTCCTAAGCCCTAAAAACTCATCCCACTGAGTCACATTGGCACACAGTAGGTGGGATGAGATTCAAGCCATTAAAATTGCAAAACTCTTATTCCCTTGTCTAGGAACCCGTCCAGAGAAAGTCTGAGTTTTGAGGCATAAAATGAATAAAGAAACCCTCTATTAAGAAGTCAGAATAAATTCAATACATGTAATAACATTTCTACATAAATTTTTGATACAAAAATGCTTGAATGGCCTGTGCACAGGCAAAAAACACAAGAAAAATAGTAAAATTTGAATTGAGCAACTGAAACTTTATTGATTCAAAGAAAAAAAATCTTCCAACCAAACCTGTCTCGAGCCCTTGAAGGCATTAAGTACATTGCTATTCCTTGGAATACAACTCCCAATTCCCTTAACCACCAATCTTAATTGACTTTTGAAACCTTAATGACCGTTGAAGGCCAAAATACAAACATTTTTCACATTAATATGACTCATAATGAAATGTTGCACTTTTCCACTTCTAACTTTACTAATACCTCACTTAATGGCTTGAAATATCATCATTACATATTCAAAACACTATTCTTGCTTTTCCCTAATTTTTTTTTCTATTTTTTCCTTCAAAGGCTACAAAGAAACAACTAGGACAAGTTGGGATCTCCATGTTGTTTTGACCCTAAAACCTAAAAACTCCTCCTAATACATGACCATTGATCCTATTAGATCTCATTAAAGAAAAAAACTCAAAATATTAACACTTTACTCATTGATGCACAATGATATTGTGGTATAGGTGCTCATGCACCAAAAATGGTGGTCACAACTTGCTAATGTCAATGACACATGGGGGCAACAAGATTTAAGGTTGGATCAAGCTTGTGCAGGTCCTAATAGATGTGTTTGATGAATTTATAGGGTGTGGAAAGGTTAGAAACATTGATTTCCTTAAAAACCTCATGAAAGTTGCTAAAAATGAAGTTGCACTCAAGTTGGATTTGAGGAGCAAAAGTGGCAAGCCACTATAATTTATTATATATAAATAGGAGATATTACAAAACCTGGTTCAAACGAGCATACCGATAGGAAAGAACCAAGAAGAAAACCTTCGGTTGTAGCTAGATTAAGTACAAAAGGTTATTACAGAATTGTCCCAATAACAATAACAAAGCATACACCTGTATGACTAATTCAACCTATGAGTTTCCAAAATACAGACCCTTTTACATTTTAAACATACCCTTTATACAATGCTAGACATTTGACCCATATTTCAAAAAACATCACTGGGTATAGATTATGCCCATACACAATTATGACCTTTTTACAATATTTCCAATTTGAGAATTCAAATTTTACAAAATTTTCCTATTAAAGGCATTCAAGGCACAATCTTCCACAATAGTAGTATGTTCACGTTCTGGACTGACAAGCATCTGTACAAACCATCAAGGTAGCTTAGAATAACCAATATATATTATTCTAAATGACACAAAATATGATGAGATGGTAATGCAAACTATAAAAGATGCTTAGAATAACCAATCTATATTGTTGTAATTTGTCACATACCTCTCTGAAGGGATCCAAGCTAGCTATTGTTGCAACAGTTCCATGATCAATCATGCCAAGAATATCGCAAAAGTGGGAAAATGAGAAATCTATATTGTCACAATAGAAAAGATGCTTAGACTAACAAATCTATATTAGTCTAAACAACTTGAATGATGATGAATTGGTGATGCAAACTATTAAAGATGCTTAGAATAACCAATCTATATTATTCTAAATGACACAAAATATGATGAGATGGTAATGCAAACTATAAAAGAAACTTAAAATAACCAATCTATATTGTTGTAATCTGTCGTATACCTCTCAAAAAGGATTAGAGCTGGCTATTGTTGCATCAAGTCCATGATCAATTGTACCAGGAATATCACAAAAGTGGGAAAATGAGAAATCAATATTGTCACAATAGAAAAGATACTTACACTAACAAATCTATATTAATCTAAACAACCTGAATGATGATGAGTTGGTGATGCAAACTATAAAAGACGCTTAGATAACCAATCTAGATTGTTCTAATCTGTCGCATGCCTCTCTAAAAGGATCATAGCTAGCTATTGTTGCAGTAGGTCCATGATCAATCTTGCCAAAAAATCACAAAAGTGCATACAAAATATCACTATTAAAGACACCTGCATTGCAATAGTATATAAAATATTAGTATTAAATACAAAACACTAATGAACTTAATCATAATGAACATAAGCATTGTACCTTCCATTCTTGAAAATGCTATTCAGGTGTACCTGAATGGTCATCTCTTTGCTTAAGAGTATCCAATATTGCTTCATGATCAACATTACTAAGTGTCCATAGTTTTTTTGCCTTTGGTTTGGCATGATGTTTCAACAACTTAACATTTGTTGCTATAACAAGGTGTAAATACATGAGAATGGTTTTGTGTTTCTCGTAGTCTTCAAATGTAGGTATGCCATTCTTTCTAATCATGTATGTTCGCAACCAAGTTCCTGCAACCACAACTAAACCTGTAGGATACACGAAACCATCATCATCTTCCATCGGTTGTGTTAGCTTATGCTTTACCCACACACATCAAGCCAACCAATAGTATGATCTCTCTTCATTCCCATACAGTGCAACAACTGCAAAAACATGTCCTGGCTGTAGTAGATCTAAAAGCAGATCATAATCAACTAAACTTTCCATTCTGTCAATTGTCAAGGATATTGTTTGAGATAAAGGAGTTAGACACTATGGTACCCATGCATCCACCCACTCACTTGACTCGCATTGATCCCACTCACATTGAATACAACTTTGACAAAAACAAGCCAACTCTCATGTCCAAATGGTCCATGTGCCTACATCTGAGCTTCAAAATGAATGCATCTTTGAAGAATATTTGATTGTATGACAATCCAATCTACCTCCCACTGTACCCTTCTCAATGAACCAAAAGAATCTATGCACTGTTGAATCAAGTGTCCCTCCCTGTGAAAATGTTGAACTGCACCAATCAACAATAGAACGTGCATCATTGAATTTTTCTCCTGAAATCGTCAATTTATCCTTAACTAGAGCTCTCTTTACACATGCACCTACTCCATCATGCTCTCCCTTCCCATGTCCAGCTTCAAAAAAACTCCAAATATGAGGTAGACCCCTCTCTACATGCATTCTACTCAACCAATAAAACATATGAGCATTCTTGAATTGCCCTGTGCAATTATCTGACCAAATTAGATGTCGGCCTAGTGCTATATCATGCTCCTACAAGAAATCAAAAAAATTCTTGAAACAATGTTGGACATACTCAGATGAGTGAGATCGATCATCACTCATATAAAAATGATACTCTTTGATTATCTTTTGACCCTCCTCTGTACTATCAGGTGCATGTCTAAACGTAATGTGGACAAAAATAGCAATTTGAATGGAATTGTAATACTGAGATTGTACCTCGTTTTGTGGTTGTAATGTGTAGTTTTCTGTAAAATCAACTACTGATATAATGGTACCAATTGGAAAAGAGTCCTTACACATCCTAAATTGTTGATCCAACCATTGAGACCTATGACTATGCCTTGCATACTTGTAGAAAAGATTATCCTTAAAATCTAAAATAAAATCAACAACACTGCATTCTTTTGTAACCAACTCACATCTAGAACCTTCACCTCCACTTTGAAAAGTATATTTGACTATCTCATATCTCTTTTTATCAACAAGCTTGTTTCCAGATTCATGTTCGGAACTCTTATGAAAACATTGAACAAACTTTGGCAAGCCACCACATTGTGAGAACTTTGCATTTAAACAATCATTTCTATAGAAAAAGCAACCATCATCTCTAGAACATAAAAATAGATCTAGCAAGTCCCTTGATGATTTCGGAAGATGCATTGCACCACACTCCTACAACATTTCATTAGTATGCAAAGTAGAATGGATATAGCATAATAGCTCATGGTACATTGAAAACTCCACATGGTATTTGCAACAACAAGTATTATGAATCTTAAGAGGTACACAATAAAATGGCTTCAAACCCTCAAAATTCCTTTGCGATATTTCCATATTTAGATCCGTTTCAATAAAAAATTTGAACAACATTGTTTGGTTTGATTCCAAGAAATGTTTAGGATGTGGTGTACAATCTTGATTGACAATTATTAATTTTAAAACATCCTTTGCATTGGGTGAAACTCTAGATTTATCATGCAAAAATTGTTGAATTACCTGCTTTACATTATTGGTTAGCTTCTTATCAACATGTGGAAGCCTCCCGACAAAAGCCCATGTATCATTTTGAAGAGGATCATCTATTATTTCTCTTCTTATGAGTGCTCTATCCAAAGTTTAATGATTTATGTCAAAATCAATACAAGCTTGTCTCATAAAGTGAGCCTTTTTCAATTGATGGCTTACTAGGGCGGTTGTAATGACTCTCCAAGCAACTCTCTTATACTTTTCTTTGTTATTTTTTCTAATAGACTTGAGACCATTAAAAAGATTTTTGACAATAATAGAATTTTTTTTGGTCTTCTTGTTCACATGAATCTTCAATTTGGCTAGCAAAGGTCTCATCTTTTGAATCTTTTGCAATTGTATAAAAATTTGGCATTGCTTAGTGAATGTCTTATTGCTAAAATATTGGTTGAAAATTCTTCTAGCCCACAACTGAACAGTTCGTGTTGACCTCTTGCTTTCAAAATTGTTTATAATGTTCTCATGAAATTCAAGTAACCCTTTACGGGTTCTTGAAGTTATTGAATTTGGAATATGTATTTCTTCCACACAAGGTTTTTCATTTGTCATGTAATGTGGTGAAACATAATTTACACTTGCTTGAATATTATGTTCAAAATCTTCATTTCCAACATTTTCATTTTGAACATTTGCAATATCAATTTGAATAATTTCATTCCCAATTTCAATATCATGTTCAGCATCTTCAAATCCAACATTTTCACCTTGAACATTTTCATTATCAATTTCAATACTTTCATTCCCAATTTCAATATCATGTTCAACATCTTCAAATCCAACATTTTCACCTTGAACATTTTCATTATCAATTTCAATATTTTCATTCCCAATTTGAATATCATGTTCAACATCTTCAATTCCAACATTTTCGTCTTGAATATTTTCACCTTGAACATTGTCAATTTCCTCTTCACTTGAAAGACCATAGGGGTTAGGTTCACTAATATTTAACATACCTTGTCTTCTCTTCCTATGACCTCTATCTCTTTGTCTATATGCTTCAATTTGTTCTTTTGTAAGCTTTCTCTTACATTTTTGCTTCCGACAATTGCTGCTGCTCATTATACCTCATAAAAGATGCTAAAAAATCATTGCTTATGAAAAATTTCAGTAGAAGATGCTCCAAAGAGTTGATCTTTGTCTCTTCCTGTCTAAAACTGCGTATGTCACCTGCAAACAGAATGTAGGGTCCGTTGGAATGCACAAAATGGCCCACATGGGGATTTTCTATGGCCCACAAATTCGATATCCATTATAATCTAATATCCAATACATTTGAAAATAAAATAAAATGTTGTGTAACAATATGAATTTAGTTCTACAAATCGGATATCCAAATCAAATCGGATATCCGATTTGTGTACACATAGACCTAAAGGTTAATGGTAGATGGTAGAGGGTTTAAGGGTTAAGGGT